>CM027119.1:12312481-12616684 GCA_015476505.1 Urochloa ruziziensis | reverse complement strand
CATCTCCTCGCCCCAGCCGCACCGTGTAAGCACCCTGCCCCTGCCATCGCCCTCCCCGCTCTCTTTCTCTCCCCTTTCCAATACCTAACCGAGCCACGGTCGGTTTGCCGCGCGCGCCGCCGTGCTCCGGCGAGCTGCCGGCCGGCCCTGGCACCCTTCCTCCTCACCTTCGCGCACCAGTACACTCCATGCGAGCCCCTGGTTACGCGTATCCCTAGCCAAAGCCCAGGAACTTCCAACCCAGACTCCCCTCTCCACGCCCCGCGCGAGCTCCGGCGAGCCCGCACCGCCGCATCGGCCCTCGACCCTCGACGAGATTATCCTCGCCGTGTCCGCCGTGTCCCCCTGAGGCCGTAGGTGCCTTCACCGCCGCGAGAGCTGCTCTGTCGCCGCCGGCCGCAAGAGCTGCTCTGTCGCCGCCGGCGGCGAGCTCTCCGGCGAACCTCCCCTGCAGCCCCTCCGCGCCGCCGCGAAGCACGACAGGCGCGCTGGCGCCTGCGTGGCAGCCACGCAAGCGCTGGCCCCACCTGCCAGCCACCCACACCGCCCGCGTCAGCCGCCACCTCCACCTCCCTGCTCTGTGTGCACTCGGTCCAGTGGACCGCAGGCTCACGGGCCGCGTGGTCCACGCGCCCACGGGCACCGGTCCACAGCACAGTGACCCGCGGGATGGCGCCAGTGCTGGCGTCAGCCGGCCCCACTCGTCAGCCGCACAACCATAGGAAAAATGCTAGGTACACCCGGCTTAGTACACCCAAAGAGTTATTTCTCCACCTTAGAAATTCCCAGAAAATACCTAAAAATACTAGGGAAAATAATAAGCTATTTAGTACCATCCAAATTATTTATACCCACTTCTAGGACTTAGAATTGGAAGGATTCTTTTTCAGCCTATAGAAAGCCTCCGTTAGCGTACCCCGATTTATGCCCAATTCAAAATAAAGCCCCATAAATAGCCAATAAATTCCTAAAATTGTTAGAATATATTCTAAGGTTTTTCATAAGGTTAGATTCCCTAGAAACCCTTCCTAGACTTAGAAATGATTTATTGCCTTCCACTAACGTTTTCCAAACCCCGCTAAACCCCGCAAAAACCCTGAGACACCCCGTGAAACCTCGACAATCCACTCCAAAACTATGCTTAACTTAGAAACCACTCCTATGGCCATTCTCTCCAGCCCCTCCCCTCACAAGTAATTCATTCGCTGTGATGATTGATTAGTCATGTATTTGTATTTGTGTAGATACTCCGCCAGGAAATCTCGGGACTATAGCCCCGGCGGAGACTACCACCGTATCAGGCAAGTCTTAGCAATTTCCTTGCTCATGATAATCACTTGCATTAACATGTTCTATTCTTAGCTAAATGTCTGTAGTTGCATTGAGAGTTAGCCACTCAGATACCCCAACTATTAAAGACACTACCCAGTGCCAGAAACCCTGGTCGCGAGAGGCACCAGGGGGAAGAAGATGCGAGGTAGGGTGGATAGTCTCGGAGGAGCTCCTGTCCAGAGGCCTACCTTGGTCGCTTAAGGACCGGTTCTTGGGAAAGTCTTTCCAACGCCATGTACGGCTATACGGGCCAAAAAGGATATAGCCTTCGGGAATGCCCTGTAATGTGAGGCCTCGACTCACACTCCACCAGCTACCTCTGGCAAAGCTACCCCAGGGGCCATGGTGGGTAACGAAAATGCTGGAGACAGCCCCAGACAGAGGGCTGGGACTGGTCGGCGTAGGTGTTGGCACTCCTTAGCCTAACTAAATCCGCAAGCGCACGGAGTACATTGTAGCCTTTCACCAGGGGAGTAGAAACCTGGATGTCAAATCCAAGGAACGGTAGACGCGACTAGTCTAGAACTTTCCTAACCGGACCCACCTGGGGAGGAAAGGGTAAAGGGTGTAGAGAGCTTAACCTTAGTTAGCCACTCGTTACCCCAGACAACCTATCTTAATCTAACATGATCTGCTTCGACGGCTAGAACGGGAAGAACTCAGAACGGGGTGAGAGAGGGGTTCTTCCGGGCTCAGCACTACTGTTATGAGTACACCCGAACGTGGTGGAGTACAAAGGACGGACAGGGCTGTCACCACCTGCCGTCTACCACTGCAGTTTCGTGGGGTGCAACACAACCTGAGGTGACTAGCCAGCACAGGCACCACGCCTAAGCTTTCAGCCACTGACCTCCACCCAACGCGAAGGGCTATAGAGGAAACCCCAAACAAGAGTCGCTGTCACTCGCGCAGACTCAGGTACCCGCAGATCATAGATAGCCAAGATAAATTGCTGAAAGTAAAGAGTAAACTAGCGAGGTACTAAGGCAAGAGACCGAGGAACTTGCTGAAGATATCTCTGAAGCTTTATTCCTCGGGGGCGGAACAATGTTGAGGGAAGGCCGAGATGACTCCCGAACTCCTTCTACACACTTGGCTGTCACCCAAGCACTCACCCACTACTCTCTCTACTCTACTCTAAGATAATAGTGGACTACATCTTGAGCCTTCTATTCTCTCCAATGGATGGTGTTTCTTGTGTGGAGGTAAAGGGCGCCTTTTATAGCCCTCCAGGGGTGAAATCCTGCTTAGGAGTGACGCACACCTCCTGCTTAGCATCCACGCGAAAGAGGAAGCATGGAATCCACGGTTGGAGGCCGGCCGGCCTGGTGTAGGCCGGCCGGCCTGGCCCTGGTGCCAAGTGGCACCGACTTTTGCAGGGACGGCCTGGATGATGTCCTGAAATCGGTAGTTGTTCCGTTCACCTCAAGCTCGACAGTTAGGGGCCGGCCGGCCTAGGGTAGGCCGTTCGGCCTGGCCCTGGCCCCTCTCAGCCCTCCGTTGCACCGACTCGCTCATCAACGGTTGCATGTTGTCCCTTGAGGCGGTTTTGGTTGCGTTGAGTTGAGGTTGTCCGAGTATCCAAGGTAGGTGGACCCTCCAATCCATGGCTAGGCCTTTCGGGTCCTCGGATCAAACCGGCATCAAACTCACGGCTCATGATCATCCTTGGTGTGTTAGATAGCTTGTGGATCAAAACCGTGGCCAGAAGAGGCAGAAGGGGGCCGGTCGGCCTAGGCTAGGCCGGCCGGCCTGGCCTTGTGCCAGTTTGGCCTCCTGTTTTTCCTGTTTGTTCCTTCGCTCACAAATTGCACAAAACTTGTGGAACTCATTAGTATAAATGATATTAGCATGGTTATCACTATATGAGCATGAAATCCGGAGAAATGTTGGCGGTAAAAGTCATGGATATCGACCGCCAACATGCCCCCACACCTAGACTTTGCTCGTCCCGAGCAAAGGGTTGAGTTAGATCCAGAGGATCAAGTAAAGCCTAGGGTCATGAAATCAAGAGTATGCATAAGAATTATTTCAAAGCTTTCCCTCATACCTTGGATTCCAGGTGGCTAACACCTTCACTTTCACCTATTGAACCTCAGAATAAATCAATGGAGAGCCTGATTCCTCCTTCTCAGTACTTGGAGATTTTTTTTTTCAAAAATATGGAGGCATACTCTCATTCTCTCAAGCCACTCAGTCGCTCAAAGTGTTTGATCCTCACTAAGGCTTTTCAAGTAGCCTCACCTACCTCTACAAGGTTATATGTGGGGCTCAAGGTAGGGATCGATAGAAATGCTTATCTCTTCTATCTATGTTGCGAAATCAAATAACTTGTCTCCGAGAGATCATGTCAACCATGAACTTTGGTCAAGTGCAAGTGAATGTGGATGATGGTTGATGGATGTCCTTGAGTGGTATTTGATTCTAGCTTCTTCCATCTTTCCCCTTCTCTTTTTTTTTACTCGAGTAGGACCTCCCACTCATCGTTTTCTTTTCTTTTCTTTTTTTTTCAGGGGGATGAAGAGCTGCTTGAGAACCACTTTTGATGGACTTTTATTCTATGATGGACTTTATTTGATGAAACGTGTACGTGAATGACCAAAGTGCAAGGAAGAACATTCATGTCTCAGAAGGCACGATGTTTGATCAAGCTCAAAATGTAAAGATAGCTATGTGGAGTTTCAAAACTGTGTCATGTATGATATGGCTCTGGATGGGACTTGGAAAAGTTGAGCATGAATGAGAGTTGCCTCTTTTTTTTATTTTTTTTCATTTTCAAAATGAAATTCTCCAAGACTTTGAATTAGAAAAGAACAAGCCTCTCATGTCATTATATCGTAAGAGTCAATAAGCGAAAGATCAAGTGATCCTATCATAAAGTTCCAAAGGCACATCGGTACTTGCAAAGGAAATAAAGCTTATGCACCTTTGATAAACATGTAGGATTCCCATCTCTTTCTAGGTATTTTATTCAAATTTTAATTGTCATGAACTCATGCTCGCATTTGAAATAAAACCAAGAAAGGAAATGGAAGAAAGGGTTTCAAACCTCCGTGCGTAGTTGAATCTCAGCAGATGGCTGCCATGTGGTTACTTGGGCACGGGTGAAGACTGCTCGTTGATGTGTTGCTCGTCCTGTTTTCTGCGCAGTTAGTGTAGAGTTAGAGCAAGGGTGTGGTTGGTACACAAGTGTGCACCAACCACCAAAAGCATGGTAGGAACAAAGCAACCTTTCATTCAAATGGGAAAAATATGGGGGTGCTATTGAAAATAAAACTTTGGAAAATCAAAATGAAAAGGGAAATTTTAGCACCCAAACCTATACTAAGATAATGGCACATTTTAGGTCTCGCCATGACCATGGACTATGGTAGTAACTCGGATACTCGTAGCAGTCCATAACTTCGAGTTCCGGGATGTCGGACTTGAGGAATATTTTCAACTAAAAACATCCCTGTCATTGTCCTGGAGAGGAAGCATAAAGAACCTTCCTTCTCCATCCTCCAATTCAGCCATTTGATTTCATCATTTTGACTCTGGCTGAATGGGGAGTCTATGTTTCACCTTTTGATTTCCTAACGGGAATGATGTTTTGTGTGCACAAAGTGTCTCGGGTGATTGCCCTTCCATCCCTTCTCCATGTCAGATTGTTCATGATATTCTGTTGATGTTTCTGATTGACTATCTGAAGATGGTACGGATTTGTGACCCGGTGATTTACTTCCAACCCGCTATTGCACTTCTAAGGCTGGAGTGAGAGTCTCCATCTCCTTATCCACAACATGAAGTGATTCAACTACTATGGACGTTTAGTCCATGATCACCAAGATGCTTGTCAGTCCTTTGACTAAATGAGCATCATGGGCACCACAAAGACTCTTAGCGTGTGTGTGCTTGGTTGGTCAGGTGATCAGTCTGCCGAACCTTAGCACGAGGTTTATACGGAAGGAAAGAAAACTTCCGTAGCTCATTCTCTGTGAAAAATGGAACCGACACTTAAGAATCTTGCGGGTCTCACATATGGGTTGCAGCGGTGGAGTAAACCAGTATGATATGAATCCCATTGGTTAAATCTGATATGGTGAATGCATTCCTTCTCTCTAAGGGTGTTAATCCAAGTTTGTAAAGCTACCCTTGAGAGAGTATCATCTCATATGATTGAACTTGTATCCTTGGGAGATGATATGACATATATTTATTTGCTCTCTTCTTCTTTTGATTTGTGAAGCGAATTCATGAAGGAGCAAGAATCCAACGGATGAGTGGTGGCTTGTCGTCCTTCTTGGTCAGGTGATATCTTGGTGTAGCATGGTCCGTGTGCTAACACTTTGACATCGACCAAGTAGGTTCTGAACTTGTCAATGGCAAAAACCATTATAGACAGTTCCTTCTCCGTTGTTTGTCGAACTCTAGTCAATGCTTCTAATGATGATTTCTTGCATTGATCCAGCTCTGTCCCGATTGTATGGTTACTAGTGTTGCACATGATCTTGATAGGACGAATCCAATCAGGAGGTTGTATGATGGGGGGCCTTCTCAGCTGACACTTCTCCCAATTTGGGACAAGGTGGAGCCTTTGGGAATTCTCACGAACTCTATCCATATCCGCGAGGCATAAACCAAAGGTTGTCCATGGACTGAGACATCATCAAAGAATTCCTCCATGATGTTCTCGACAAGGACAAAAGATGTCCTCGATAATGGGAGAGAAGGCTGATATCATACACCTCTGTTGGTGCATTGCATAGACCAAACAATAAAGACAGGTGGAGGTAGATGAAAATTGGCTAGTGCTTCACCACTTGAAGTGGGTGCTTACATGGGGTAAATAATACCCACATGCAGGTGTGCCTACCTCCCTCATCGCATCATTCAGCCAAAAGACTGTTTGTCCGGTTCAAGCGATACGATGGGTGTTGGGGTTGATCCCCGTCTAGTCTGTAGAGAATACCTAAAGATGGACCGATACTTCTCTAAGACTGTTGCAGCCTGCCGAGCCTCATTCTCTATCAGTTTATCACTGATGATGACTGGCGTGCTGCGATTGTCGTGAAGAGGTAAATATCTCTATTCCAAGTGGAAGAGAGACATGTCTCAATCCAAGTGGCAGCAATCAACAACTCTAGTGGAGGAGGCTGTGGTTCTCCACCATGTCGAGCTTGATTGCCCGGTTCTGCCCCTAGGATTGGGTAAGCATCTGAAAAAATATGCCCACTGATTCTTCACGGGGTCTGTCTAGCCCTTTGCGATAATGATCGTGCAAGGCTGAACTCACTGATCGTGCAAGGTCAATCAGGATGTTTTCTTTGTCAACTCTGAGCTCGATCGAGATTAAGTTGACAAGACGCTCTATTGGCTGATCCAACAAGAAGATTATGTCACCTTCGAGGATATCGAGGATGTGGAAATCCAGGATCACTCTGTTGCGCCCCTTAGGCACAACTCAGATAATTCCTTTGTTTTCCAACATCTGGCCGTTGATCCCTTTCAGGTGCTTATGAAAAATCATCGACAACTTCTTGTGTGTCAGTCCCCTCAATAGGTGGAGGGCATTAAAGCTAGGGTCGACTAGCTCTGCTTCCTCCGTCATTCCTTGCTCGTAACCGCAGATAGACCCTTGGTCTGTGGTCGTGACTTCCGGAATGAATTACTCAGACCTTGAGCGTGCACACCTAATGTGGCAGATCCTTAAGGGAATTCTCTTGGTCTGGGGGTTTTTTTTGTTCGCTCACGTCGTGTGGTTGGAGGTGGTGGATCTAATGAAAGAGTGAGGATTTGCTGTTTGGTTCATGGGGAAGTCGGTGGGAGGGTCAGAAAAACTGATCCTGAGGATGAGCACTATGTCTCAATCTACCAACGAATCGTTGTATGAGCACCATACCAAACTTCTCCCAGGTTGCTCCAAGTAACTCATCTCTGAGCTTTGGGGATGGGATAGACAAACAGACAAACTTCAACCTTCACCTTGATCCAATCTCCTCCAACTCCTCTTGCACTCCGATTGTACCAAAACTTTGCTTCCCCCTGTCAGAGAAAAACAGGAAGAGTTCCGTCTTGGTTCATCCCGGGAATGTTAGGAGAGAACTTCTCCTCATCTATTGCAAGGAGTGTGAACAAACGATGGCAACGAGATTGGGGCGGATCTCGAAGCCATCAGATAACGGGGTGGAAGGATGGTGGCAATTCCAAACACTCGCGAAATGGAACCGCCGGATAGCTAGGAGAAAACTCCATGTGGTAGATGGTTATGGGGGTAAAGTGTACGGCTAAAAAAAATCCTACACTAGTGTTGCTACCGTTCCCCGGCAACGGCGCCAGAAAAGCTTGTTGGCACTCCTTAGCCTAACTAAATCCGCAAGCGCACGGAGTACATTGTAGCCTTTCACCAGGGGAGTAGAAACCTGGATGTCAAATCCAAGGAACGGTAGACGCGACTAGTCTAGAACTTTCCTAACCGGACCCACCAGGGGAGGAAAGGGTAAAGGGTGTAGAGAGCTTAACCTTAGTTAGCCACTCGTTACCCCAGACAACCTATCTTAATCTAACATGATCTGCTTCGACGGCTAGAACGGGAAGAACTCAGAACGGGGTGAGAGAGGGGTTCTTCCGGGCTCAGCACTACTATTATGAGTACACCCGAACGTGGTGGAGTACAAAGGACAGACAGGGCTGTCACCACCTGCCGCCTACCACTGCAGTTCCGTGGGGTGCAACACAACCTGAGGTGACTAGCCAGCACAGGCACCACGCCTAAGCTTTCAGCCACTGACCTCCACCCAACGCGAAGGGCTATAGAGGAAACCCCAAACAAGAGTCGCTGTCACTCGCGCAGACTCAGGTATCCGCAGATCATAGATAGCCAAGATAAATTGCTGAAAGTAAAGAGTAAACTAGCGAGGTACTAAGGCAAGAGACCGAGGAACTTACTGAAGATATCTCTGAAGCTTTATTCCTCGGAGGCGGAACAATGTTGAGGGAAGGCCGAGATGACTCCCGAACTCCTTCTACACACTTGGCTGTCACCCAAGCACTCACCCACTACTCTCTCTACTCTACTCTAAGATAATAGTGGACTACATCTTGAGCCTTCTCTTCTCTCCAATGGATGGTGTTTCTTGTGTGGAGGTGAAGGGCGCCTTTTATAGCCCTCCAGGGGTGAAATCCTGCTTAGGAGTGACGCACACCTCCTGCTTAGCATCCACGCGAAAGAGGAAGCGTGGAATCCACGGTTGGAGGCCGGCCGGCCTGGTGTAGGCTGGCCGGCCTGGCCCTGGTGCCAAGTGGCACCGACTTTTGCAGGGACGGACTGGATGATGTCCTGAAATCGGTAGTTGTTGCGTTCACCTCAAGCTCGACAGTTAGGGGCCGGCCGGCCTAGGGTAGGCCGTTCGGCCTGGCCCTGGCCCCTCTCAGCCCTCCGTTGCACCGACTCGCTCATCAACGGTTGCATGTTGTCCCTTGAGGCGGTTTTGGTTGCGTTGAGTTGAGGTTGTCCGAGCATCCAAGGTAGGTGGACCCTCCAATCCATGGCTAGGCCTTTCGGGTCCTCGGATCAAACCGGCATCAAACTCACGGCTCATGATCATCCTTGGTGTGTTAGATAGCTTGTGGATCAAAACCGTGGCCAGAAGAGGCAGAAGGGGGCCGGTCGGCCTAGGCTAGGCCGGCCGGCCTGGCCCTGTGCTAGTTTGGCCTCCTGTTTTTCCTGTTTGTTCCTTCGCTCACAAATTGCACAAAACTTGTGGAACTCATTAGTATAAATGATATTAGCATGGTTATCACTATATGAGCATGAAATCCGGAGAAATGTTGGCGGTAAAAGTCATGGATATCGACCGCCAACAACAGGTCGCATGTGACAGGGCTGGTAGGGCCCACGGGCGATGCATGCCCTAACTTATATGATGCATCCATACCCGGGTTGGTGTCCTTGTGTGGACGTTTATGCGATCCTTGTTTAGACCCCAGTAGCATCCGTGGGTAGACCCAGATGGAAGCTGTCCAGAGATGGACGCCAGTGGATACGAGTCCCGTAGGGTGGCCCTACCGTTGGCCACGGGAGGGTCGCCTGACCGTATAGTTTCAAGAGTACAAACCTCTGCAGAGTTACCCAATCTATCGATAGCCGTGGCTCTCGGTTATGAGCCCGTCTGGTTAAAGCTCCCACAGATTAGCCAAGAATAACCCGTAGGAGTGATGATAACGAGATGAAGGTGATTGCGGGATCGACAGAAGGATCCGGGCCAGAATCACCAGGGGACTGGTAGGGAGGTTCTTGCCCCTCCAGGACCCAACACTGATTTACTAATCACTTGTCAACTAATAATGCATGTTCATACCTTCGATTGTTATGTACTTGCTGAGTGCGGTGGTACTCAGACTTGCTTAATCTTGCAGCTCCATCGGAAGGTTTTCCTCCCTTCACCGGCCCTGCAAGTCGTCTTGATCAGGTCCTAGTTCCGATCTTCACTTTTCAATTCTGGTTAGCCGTTGCCAACTCTTATGCAATTAATGTTTTCCTTTACCAGGAAATGACATTATTTCATGCTAGGTGGGCCCGCCGAGTGGCAGGGCCCACAGTTCAGGTATTATCAATGATAAGAATATGTTCTGTCTTTGGAAAAGGACGCCGGTGTATGGCGCAACAGGTGTATGGCGCACTGTTTATTCCATAAGGTTGGAAGCCGTCTGTAGCCAGCGCAACACGTACATTACGAACCTCTACAACTTTCTCACGATAGCACGAATGAAAGTGTGTCCATGATTCACCATCGGATGGATGTACCAGCTTATCTGGATTGTATCGACGCCCTTTTTTGTGCCATGTCATTTGTTTGGCGGATTCTTCTGTCATGTAAAGCTGTTGGATCCCCGGTATGAACGAAAGGTACCGTAAGATTTTCACGACAATTGTGGTTTGTCTTTTATGACCATCACCTGAGTCTACCTCAACAAACCTAGAGGATTCACACTTTGGGCAGTACTTTGCTTCCGCATAATCTTTCGTGAATAGGATGCATCCCTTCGGACAAGTGTGTATCTGCTCATATGGCATCTTAAGTGCACGAAGGAGTTTTTGTGCCTCATACATGTTCTTTGGCAGAATGTGTCCACCCGGAAGCAGACTGCCAAAAACTGTCAACATAAGATCAAAGGCGTCTTGACCCAGGCTAAACTGGGACTTTATGGCCGTTAGGCGCGCAATGGCATCGAGCCGAGAAACATTGGTATGTTCGCGAAGTGGTTGTTGTGCCGCAGACAACATGTCGTACTACGCCTTTGCAGTTGGCTCTGGCTCCTCCTCCCTTGATTCTTTATTAAAGTGTGCTTGGTGATAGTCATCTAACATGTCTGCTACACCGGCGTCATCATCTAGAGCCTCGATACGTTCTCGGACGACCACGAAAGCTCTCTACGAGCTTGTTGATTAGATTCTCCCAGTTCTAAATGGACTAGGCACTGGATGTTGTTGGCGTATAGAGATATACTAGACAACTCTAGATATGGTTAGTTTAGAATTGATTATAATCTTGCGATAACCTTCCTTATCTTTAGGAGAGGCTATTTGCCCTCCAAGCCATGTACACTCATATATACCGTCCAAGGGGCTCAATGCAATACATCGACCACATTATACGCAACCTACAATCTTACAGATGTGATGGTTCTACAAGTGACTATTCTTGCTGAAGCTTACGAAGGTCATCAGGCTCAGCTTGCATGTGTGAGTTTCTTCTTAGCTTTGCCAACAATCTCGGCTGCCTTTCCTCTTGTGTGCGAGCATTAGCTTGCTCAGAGATTTTGTTGCTGGCCTCAGTCAGTTTATGCAATTGATCAAGGACACTCGTGAAATCATTCAAATGTGATTTTTTTGGCCCGAAGGTCCAGAGGTGTAACTAGCGTTTCTTGCTGCACGAGCCTTTGCTGCTTCGGCTTCTGCTCTCTTTTTCTCATTCTTTTTTTTAGAAAAAAGGATAAAATTCTGGTCTCTGCGTCCGCACACATCCATATATTTTACATCATTCTCACCGTGAAGCTTATTATATAAATAAGGTAAATAATACGCAAACAATGAAAAAATTAAAAGCAATGCTTATTATTGCTTTTCCATCCATTTTTGGCAAATATATTTAGAGCAATGATCTCCAATGCCTTGCTTGCCAAACGGACAAACTCTCTTTTTTCCTCATGCTGTCACTACTGCATAGATGGTCATTCTTATCGGCCCATCCTGTGCGGTTCAAAGTGCGCCGGTGCGAAAAAGTCATCCGCGCCATTGCAATAGTCAACACTATAGTATTTTGTGGGTCTTAGTTTGTGGGCCGGTGCAAATAACATTTATCTTCGCCGGTCTCTATAGCACCGCTTCGAATATACATTCTATGTAGCTTATGATATGCCGGCTAGATTGGTTATGTATTCAAAGAGGCTTGGAATATGGCGTGATTGGTTACGTTTTTAGAACCAACTTATGTCATGCCGACATGGATATGTAGCATTTAATGCACCTACTTCTATCTTTCCCCAATTTGCCTTTCGCACTAGCTTCTTCCACACGAAGCAATTCCAGTGCTAGGTCCAGGCATGGAGCTTTGTTAAAAGGCTGTAGGCGAACTTGGTGGCGGGCAAAGTGAGCATTGGGACGGCAATTGGTGGGCGCACAATTATGATGGGGTCTTGTTCCTCGATACTTTCAAAGGTAAATTTTAGTTTCATCCATATATTATTTAGGTAGGTACAATATTCTGAAAATTTATAGTATGGTCCCAATTTCAATTTCATCCATATTGGAAATCTAATTTGCGTGTACTTATCCATTTTCATCTTTTATCGATTGCAACAGAGGGATCGTAATTGGATGTATGAAGATAGAGGGAACAATGTGCATGGACATATTTTCGGGGTCGACGTTTTCATAACACAAGCCCAGAAGCACATGTCTAAAATTGGGTCTATAGACATTGCATGTCCATGTAAGTATTGTAATAATGACACTGAGTTTACATTTCATAGTGTCGAGGTTTTCATAACACAAGCCCAGAAGCACATGTCTGAAATTGGGTCTATAGACGTTGCATGTCCGTGTAAGTATTGTAATAATGACACTGAGTTTACATTTCATAGTGTCAGGGCGGGGCTAAGGTTCGGGGATTTTCTGAGCCTGCGTTAGAAGGTCCTTTTCTAACATGAAATGCCCGGGGGGGGGGGGGGGGGGGGGTGGGCATGCCCCTCGCATGTCAAGATTTAATAATGACATTGAGTTTGATGATACATGATTTTGCAGATAGGATTAAAATTGGTACACCTATGCTACCTAGTGAAGAGATTGGTACCCTAACATACTATCTCAAATCATTGCAGGACTGGTACATGGATGGGACATTAAATGAGTTGTTACCCCACACCATTTCTCTCAAGCACTACAGAAAATATTTTCATATAGATGAAACACCCTTTTGGATTCAGCTTGACCTCCTCTATAACCTGTACAATAAAGACGCTGTCGACATTTCACTAATTAGATGTTAAGCCATGTATGTGTTGTCATCTATACATACCTTTACTCTGTTTATTAGATTGATGTCATCATTGTGTTCCATAATAACTATATTTGACTTGTTGCTGCTAACACAAATCTCTCGCATTGGAGTGCAAAAATAAGAAGTTGAATATAGGATTCCTTGACCCCAATGAGGTCCGGTTTCAGCCGTTTCATCATCATCCAGTTCCATATTTCCGATCAGTCCGGTTAACTCTATATCAAAAGACCCTTCTAGCCCATCTTCTTGGAAGAACTCTCCGGCATATGTGTTTGGGTCTATATTGTAATCATCATTTGTTTGGGACATTCCATAGGGATTGAACCTGTCAGTTGCCAGCGCAACACGTACATTTCGAGCCTTGTTAGCTAGCTCAGTGTACCTCTCAACAAAATGTCTCCATGATTCAGCATCGGCTGGATGTACCATATTCTCAGGATGGTATCGCTTGCCCTCTTTGTGCCATGTCATTTGTTTCACAGATTTTTCTGTCATGTAAAGCCGTTGGATCCTCGGTATGAAGGGAAGGTATCGTAGGATCTTCACGAGATTTCGAGCTGCCACTTGTTACCATCACCAGAGTCTACCTCCAGGCACCTAGAGGACATACATTTAGGACAGTATTTTGCATCTGCAAGCTCTTTTCTAAACAAGATGCATCCCTTCGAACAAACATGTATCTTCTTGTATGGCATCTTAAGTGCACGAATGAGTTTTTGTGACTCATAAAAGTTCAGTGGCAGCTTGTGACCAGCCGGAAGCAGGCTGCCAACAACTGTCAACATACTATCGAAACTGTTTCGACTGATGCCGAGCTGAAACTTTAGGGCAATTATGCGTCCAACGGCATCCAGTTGAGAAACATCGGTTTGCTTATGAAACAGTTTCTGTGCCGAAGACAACAAGTCGTAATAAGCCTTTACGGATGCCTCTGGCACGTCCTCCCAGCATGCCTAGGTCCTTCATCGAAGTGTGCTTGATGAAAGTCATCCAACATGTCTCCGCACCCGGCATCAGCATCATAACCGTCAATGCGTTGCCTCATGACCTCCTCTCTCGCACGATGGGCTTCACCATGGTAGATCCACTGGGTATAGTTAGCTACAAACCCATATCTACAAATGTGTTTGCCCATATTCAAGTTTTGTTGAAGTATCTTGTTTTGACACTTGCTGCAAGGACACGACGCTGTACTCTATCCATTGCGAAATGTCTTTCCCAAGAAAAGATCGACATTCTTAATGAATTCAAGGTGCCAATCATGGTTAGACCTCCAGCCCGTGTACATCCACTCACGGCCATCCATCCTTTAACATATAAGTGATTGCTATAAGAATCAGTTGCATCTATCGAAATGTCTATCATGATTTAATAGGTAAATATAGGTTCTAATCCCACCCGAGGATGTGTAGATGGGTGTAGTATCCATGCTCTACTCCTATCCGAGTTAGAAATTTCGACAGCACCTCTCCCCGTTGTTCTCCAAATACACGTCCTGACAAGGAGATTGTATATTTGGAGAACAACGGAGAGATGATGCCGAAACTCTAACTCAGATAGGAGCAGACCATGAAAACTACACTCATCTACACATCCTTGAGTTGTCAAAAAACGTGGACAATTCGAAACAGATACGGTCATACATATGCAAGAATTTGCATATTTCCAACTATATCTCTTTCGAACGGGAGACGCCTAACTAGGTTACGTGACCTACAAAAGAAAACTAAAAGATGGGTCTTTTATGTCTCACCTTGCTGTCCTGCAAAGTGACGAGTCCAACAGCCTCTAGCAGCAAATAAAAAGAACGTAACATTGTCAATCATAGTTTGTAGACTCTGCAACAATTTAACGACATGATGGCCGATAACCACATTCTAAAACGGTTCATGATAGGCATGAAGACATTGCACACACCCACCCCAAGCCTTACAACTGAGATGTTGCTTGGGAATGGATGTGTGCCATGTTTTCATGACAACCATGACAAGCATCACTATATATATGGAGTACACATTTCATAAGGGTTCATCATAGGCATGAAAACATGCGACACACCCATCCCAAGCATGTTGTCATCACAAACAAGATGTTGCATGGGAATGGATGTGTCTCATGTTTTAATGAGAACCATGGAAAGTATTACTCTATATGCACAAAGAACACACTTCGAGTACCACACAAGCCCGCTGAGCACGGGTCGGGGCCGGACGCAGGGTAGCGAGCCAGGGGACAGTGGGCGGCGAGACGACTGGCGGGGTGCAGCCGGCACGGCAGGCGAGGTGAGACGGCGTGCTGCGGCGGGCGCGGGCGGGACAGCGAGGGGGCGGCGCTTGCATGGGACGGCAGGGCGCGGCCGGTGCAGCGGCCCTCCTCCTCCTCCTTGTCGTGCTCCACCCGACGCGGGCGGGGCGGCGTCACGAGCGCAGACACAGGAGGGCGTGATGGCGGTGGGGAGGCGGTGGCGCGGACGACGTGGTGGTGGCGCGCGACAGTGGTACTCGGAGTGTGTGTACGTGGGTGAGTGAGTGAGTGAGTGAGAGAGAAGACGAGGACGCGCGGACAACTAAGTGTGGGTTGACTGAGTTTGCCATGTGTCCAGATCCATAACACCGTGTTTTGTATTGCCTGTAGAAATTCTTAGATGTCAAACTCAAATTTGTTTTTTTTTTTTCAAATCCTATACAAACCTAATCACATCCTTCTCATTCACCAGAATCTTATTCGGAGAAGTGTCGATTTGTAATCATTGTATTTGAAAATTGTGCGAAACTCAATATAACTTTGAACATAGACTCCATGTATGATATCATGATGTTTTGACAAGTCTCACGATTTTCAGAATTCATTTGAAGTTTTAAGAATTTAAATACTATTCGCCCAAACATTCTTGTTAATGTTTCGTCTAGAGGATTTTCAAATTTTCGTTTCAACTAGTGGATAATGCCTTACACTACACTCAGTATTAGGAATATCATTTTTTCACTCACTTTATTTTATTATTTTGTACACTTGCAATTCAAATTTGATTAATAGGAAAAATTCTTAGAATGAAATAATTGTTGAATATAACAAACAGGCCGAGAAATGCACCAAATTGAAACATAGAGTACCAAGCAATCAATGCGTGTTGGAGAAAGTTTGGAAATCAAAAGATGATTTTTTATGTCACTTTGTCGTGTTTCTTTCTGCTAACACACAGCAAAGGTCCATCTTTGCCGTGAGCCCAGGGCAGACAAATAGCAAAGGTCCATCTTTGCCGTGCGCCTCCGTTGTGGCACACAACAAAGGAGGGGGCCGGTGCCCGTCCCCCGTCCGCAGCCGCACGTGCTAGGCACGTGATACTGTTTGCCTTGAGCGCCATTAGAGGCACACGGTAAACAATAACGGTGCGAGCAAACAACAACGGACTTCGTGTGTTTGTCGTGTGCCTCGGCTGTTACACACGACAAACAACGGGGCAGGGCGCACATGCTTGGAATGTGATACTAGTTGCCGTGTGTGCCCTTAGGGACACACGACAAACATTAACAGCGCGAGCATGTGTTGACGGCCGTTGGTCCGCGCGGTCACGTGCTTAAGAGTTGTCGTGTGCCCCCTTGGAAACACACGGCAAATATTGTGGTTGTCGTGCGCAGCTCGTCAGGCACACAACAGAGGGTGTGTATGCCGTGTGTTTGCTCATTGCCATGAGCTTTGGATCTGGCGCACGACAAATGGCGTGTTTGCCGTGTGCCCGACATTTGACACACGGCAAAGCCGCAGACACACGGCATACACCGGGTTTCCGGTAGTGATACGTTGTTGATTTTTGTGGAGTTAACCCTGTAGCCATATTAACAACTCTTCAAATCATCTTTGCATGTCGACAATAAAAAAAGAGATGTTTAATTGTTTGGTTGCAATCATAGAAATAACATTTTTGGTTTCCTAACCAATTCCTACTTACAACTCTCAGACCTATTGTTGAATGAATGACAAACCAACGCTCATAACATTATTATGGTTTCTTCTACTCCAGTGCAATTATACCATCGATTATTGGGGCTTCTTGTAGTTATCGGACATTTCCTTTTCGATCCTTACTTACTACCATGTCCTGCAGTTTGAACACGAAACCATTCCTGACTTGATCCAGGCGATTTTGGGAAGGACTCCGCATTCTCCCACAAAAGGCCAGGCCTTGAGTTTCTAGCCGACTCATATAAGTGAGGGTGTGACATGGCAGGATTACTCGTCTCTAAGAAGCATCTCCTGGTTGAGGCATTTCATCTAGCGGTTTGCTGTCGAGACAACGAAAACCCCAAACACAAATCTCGAAGCACGGATCTAACGAACCAGAATTTGACAGATTATTGTGGAGAAAATCTGTTGACAACTGACAGATATATACTGAGCAAAAGTCAATAATAAAATCATTTATTTGACTATCAGAGGACCTAGAGAGAGGTAGCAGAGGGGCTTCAACTTCTATTTATTAAGGGAGGTCGAGAGGCTGCCTGTATGACAAGAAGAGCAGTCTGAGCCGTCTACACACAACATTGAACCTCAGCCGGGCCAAGAGCCTAAGTACCGAAAATGGCTGCTTCAGCGATATTTCTTCTCCTCTGCATTTCTGTCGGCTCTTTCCTTGTCTACAAAATCCATGCCTCTAGAAAAACAACGCGGCGTCCTCCCGGTCCGGCCGGGATCCCTCTCCTGGGTAACATCTTGGACATCCGCGGCGCCGAGCTGCACCACGCCCTGGCCAACCTTGCCAGGCAGCACGGCCCGATCATGTCCCTGAAGCTCGGCACCAGCAACGCCATCGTTGTCTCCTCCGCCGCCAGCGCCAACGACGCTCTGCACAGGTACGACCACATCCTGGTCGGGCGTGCCATCAACGACGCCGGGCGCGTGCTCGGCAACGACGAGCTCTCCATGCTATGGCTCCCGTCCACCAGCCCGCTGTTCAAGCGCCTCCGCGCCGTGTGCAACAACCACCTCTTCTCGGCACGGGGCCTCGGCGCCACGAGGCCCCTGCGCGAGGGTAAGATCAGGGAGATGGTGGACTGCTTCCGCACCCGCTTCGCCGGCCAGGCGGTGGACGTCGGCAGCGTCGTGCTCTCGGGTTTGCTCAACATGATGTCCAACGTCCTCTTCTCGGAGGACGTTACCGATCTGGGAGTCGACCAGGCCCAGGAGCTTCAGATGATGATCAATGACACCATCAACGAGATCACCAAGCCCAACGTGTCTGACCTTTTCCCCGTGCTCGCACCGCTTGATCTTCAGGGCCGGCGCCGGAACAACGAAGTGTACCTGAAAAAGATCTATGATTACATGGACCGCGTCATCAGTCGCCGCCAGAGTGCAGGAGGCGAGAAGAAGGCGGATTTCTTGGATGTGCTCCTGCAGCTTCACGCAGAGGAGCAGTTCAGTTTTGAGTCCATCAACGCCTTTCTTATGGTAAGGACCGTTGTGTCTAGACTATAGTCTGCCGAAACCATTATTAACTTCCTGTCCTTTCCAGGATCTCTTTGTGGCTGGGACAGCTACGACCGCAATCACGGTGCAGTGGACGCTTGCGGAGCTGCTCCGGCACCCAGAGATCATGTCGAAAGTTCGCGCCGAGCTGCAAGAAGTCCTGGGCGGAAAGGAGCATCCGGACGAATCCGACGTCGACAAGCTGCCGTACCTCCGCACCGTGGCGATGGAGATCATGCGGCTGCACCCACCGAGCCCTCTCATGATGCCGCACGTTGCCATGGCCGAGGGCGCGGAGGTCGGCGGATATCCCGTGCCCAAGGGCACCAAGGTGATCATCAACGTGTGGGCCGTGATGCGGGACCCGGCGTCCTGGGAGAAGCCGGACGAGTTCGTGCCGGAGAGGTTCCAAGGGAAGGGCCTGGATTTCCGGGGAGGGGACACTGTGTTCCTGCCATTTGGGGCAGGGAGGAGGCTCTGCCCTGGGCTGCCCATGGCGGCCAAGTCCGTGATGATGATCCTTGCATCTTTGCTGCACGAGTTTGAGTGGAGTCTGCCCGACGGGATGCAGCCATGCGATGTGGACCTCAGGGAAAAATTCACCACGTCCATTAACATGGTTACGCCAATAAAGGCCGTGCCAAGGCCAATTTGCCACTGAATCCTGTATTTGAGTATATTTTTGTTAGAACCTACGTACCAACATATGTATGCAGTGCAGACCGTGTAATATAACCATGATCATATCTATATATATATATATATATATATATATATATATATATATATATATATATATATATATAAAATATAATCTCACCATGAATGACGAAGATGATGCATATCTCCAAGCGTAGCACGTGTTTCCATGCCACGTGGTTCCTGCGCCTTTTGTGGTTTGACTTGAGGCGTGCAGCGTTCTTGTACACCGACTAACTGAGGACTACACCTGTACACCGCCTGTTTACGCTAATCCATCATTCTCCAAATCCACACCTGCACGATTGGGCCGGGTATGGATAAGCATCCTACTACACCTGTTTGAAGAAAGGGCATGGTACTGGTATGTCCATTTCTATGCCCGTCCCATCTCTTGCAATCGCCTAGCGCCTCTTTCGCCTAGCGCACAGCAAAAACAGCTCAATTTTTTTTTTTTTGTGTCTTTTGTGACTGAGGAATTAGCAATGAGGTAAAATGGGTATCTCCGCAACATTCCCAAATCCATCCTCCGTTAGAAGAAGGTCTGATGGCAGTTTCAGTCTGTTCTTCAATTTTGTCTTGCACTGTACCTTTTAACCCATGCGAGGCACATCAAACATTTCGTGTTAGTTTTGTTTTCACAGCAGATTGAGTTGATTCAGAAGAAAGTTTCACAAGCTCGTAAAAAAAACAGTTGAAGCGCAAGTCAGGGTCAGCTATATTAAATGACAACGGATATATGGGTAGTTACGAGGAGATTGAAGAATGGGCACGGCATCTATGGATTTCGATGTGAGCATGCACGGGTGTTGTAAAGTCCCGCCTCCCCGAGACCGGGCCCGCTTATACCGGCAGCTCTATAGGATCTCCAAAATTCTCTTCCGGACCAATACGCGTATTTTCTGTGCACTTTGTCCTTACTCGTGCGCACCTGGAAATGACTTCTCGATCGGTCACCCATCATGAAATTGCTTCGGGCCAAGCACGCTTAATGCCAGAGTTTTCTTTCGAGATGCGCTTTTGAAAAATAAAGTTACAACCTGTTGGTATGAATATTCTATCAATCCTCTTAAGCCCTGGGCTGTCACGGATGTGCCAACAGCATCCCTAATGATAGGCCTACCAGTATAGTTGTTGTTCAAGGGGCGAAGCACAAGCAAGCACAAACATTCACTATTTGAGTGGCATCTGCGTCGGGGCACCCTCAGTCACATCGATTATTTAACTGGCTCTATATAACCGATACGAATGAGGTGGTTATTCGCGCCCATTATTTAGTGGGTACGTTTGATAAGTTACTCTAGCCGGTGGATCTCACACCGATGTGAATAGTAAAAGTAGCAATTCGCAAATGAAAATGGCAAAAAAATAATTCTTCATACTCTGAGATGCCATCCCCGAGCTACTGGTCACGATTGCGCATTGAAAATCACAATTCACGTGTATTTCTCATGAAATGCGCGCGCATGCAGTACTTAGCCTTCGAACAAATTACAAGAGTGGGAACAAAAAGGACAAGCTAATATTATATTTTCTGACATCTAAACAACCTCAAATTTAAAAGTTTTCCACTATAATGTTTTGGATCTCGTCTAAACCTATAGTTTTCATATAAAGTTTGTCTTCGTTCGAGTTCCTGAGCAAAAGTTATGAACTTTCAAATGTCCAAGAACCGACGCAAATGATCATGGGGGCTATTCGAAGCGCATCAATCTTGGGCCGGTGCGGATGATGGGTTATTCGAAGCGGCTCATTTTGGATCAGTGCAAATGATGAGGTATTCGAAGCGACCCAATTTAAGGCCGGTGCGAATGACTATTCGAGCCGATGCTATTTAGGGCTACTGTGTATGAAGTGTTATTCGTGCCGGCTCTATTTGTTTGAAGCGGCTCAATTTTGGAGTGGTGCAAATGAGCCGATGTGATTGAGAGTGTCCCTAGTAGTGAGTCATGCCCAAGGATGCAGACTGATGGCCAAACCTCGTCCAAATTCATCACGTCTAAATGTCATTCTCATTTTTTTTATGATCCCGTGATTTGATTTGGGTTTCTTAGGTTATCGCTTCTGCACTTTTATTCTAACAACATATTATTTTGTAGCCAGTTTTATGGAGAAGATTCACGTGGAAGTGCAATGGGCATATTCAAAACTATTCTGGGTTCCATAAGCTACCCGAGGAGAGACAGGCTACATGGTGAGGCCGAACTGTCCAATGTACTTCAATCAACAGGAATGCGTCTAGATGTAGAGGTCAGGTTGACAGCGGCTGGTGGCTGGTAGGAACTTACCGGACAAGACAACTAGGTTCGGCAGTGTGGCAGCAAGACGTCACGGACAATGGTGACCGCTTCGACTGACAATCAGATTGACGGCTTTCCATAAAACTAGGTGATACCTCGCACGTTTCTACAGGATTTTTTAAACAAAATTTTAAGTTGAAATTGCAAAGTAGAAATAAGATGACTGTATAGCAATATTCATTTGCACATGATATTATACATGAAAATATGTTCATTTTGTTGACGTTGAACGACTCTTAAATGATTGATCTTCCGTATATTTCTATCGTGCGAGTTTTATCACGTGGTACTCACAAAGACTAATAAGTTGTATGCGAAAATCGATGGAAGACATCAATAGATGATCCTAGTGGATGTTGACATGGCGTTTGATGTAGTGGGTTCCTATATGGCATGAATAGCTTGCATGTTGAGAGAAATAAAGTTAATGACTCTTAGTGGTGTGCATCTATATAGGTTATATAGATAGATAACTTAATTGGAAATGGTGGAACAATAAATTCTAGCGATATTCTCCCCTTCTCCTGTAGCTCTTGGAACAATTATATACTCCTATGCTTTTCTTAAATGTCACTATCCTTCCTAAATCAATAAGGACAGAAGCCAATACTCTTTAAAGATAATTTCTTAAGAGTTCGATGCCTATCGTTGCCGGTCTCTATCGTTGTGCAGGCTGTGAAGTGTAGTCGGTCTATGTGGTCACATGGCACTTCGATTCCTACCCACGCCTTTTCCGATGATTTACATTCATGCCATAGCCATCGCAAGCATGGAGCCCTAGCAAATCTCGCAGGCCACCGTATTCCTTGTGTACTCTGCACTTGGTCCAGTTGACCTTACATTTGCTGCCTGTGAGGACCTTGTCGCCTTCCCAGAGGAATTTTTCCATAGTGCTTGTCGAGGTCTTCTATGGTCTCCCTGGTCGTCTTAAGTGCCGTGAGAAGGTAGATCGGCATGGAGGACAGAACGGCTTTGGTCAGAGAAACGCTACCCACTTGTGTTTGGTGCCTTCTATACCACCGTACCCTGTAACCCTGGCTGTCGCTTTTTCTACTATCAGCTGGAATTCTGTCTTGCGCAACCTTCGGACCGCAACTGGTAGACTGGTAGGCCAAGGTATCTCATGGGGAAGTTTGCTCTAACCACCGGGAGGTCCGTGAGAACACCATTAGGACATGACTAATACAATCATTGTAAAAGAGCTCCATTAGAGCTATTTCGTATCGGCCTTTGGGCTTCTCTCTCGCCGCTGCTTATTTAATTTCCTCGTGATAGGGACTGCTAATTGAAGCGGGCAGTTCATCGTTATTTTTTTATGCATGCCTTTAACATTTGCTTTCTCATTGTTTTTATGTAGAAGTTTATATTGTGCTCAGCTGGAGCTAATTAATAGTTATCATGTTCGTTTCGCTAAGCTGGGCTGGAAAGTCTAAGAGGAGAATAATTCGTTGGGCTGATTCAATAGTACTATGTGAGGAGAATAATCCGCTGGGTTGAAATGATAATCCCAAGGAACAGGACGCCCTACTGGCACGTGACAGCCTAATTCAGGGCAAGAATACATGCATCTTTGACTTGATGTGGTAGAGGCGACTAAATATGCCCATCTAAACTAGTTTTCTTTGCAAGGCCACAGCTACAAGATAATTGCGTACTGTAACAGTACAAAAAATAAGAAAATCACGTGTTGCTATCAATTGCCACTCCGACGTCCTCCAGACATGTACGTGGTTCCTGTCAATTGACTATTGGCTGTGGTGCAGATCATTCATTGACATATTCCAATGCTGTATCTGTTCGCCAAGAATGAAAGTAACAGAGGGTGTGATGGGTGCATGGCAGCCAACTGAGAAGTCAAGATTACGAAACTGTACGTAAAAGTCAAGAAGCACTTATAATACTGCAAAAAAAAAACAATTTCCAAGACAGCCCATATTTTTCCACTGGTGGATCATATGCATCCAAAATTCTAAACGTCTCGGAGTTGAATAGGGCTAACTACCCGTCTGAAGAAAGACATTTCAACTAGCCTACGAAAATTGTTTAAGCTTAAGTTGCTCGCACAGAAAAAAATTATACATTTATGGTTTCTATGCATGTTTCTTGACATTTAGTTTCAGTACGTAGTCCAAACATGTGCTTGGTGACAGTCAATTCCTGGTTCGCCGTTGTGCAGAAGAACTTTCATTCACATATTCAAATTCACACTCTACTACTCAATGACAGAAACAATAACATGATATGACTGGAGTACAGAAAAAATTAAAAATTGTAAAAGTCAAACCAGCACTAAGAATGCTACTATACCACCAAGACACCATACTGTTTTTTACACTGGTCGATCATATGCATCCTAAACACCTGCTCATAGATGACTAAGTTTGCGCGCCAAATAAATTTGGATAGCACAAAGCCATTTCAACATCTAGCTTGTTAACAAAAATGTAGATTGCAATGGTTGAAGATTAAATTGCATGCATATTAAATTAAATGAACTGACTACCAAAATGTTTACATTGATAAATAAAGATTGGCAATTCATATTTCAAATTTCTCGTCACATGTTCTAGGACATGAAAATATGATTCCACTGTAATTACTTTACTTTATCGTGCAAACTGGGATTTGAAATCAAAACATCTGGTCCTAAGGCCATTGCTAGTGGAGGGTTTATCACACGGTTATTAAGAATGCCATGGCACCGTACCTCTCGGTATTTGAATTAAGCAATGAAACTATGACTCACTATGCAAAGTTTCATTTTACTATTTCATAGGCAAGCATATCAATTAAATTGTGCAGGTAAGTAGCCAATAGGAGTTGATGAAAAATATAGAGATGAACCCTCCCCCCCCCCCCCCCCCCCCCCCCCCCCCCCCCCCAAAACACACACACACACCCTCAAATGGGGGAGTTTCACACAGTTTCTTAACATGATTAAAATGGTGACCACATCATCAAATTGTAGGCTACATCATCAAATTTTCTTATGTGCCATGCTCATTATGAGGAGACAGAAGAAGGGAGTTTCATCATGATGAAACCCAGCTGGCTCGATTACCAATACCCATGAAGCCTACGTAGTTTCATATCTGGATCCATTGTGGCTCCATTTCTAGTGTGCTAATTAATTTATATGTAATTTTGAAGGCTACGTAGTTCACATGGCACATTTGATCACAAGTTTTTAGAACGGCCAAAACCACCTATAATTTAGAACGGAGATAGTAGTTTTTTTATTTGGAAGACCAAATCTACAAGATGTTAACCAATCATAACTGAAAAAGAAACAAAGGACTGCGGTGTATTGATTGCCACTACAAAATCAAAAAATGTGCTTGGTCCCACTCCTAGCCAAGTCTCGATTGGCCGTGCTGTATCCAGGCACACCATAATATCCCAGCCCATGTGCTGGAGCCGTGTGCGGCATGCACACAGATACAAGCGATTCTATCCGATTTAGTCATTCAGATTCAGTCCAGCTAGATATGGCCAAGGGATCAGGAGTATTTTGGTCCTTTCACCGGCCTGAAAAATGCTTAAAAAAATCAGTAAAACGATATGCCAATGGATTTTGGAAAGCTAATATTTATGGTGGCAATTTTGTGAAGCCCGTGTTTGAGGTGGAAAAAGTCCAAATTTATGAGAAGACCAAAAATAATACACCTTGTCTTGTGATCTATAAACACCTTTTTGTCTTGTGATCTATAAACACCTTTTTGTCTTGTGATCTATAAATACCTCTTTTGAATATGTAGGACTTATATTTGAATGATTTTATACACGGCTTTCTTGGTCAGCCTGCGGCGCTCCGTTTTCCGTGGTTTTTTTTCCGAATCACATTGCACACGCAGACGCTCACAAATATGCACGCACATTCACCTCTATGATGAACGTAGGCACACAATATTACCCCTGTGAACACTTCTGAAAAATTGAATCGACAAATTCTCGAGATTGACTGCTAATTGGTGAAGCGGGCAGTTCAGCTTTATTTTTTCTTTGCATGTTTTTTAACATCTGATTTTTCATTGTTTTTATGTGGAAGTTTATATTGTGCTCAGCTGGAGCTAAATAATGTTGGGCCTCCTTGTCCACCATTGGGTCTCCAGGCACGTGACGGCCCTAATTCAGGCCAATAAGCATATCTTTGACTTGATCATCTGGTATGTAAGGATCGACTGCCGTCAGAATGAAGCTAATATATGCCAATCTGAACTAGTTTTCTTTTCAAGGCCACACCTAGAGATAATAGTTGTAACTGGAAAAAAAATTAAGAAAATAACGTGTTGCTACCAATTTCCACTCTGACGTTCTCCAAACATGTGCGTGGTGCCAGTCAATTCACTATTGGCTGTGGTGCAGATCATTCGTTCACTTATTCCAATGCTGTATCTGTTCGCCAAGAATGAAAATAACAGAGGGTGGGATGGGTGCATGGCAGCCAAGTGAGAAATTTTCCAAGACAGCCCATATTTTTCTACTGGTGGATCATATGCATCCGAACGTCTTGGAGTTGACTAGGGCTAACTACATAGGCATTTCAACGAGCCTACGGAAATTGTTTAAGCTTAAGTTGCATGCATAGAATTTTTCTTATACATGTTTTGACATTTTTTGTTTCTAGTTTGTTTTGAATGTGAAAGTTTCTATGCATGTTTCTTGACATTTGGTTTCACTACATAGTCCAAACATGTGCTTGGTGCCAGTCAATACCTGGTTCAATTCGCAGTTGTGCAAAACTTTGATTCACATATTCAAATGCACAATGTACACTAGTCAATAACAGAAATAACATGCTATGACTGGCGTATGGGATCTACAACCAAATGCGATGTTTTGAAATAAAAATTGTAACAGTCAATCAAACAATTAGAACACTAATACAAAATAATTCACCAAGACACCATACTTTTTTTTTCCACTGGTGGACCATATGCGTCCAAACACCTGTCATAGATGACTTTTCTGCGCACCAGTTCAAATTAGACAGAAAAAAGGGATTCCAACCTGTAGCTTATTAACAAAATATTAAATGGAAATGGTTGAAGATTAAGTTGCATGCATATTGAAGTAAAATGAACTGACCACCCAGAAAAAATGAAATTCATATTGCAAAAATTCCCTTCACATGGAGGCTGCGACAGTTCTAAGACATGAAAATATGTTCCTACTGTAATTACTTTACTTCATCATGCAAATAGGGATTTGATGTCGAAACCTCTGGTCCTTATACCATTTTGAGTTGTATGTACCGACCTGAATTTACTTTTGTACCTGCTCCTGCACCCGGTACTACTAAACCCTCGCTCCTTCATTTGAACAAAAATATTTTAAGTCGAGGGGACGAACCTAATTCAGGTCAACAATACATGCATTTTTGACTTCATCTGGTAAGGGAGACTATGGATTGGCTTCTGTCACAGAATGAAAGGAACACATATGCCCATCTAAACTAGTTAACGTAGAATGGCCACATCTACAAGAAAATTACCAACCATAACTGCACAAAAATAAGAAAATAATGTGTTGCTATCAATTGCCACTCCGAGGTCACCCAAACATGTTCGTAGTGCCTGTCATCTGACTATTGACTGCAGTGCAGATCTTTCGTTCACATATTACAGGGTATGACGGGCGCATGGCAGCTAAAAGAAAAGTGAAGAATACAAAACTGTAGAAGTCAAGAAGACACTTTACTACAAAAAATAATCTTTCAAGACACCCCATATTTTGGAGGTGACTGGGCCTAACTACTCGTCTGAAGAAAGGCATTTCAACATAATGAGCCTACGGAAATTATTGAAGATTTCTAGTTGTTTTGTATGTGGAAGTTTCAACACATGTTTTTTGACATTTGGTTTCTCGTTGTTTCTTGACTCATACATATTGGCCGTCGTTTCAATGGAATCATCGTCGCTTGCCCATCTAACTAGTTTTGTTTTGTATGCCACTACGAAATCCAAACATGTGCCTGGTGCCAGTCCATTCCCGGTTGTCTGTTGTGCAGAAGTTTCATTATTCACCTATTCCAATGCACACACTCTACTAATCAACACAAATATGTGATGCATAGGTGAGACGGTAAGGAAGCAACGTGCAAGGCTAGAGGTCGTGTGTTCGAATCCCTGCAGCCGCGTACACGTATTTAAGCGTAAAAAATTTGCGTGACTTGTGACACAAAAGTCATGCAGTATTTTTTCTGATGCAAAAGTCATTTACTAAACGACGTACGTTAGTGCCGGTCATAGCGTGCCCTGTGACCGGCACTGATGAGGAGTTTCTCATAGTGTTGTTAACAAAAATTTAGATGGAGGTGATTGAAGAGTAAGTTGCATGCTTATTAAATTAAATGGACTCACCATCCAAATATTTATATTGATAAATAAATATTGGCAATTCATATTTGAAAAATTCCCTTCACATGGAAGCTAGGAAAGGAGTTCTCGGACATGAAAGTATGATTCCAGGGTAATGACTTTGCTTTATCATGCAAACTTGAAATCGAAACCACTGGTCCTAAGGCCATTCCCAGCTGAGGATTTTATCGTGTGATTTTTAGGAGTGCCATGTCACCGTTTAAGGTATTTGAATTTGGAAATAAATTATTACTCATAATGCAAAGTTTCATTTCACTATTTGATAAGCAAGCATATCATTTAAATGGTGTAGTTCCTAACCAGCACTAGTAGAAAAAACATTATTCGCATCGGCTCATCCACACCAACTCGAAATTGAGCTGTTTCAAATGACTCAATTGTGTCAGCTCCAAATGAGACACTTCAAATGACTAGTTACTCGCGTCGGCCTGATATTGAGCCGCTTCGAATGACTAGTCATTCGCAACGGGCCGAATTTAGCCGCTTTGAATGACTCATTCGCATTGGCCCAAGTTGAGCCGCTTCGAATGACTAGTCATTCACACCGGCCCGTATTGAGCCGCTTCGAATGACTCATCATTTGCACGGACCCAAATTGTTCTGCTTTGAAAACTCATAACTTTTGCATATAGTCTCGGATTGAGAGGAATTTATACGAAATTTGTACATTTCACGAGATCTACAACATTGTAGTGGAAAGGTTTTTGATTTAAAGTCATTTAGATGCCCAAAACAATTCTCGTCCTTGTCTGTACTTTTCTTACTTGAATTTCAGGTTGTATTCAGAATTTTGTAAATTTTCCATACGGTGTCGGATGACCAGAAAATTTATACAAAACTATAACGTTTTGACGAGATCTACAACTTTGTCGATGAAAGATTATTTTAAGTCATTTAGATGCCCATCACAGTCTCCTTGTTGTTCCTGCTCTTGTATCTTGAACTTTTTGTTGTATTTTGAATTTTGTAACTTTTAAATATAGTATCGGATGGATAGATGTTTATGAATTCCTATTTTTACTATCTGCAATGGTTAGAATGATTGTCAAACGAAGTGGTGAAATAACCGGCTCAAATAACCGCCTCATTCGCATCGCCTTAGGGGAAGCGGTGGAAATATTTGGTTGGAATGAGATTTTTGTGCCGCTTCGGATAAGGGTGTGTGGAGTAGTGTAATAGGAGTTGATAAAAAATATAGAGATGAAATCCAAGCCCTCTCAATGGGAGTCTCACGCGGTTTTCGAGTGTGTTAGAAATAGTGGGCACCAGTTTTATCCTAATGAAACTCCTGTTATTTCTTTCCTCATAAATATAATTCCATGTCATCAATTAGTTGACGTGGCACCTTATTTAATGAGAATTTAACCGTTATTAAACTTTAGGTGGGATTAGCCTAGTACCATTTTGAGTTGTATATCCACAGACTTAAACTGCGATGCTATCAATTGCCACTACAAAATCCAAACATCTGTGCTTGTTCCCAGTGATTGGGCACTGTCCAGAACTTTCACTCAGATATTTCATTGACCTAGTGCTCGAGGGTGGTATTCGGGCTACGAAAAAAATATTTTTGTTATTTTTATTTATGAATTCCTATTTTTACTATCCGCACTGGTTAGAATGATTGTCCCAGTGATTGGCTACTATCCAGAACTTTCACTCAGATATTCCATTGCACACTCTGATGGTAGTTTAATTTATTCAATCAGGGAAGCAAACACAAGTACAGATGATGAAGAAAGAGCGAGGAACGTGCTCGGGAATCTGAACCGTACAATGCAAATGACAGCAGAATTCAGATGCATGTATTACAACACCGTGGTCGTTGGGTTCCCGTTGATTAATTATCAGTCCTTGAAGAAACCGAAGGCCGTGTTGACGACGGAATGGCCACCGTCGACGAACAGGTTCTGGCCGCTGACATAGCGCGCGTCGTCGCTGGCAAGGAACAGCGCCGCGGCAGCTATGTCGTCCACCTTGAGGCCCACTCCCTTGAGGTTCGCCGCGGCCTCGAACATGGCTTCCATAACACTCTCGTCCAGGTCCACCCCGGACGCAGCCCTTGCCAGCGGCGTGGCCACCGCGGCGGGGGCTACGCAGTTGACGCGGATCCCGTGCCGGCCCAGCTCCGCGGCCGCGCTCTGCGTGAGCCCCACGAGGGCGCGCTTGGAGGCCGTGTACGCATGCGGGCCCGTGCCGCCCACCGCTGACGCCAGGCTTATGTCGAGATGATGCTCCCCCGGCGGGCCGGCACCATCACCCGCGCCGCGTGCTTGATGCCCAGGTACGGGCCCACCAGATTCACCGAGAGGACGCGCTCGAAGTCTTCCATGGCGCTGTCGCGGATGCTGAAGCACAGCGCGCCGATGACGCCCGCGTTGTTGAACATCACGTCGAGCTTCCCGAACGTGGCCACGGCGTGGTCCACGGCGCCCGCGACGTCGTCCTCGCGCGTCACGTCGCAGTGCACGTAGCTGGCAGCCTCCGCGCCGAGCTCGGCGCAGAGGCTGGATCCGAGCTCGTCCTGGATGTCGGCGATCACGACGCGGGCGCCGTGCTTGACAAAGAGCCGGACGGTGGCAGCGCCGATGCCGCTCGCGCCGCCGGTGACCACCGCCACCTTACCCTCCAGCCTGCAATCAGAGGCGCAGCCGATCTAAGTACATATGCGCTGTGTAGATGCAGAACTTTAGTTTTTGAACAAATGTGGCTAATTTTTCGTACCTCCTTGCAGAAGTGGTATCCTGAGTTGCTGCCATGGCCACTGACTAGAGTTAGATGTTGCTCTGGAAGTGGCCGGTTTTGTGGGGAACGGGGATGCTAATTGTCCATATATATAGTACTACGTGGGGGGCTGGGGGCCTAACTACTGGCGTCTGCTTGGGCATCCTCAACACTTAACTACACAGTACTTTGGTGGGAGTAAGTAGATGTGACTAATTTATGCAAAAACTCTCTTCCATATTGGCCTGTCTGTACCAGTCAACCAAGCAACTTTACCGAAGGATTATCCATGCCAGCGCTGCTCGCTGCAAAACAACCGATGGGTCCGCGCCGTTGGTCAAACGAGGACCACAAGACTATTACCTATCATTATCCGTCCTCCATCTCACAAAGAGTACTCCCTCCGTACTCGTAAAGAAAGTCGTTTAGAACAGCGACACGCTCTCCAAAAACATAAATTTGACTTCTTGTTTTAACAAAAATATTTATTGAGAATTGATATATTTAAACTTTTTTAAAATTATTTTTGAGACAGATATGTTTATATGGTTTTCACATTTTAAAACTCAATAACTTAAAAGGTACTCATGATTTATATTCCCAATGTTTGACTCAAACCTTGTCTAAAACGACTTCTGTTACGAGTATGGAGGGAGTATTTGTTTACAAAATTTCAAACAATATAGGGAAAATGCATGTAAAATGTCCTTATTACCCCTATTAACTCTTTTCAATTTGTTTTGGCACCCGTGCTGCCGGACGGATTACCGGAGCAAATTTAATCATGCACATCGGTTAACTCAGCACAAATTAATTTCACAACTGTCGGGTTTCCTATTTGTCGCCAACTAAGAGCAAGCGGTGCTGCACGTAAGGGTTCTTTCTAGCCTTTTCTTAGCCCACTCATACATAGTCTAGCTCTTTACAATTAACTAGCGGAAGGGCACATATATGCTGCAGACATGTGTTTTAATAAAATTAATAAATTGGTGATCTACTCAATATGGACTCTTTAGATTAGTTTACAGTGTTCGATCATCATTAAATCCGACGGTGTAGCCATTTTAAGAGTAATATGTAATATGGACTCTTTAGATAGATACAGAGCGTTCGATTGTCAAAAATCTGATGGTGTAGACTAATTTTGACGAAGGACGAAACAAAATTGCGTCGTCCTTTATAGTATAGATACATGGTCCACTTGTCTCTCTAACAAATTTTCTTGGTTGTTGTGCATGAGCTGGTTATAAGCTTACAACCCACTTCTCTTCTTTTACCTCTCCTCTCTCCACCTCAGCATTTAGGGCACGTACAACGGGCGTCATCTACCGTCGACATGCAAAGGAATTTTACAGAAAACCCCCCGCGTAACCGTAATCAAGGCCCGCTCGGCGTCTCGTTCGTCTATGGCGTCGGCGTGTGGTCCGATGCGAAGCACCGAGTCCTGCAGCGCATTGTACGGCCCGCTCCTGGCCGTCGACGGTGGCGCGGATCGCGTGCGCGCGCGAACATACGCGGGGGTTTTCGCCTTGATGGCAAAGCAGCATCTGCTCCTGCCTCCCTCAATCCCCCAACCCTCTACCCTCCAAATCTAAATCCAAATCCCCAACGATAGCTACCATATGCGGTAGTAGGAGGCGGCGGCGCAAGCTTCGGCAGCACGGAGAGCTCCGGCAGCGGCAACGGGAGGACCTCTAGCGACGGCAACGGCGGGATGACCTCTGGCGGCGGCGGCGGGAGGACCTCCGGTGGCGGCACAAATGCGAACTGGGACAGAGCTCTGCGGCAGCGCCGGAATTGAGGAGTTCTAGGCTGGACGTGTGGTGCATGTGGCGCAACAGCTTCTTCTCCAACATCGTTGACGGCAACTGCTTCTTCTCCAACTGTTTTTCCCCTGCTCGTTTTGGCCGGCCTTTCACAAGGCCTGATAATCATAGCACCACTTCTGCTCCTTTGATTGCTACTCAATTTGGTGTGCAGGGACGCCAAGAAGATCCTTCTCTGCAGCAGGTTACCATGGGATTCACTGATGCAGCACTATCACCTGACGGTCAAGGTAATAATGCATCTAAAATTGCAGGTTTGGGAGTGCTACTTGATCTTACGAGCTCTGCTCATGCTTGTCGCCTACAAATTAGAGCAAAAACGGAGGTGTCTTCGGTGCTCATGGCAGAGGCTGTTGCTCTCCTTTTGGGTGTTAAATGTGCATCTATTCTGCAGCCTCAACCTTTTTCGCTTTGACATGTGACAACCTCTTGGCAGTCCAGCATATGAAAAAGGAGACTCACTCAAGGTTTTTTTCCTGACCGCTACCGGTCCTTATACCGCGGTAACCGGTCAAACCGGTCCGGACCGGTAGCGGTACCGGCCGGTTAGAAATCGGCCAAATTTAAAATTTGAATTTAAAAAATTGAAAAATTAAAAAATTCTTAAAAATACTTTAAGGTGAGTAGATTGTAATGGTGTCAAAAATTTTCAAATATTAGTTCATTTAGTATCTTTTTGTTTGTATTAGAAGTTCAAACAGCCTACTAAATCAGCACGTTAAACTTCTAATACCCTTAAACCGCTACTTAAACTTCTTAAAAATGCTCTCTTTTTGACACCATTAGATTCTACGCATCTTAATCTACTTTTAGGAATTTTTTAGAAAATTTCTTTCATTTTTCAATTTTTAATTAAAATTCGAAATATTGTCAAACCGCTCAAACCGGCCGGCTAACCGCTCAAACCGGCCGGCTTACCGGTCAAACCGACTGGCTAACCGTTCGAAACCGGTTGAATTGCAGATTTAAACTGGTTTTTAAATTTATCCGGTTTCTACCGGTTTCCGGTCAAATCGGTCCGGCTAACCGCTACCGGTGGCCGGCGGTTTGGGGTCACCGGTCGGGAAAAAAAATCCTGGACTCACTTGGCTCCATGGAAGATTAAACCAAAGATTTCAGAACTGAAGTTTATCCAATCAAATCACCAGTTTCAAATGATCAAAATCCCAAGAGAGAAAAATGTTGCTGCTCATCGCCTTGCTGTACAAAAGTAAAAGTCTTGTTGCGGAATATTTGAATGTAGTGTGCATTGTCTCATGTATGCAACAAAATGACCACAAAGATAAGTATGCACTAGATCATCATGATGTGTGTGTCAAAAGCATTGTTCGTCTAAACGGCCGTTTAGCCCGTTTACACACCGTTTAAACGCTACACAGTGCCTAACTATGTCCGTTTAATCATCCGTTTAGCCCGTTTAATGGCCGTTTAATACGTTTAATTGGCCGTTTAGTCCGTATAATGAGCTAAACGGTGGGTGACCAACTGTTTACCGTTTAGCGTTTAGGATAACACTGGTCAAAAGATGAATTAAATACTCTGCAGACAGCTTAACCATTAGAAAACTCATTGTACAAGCTGTCTGTTTAAGCTAAACGACAGCGGCTGTCTGCACCGTTGTACTTGCCCTTAGCCAACTTACAACGCACTATAATACTTACTCTAACATAGTAGAAACTAGTACGCAGCTGGTGGTGTAAAAATGACATTACATTGGAAAGCAAAAATGAAAAAACAGTTTCAGGTGGCTCCAGAACCACCTCTGGTACCAAAATTTTTACATGCCGCCAAAATAAAGGCCTTCTCCCAATAATGTGAGCTAGTACCTAGATAACTGTGCACTTTAGGAGACAACACTGCGGTGGGGGAACTGAGACGCGTCTCGCGGCTCTCGCATCGTCTCCCTCAGGCGACACGAGGGCGCCACCACCGCGGAAGCGCCCCCAAATCCCAAGCCAAGCCCGGCAGGTGACAGCAGCCAGTGAAGGCTCCAAGTGACAACACATTTTCTCCCACTTTGCAGCTCCCTTTCTCCTTCCACCCTCTCCCCCGCATAAGGGCTTGTTCGTTTTGAGTCATATTGAGGCCTTGTTCGTTTACAGTCGTATTGAGGGGGATTGTGCCGTATTAGGACGTATTAAATCCCTAACAAGTCAAAATACCTCTCAATACACTCCAATACCTCTCAATACCTCTGAGAAAGGTATTAAACGAACAAGGCCTGAAGGGGATTGGGTCGTATTGGGACGTATTAAATCCCTAACAAGTCAAAATACCTCTCAATACACTCTAATACCTTCCAATACCTCTGAGGAAGGTATTAAACGAGGGCTAAGTTAGAAACTTTATACTGACGAACCATTTATCGCTAGTTGCATGCCTATTTTTGCCGACCCACCTGTGTTGGCACTTGTGGATTGTGGTATATTGCGGACAGCCTTCTCGTAGAGAGAGAGAAATGGACAACCGCGAACCTAGCTACAGCTGGTGGAGCTAGGAATCAACCTAAGGGGTAGCCGGTTGCTACAGTTCGTTTCTTTATATGTACAAGTTTCACTGGATCCTCCTTGTACTCGAGATTAATCGAGGCCGGATTACGGTGTTCGACTCTTTGAGAAAGCCAATGAAAGATTATCAAAGCCTCGTTGATATTCTTAACAAAGCGTGGAACACGCTTTGTTAAACACCAAGTTAGAGTATCAGATACAGACGAGCTTGTATGGAGGCCTGACTTTCCGGTACGTTCAAAATTTTGTATTAGTCTTATTTCATTTTGTCAAACATCGAGAGAGTATTACATAACCGATTGTTCATATACGTGTATATATAGTGTATGAGACAGGAACAGGAAACAACCTGTGTGGGTACTACGTATGCGAGTTCATCCACGATTTTGTAGGTCCGAAGCACATGACAGAAAGAGAATTTGACGTACGTAAACTTCCTACCATTTTATTAAATTTTCATCATGCAAATCGGTTTACTAAGACTAACGAAGATTTTGTTGACAGATTATGAAAATGTCAGAAGACCTCATTGAACCGGGTCGAGTCAAGGCAGTTCAAGAACAACTTATGGGATTCCTGCTCGATGAGGTCGTGAATCCAAACGGCGAATTGTATGCGGATCAGAGAATAAGCATTGGTGCAATGGACCCTGATCGAGACAAGGACGAGGAGGACGAGGAGTTCCACAAGAAGAAGAAAGATTAGTTTAATTAGTTTTTCTTTGTTTGAAACACTTGAAACGTTGTATATATATGTAATACTTTTTAGTTAGCTAACTAAGTATATGTAGATTATATACGATTGTAACATAGTATTACTTTATACGCAATCGCATTAGAACGGATAGGATACGAATACACATTAGAACAGATACGATACGAATACGCATTAGAACGGATACGATACGGAATACGGATTAGAAATAAAATTAAACAAAAGAAAAAAGAAAAAAACAGTTTAGTACCGGCTAGTTGCGTGCCCGCAACGCGACAACAGGCACGCAGTTTAGTACCGGCTGGTAACACCAGCCGATAATAAAGTGCGTGATTTAGTGCCGTTTTTTGAACCGGTACTAAACGACTGTCAATTTAGTCTCGAAACTTTAGTACAGGTTCCAGAACGGGTACTAAAGTGACCTTACCGACCGGTACTTAAGGTCATTTTTCTTTTAGTGTCTGAGAACACCATCGAGCAGCACAACTATTGAACAGACACTTCGTCAAACACCATCTGTGCACTACTACAGAAAAGGTCATCACAGCCGGTTCGTAACCCCTATCACAGCCGGTTTTGGGAGGCGGATGAGATAAAGCGGCTGTGATAGTCCCCCTATCACAGCCGGTTTTCAAAAACCGGCTGTGATGACCCCATCACAGCCGGTTTTCAACTAAACCCAAAATAAAGCAAAATAAAATAGCAAAACATTTTATTTATTTGGGGGATGGACCCCATCAGCCACTACCCACCGTCCCACGTTTTTCGCGGAAAAATCGCGCGCTACGCGGTCGGTGGGATTCGAACCCGCGACCTCACGTTTGTGCATAGCCTCCTCTACCACTGCACCACTAGTGTGTTTGTGTCTATATACCATTTTGATTCCCCTCATATTAATGTTTTCTGAGTGTAAATTGCTTATTTGAGGCTCTAAATGACTTCAAATAAAAAAGTGGTGAACTACAATGTTTCATAACTTTTCAAGATCTACAACTTTCGTTTTGGTCAAAAGTTCATCCGAGGTCGTTTACAAAATTTGAATTTTCAAATTTGAAAAATTCAAACTTAGATTCGGTTGACAAGATGACTTCAAATAAAAAATTGGTGAACTACAATGTTTCATAACTTTCCAAGATCTACAACTTTCGTTTTGGTCAAAAGTTCATCCGAGGTCGTTTACAAAATTTAAATTTTCAAATTTGAAAAATTCAAACTTAGATTCGGTTGACAAGATGACTTCAAATAAAAAAATGGTGAACTACAATGTTTCATAACTTTTCAAGATCTACAACTTTCGTTTTGGTCAAAAGTTCATCCGAGGTCGTTTACAAAATTTAAATTTTCAAATTTGCCCTCCAAAAATGTGTTAGTAAAGAAACCGGTTGTGATGCTCACCATCACAACCGGTTTTCAAAAACCGGTTGTGATAGTGAGCATCACAACCGGTTTGTAAGAAAAACCGGTTGTGATATGCCGGCCGACTATCACAACCGGTTTTTGAGAAAAACCGGCTGTGATAGGGGACATCACAACCGGTTTTTTAAAAACCGGTTGTGATAGCTCTATCACAGCCGGTTTTCTGAAAACCGGTTGTGATAGCCCGTTTGTGAAAGTGGTTTGTGTAGTAGTGGTGCACTCCTACTGTACTAAATAAATAGGCAGTGATTAGACTTCATCCAAAGGAAGGAACAAAATTACGTGCAAATGAACAATCTTCCTACCTACACTTGCTGAGCCCGTACAGCAGTAAGCACGAGGAACTCTATTGATTTGGAAACGCAAGAGCGCACCAGAGAGACTGAGAGTGCCAAGCCAGCGAGCCAGCTATGAGCTCAGGGGTGGATGATGGGACAGAGGCCGGAGCCTTGCACGCACTAGCTGCCATGGTCTCCGGAAATTTTGTTGGACCGAGTCCACCATGAAAGCATCACACCTCTATGACCCATCACCGGCCATAACTAATTCCAGATCAGATTGATCAGTTTTTTCCTCCGATGTTCATGGAAGAGAAGGCCGCTAGCAAGAGCCTGGTGACGTGCGTGGTAATTTAGATAGTTGTCATGGCAGCAGATCATTGAGCTGCGGTGTGGCGAGATGCGAGGTTGCAGGTAGCAGGAAGATTTGCTCAATCACCCTGCTGCACCGAGTGTCAGTCAAAGCTACCGGCCAGAACATGTTGAACCATGTATAACATAGTCAGCGGCCAGAACGTGTTGAACCGTGTAACGAAGAGATATAGATTATGGAGAAGATGAAGAGGTTGGTTTTCTTACTATTTAGTATGAATAAAATATGGTACCTAAATTTCGTTATGGCAAAGGGGGGATAATTTGTACATAAATTTAGGGGGTTATTTTAGGTTACATTTTATAACGGCAATGATGGGTAATATTTAGACTGTCCAAATAGTATCCTAGGCGGATTCATGTGAAGGCTTTAAAAAAGGCTATAATTTCTATAGTGTCCACCGGATGTTAGGTGGCTTCACGTGAAGGCTTAAAAAGGAGCCTCCAATTAATAATAGTAAGATTCAAAGCTTCCTTGTGTTTATTGTTCTGCTTGCTCTAGTGGAAATTACAGGTGACTGGAAAACTGAAAGCGATGCTGTTTACAACGGGACAACTATGTCACCTGATACCGTAAAGTTGTATATTAAAAAGTATACCGTGACAGAAAATACATAATTTTCGATTGAGCATGTTTAACTACAAACTGATGCCATTGTCCCTATTTATTTATATTTATATCCGTACACTCCTGTTGGACAAACACGACATGCTCCATATAAGGTGCGTACAGGCACAACTGCGGATGTTGGTCACCAAACATGCTGACCCGTGTCGTTCAGTTCTGCACAGCGACCACCTTATAAGGTGACGCCACTAGATGCAGCTGGTCCTTTCTCCTGCTCGTTGCGCCCACGAACATGTCCATGCTAATATCCTCAGGCCGCATTCCACTTGGGAGGCTCCAGTCAATGTAGTATAGCAGGCGTGCAATAATAAACTCCAGCACAGCCAGCCCAAAGGTATCACCAGGGCACCTTCTCCTACCCGTCCCAAACGGCAAGTACTCGAACCGGGTCCCTTTGTAGTCAAGCGTGCTATCCTCAAACCTCTCCGGCTTGAACTTCTCCGCGTCATGCCAATACTCAGGACTCCTTGCCATAGCCCACGCATTGACCATCACCCTGGTGCCCTCCTTCACTTCGTACCCAGCGACGTCACACGTCTCCCGACAAAGATGAGGGACCAGCAGCGGCACCACTGGGTTCAGCCTAAAGCTCTCCTTGATCACCATCTTGGTGTAGTGTAGCTCCTCCATCTTGCCCTCATGGTCTTGTGGGTTCAAGTCGTCGAACACTCGTCGCACCTCGGCCTGTGCCTTGGCCATTACCTCTGGGTTCCTCATGAGCTCTGACATGATCCACTCTGCAGCTGACGACGTCGTCTCCGTCCCTCCGGTGAACATATCCTACATGGATCGACGTCATTAATTAACAAGGATGAAATAAATAAAAGAATATAATGCAACATATAGCAGTACTGTGATATATTCACAGCTAGATTAATTATATTACCAGTATAATTGCCTTGACGTTTGTTGTGCCGAGGGGGAAATCAAGCTCCCCCTTGTCCCTGACCCGAAGGAGGACGCTCACAAGGGAATCATCTCGCTTTGCCTCAGACTGAGCTATGATCTTGTCAAAAACAGAGTCCAGCTGCCTGTGTGCTCGGAACATCCTACGCCTCTGCCCAGTGATGATGCCAACGAAGCGCAGAAATGGGAAGAGGTCCCCAATGGTGAAGCCCCCACTGAACTTCATGGCCTCTTCCATGGCTGACAGGAACTGCTCGCGGAGCTCCTCGCTGACGTGGCCGAATGCCGCCTTCGCCGTGATCGTGTTTGAGCAGGATAAGAGAAGCCTTGCGAGATTGACTGGCTTGCCACCTTGGCCAGCGACTTGGATCTTCCTAATGAGGGACAAAGTCTCGTTATCCCTGATGGGTGCGATCTGCCGCACCACCTTTGCACTGAGCAGCTCCACCGTGCAGAGCTTGCGCAGCGTCCGCCAATACGGACCGTATGGCGAAAAGCCGATATCGGTATTTCCATAGCAGAAGATCTCTGAGGCAACAAGGGTTGGCCGCGACGCGAAGATGATATCCTTGTCCCGGAGCACCTCCTGGGTGGCTGCCGCCGAGGATATCACCAGGGTGTCGATCTGGCCCATCCGGAGGAACATCACAGGGCCATACTTCTTGGCCAGGTCCCCGAGAATGACCTGCGGAGGGAGCGACTTGAGGAGGTGGTGGAGGCTTCCAATCACGGGGAGATTCCAGGGGCCCGGAGGCTGCTTCTTCTTGGAGCTCGGTGCCGGCTTGCGGCGGAGCAAGGTCACGAGGATAGGCAGGCTGATGATGGAGATGAAGGTAAGCGTTGCTGCACTTAGCTCCATGATGAGGTTTGGCTTGTTTTGCCTGGGAACGAACAGCAGGAATTAAGGGCCTTTTATAAACCCTTGCCGGCCATTATATTATGTTGGAAACAGGCCACATGACCTTCTGCAGTGGCACCACACCTGCAGCGTAAAAAGTCTATGCAATACTTGCGGCAGGGCCACAAGTGCCAAGTGACGAGTCAACCCTAGGAAGTAATCACTCTCGTAGTCTTGTAGACCGTGCAAATTTCTAATATGAAACCGAAGATGATGTCCTGTTGTAACGCAAATCCACATCATATAGAGATTTTGTCCAAGCACGAGATATGACAAGTAAGAGTTGGACCAAATGCTGTGTACAATTTTTTGATATTAGACACGGACGCTGCAGGACTTTTGTAACCAAAATCCATATCCTGATGCGAGTATAGGAGCCTCGTCGGGCCCAACTGTTACATGTGTTTCAACTTTCAAATCACGTGGCGGACCCAACAAATTATTCATATTATCTCACCATTTTTTTTTTGAAACCAACATTATAATCTCACCATTTTGTTCCCTTCAACAAAATCGCTCTCCCATTTCCTCACTTGGCGGCCACATGCTCACGGGTCGCTGGTTGCCACGTACTTGCCAGAGGCAGGTCAGAAACTGTATAGACTGGGTTGCCTGTGGACTAATTCTACTTGACCTAATTATACGCTGCCTATAACTAAACAAAGTTCTCAAGGCTGGAGAATTATTGCTCCCCAACAAGTAGAACGAACGAGCTATTAAAAGTGTCGAGCTCTAATATATTGGGTGTCACTACTAGAAAATTGGGCAACCACACCCCACAAAAGTACCAGATACAATAGGATCCGGTACTAATGCTATCCTTTAATACCGGGTGATGTTATGACCCAGTACTAATGCTCCTGGTCTTTTAGCACCGGGTAGTCTTTATGTAACACCCTCAAAATTAAATAGAATTAATTTAAGATTTATTAAATTAATTATTAGATTTATTATAGGAGGATATAGGATAAAAGAAACAAATAGGGATAATAAACTATAAATAACTATGGGAAAATAAAAGGGATGTTTCACAACTTGAGTATAAAAATAAGTCCCTAAAACTCTGGAATAAAACTAGAAAAGATAAGGTTCAAATTCGAATTCAAATTCCCTCCAAAAACCCTTCCAAATAAATAGAAAAAGTGTTTAAACGTTTTGGGCCGAAACCCTGGCTTCAGCCCAACCTCCCTTTCAGGCCCATCGTTAAAGTCTACCCTTGCTCCCTGAATTCCCCCTTTCGCCCGCTTCTTCCCCCTTCCTCGACTGCTCGGCACGCGGCCGCAGCGGCCCGCATTTCTCCCCCGTGGCCCAACATCCCCCGCAGCCTAGCTCGCCTCACGCTTGCCCGGCCCGCTTCCGCCGGGATGACGTCAGCTGAGGTCATCCATCCCCTTAATGCTTCTTCCTCCCCGCGCCGCCGCAATCCGCCGCCGCCGCCCGATCCGCGACCGTCGGCCGGGATCAGCTCCAGCAGGGCGCGAGTGCCGCGTGTCAGCACTGCCGGCCTCCACCGCACCCGAACAACGGCGCCGACCACCCTCTGGACGCCCGTAGTCGAGGTCGCCGCCGCCGCCGTGACGCCCTCCTCCCCTCCAAGCAACGTGGCGGCCTCCGGCGCACCCCAGCCACCCCCATCCGCCTATAAAAGGAGGACCTCTCCCTTTCCTCCCCGGCACAAGCGCAACCCGAGCTCAAACCGAGCTCTGTTCCTCCCCCACGCACAGCCAGGCCGCTCCACTCCCTCTCGGCCCTCCCGCTTACCACCAGTGAGCTCGTCGTGTTTCCCTCGTCCGCCCGGTGCAAGCCGCAAGGCCGGCGGCGAGCCGTAGCGCCGCCCCGGCATTCTTCCGGCGAGCATCGCGGTGACGCACATGGCGCGCTCGGCGGCGCCACCCAGCCCCGGCGTAACGCCCCGCCGCCGTCAGCCACCGTCCGCCCCGCCGTCACTCTCTCTCTGTCCAAGATCTGACGGGCGGGCCCAGGCCGTGACGGCGTCACCCCCTGTCGCCCGTTCCCCTCGCCTCACACCGGTGCGTGCGGTTCATGTGGACCGCAGACCCCGTGTGCGCATCGGCCCACGGCCGGTCCACGGGGCCGGGGCTGCGCCGGCTGAATCGACGCGGTCCACTGCACCGTTGGCCCAGTGGCGCACTGTCCACCGCGCCCACAACGCCGGCCCACGGAGCAGTACGCGCAGTGGGTCCCACCGGCCCACGTCGGCCGGCCCACCCTGCTGCGTCAGCCCCTAGCAAAATGCTAGGTACACCCCGGTAAGTGTACACGCAAGTGTATTTAGAGCCTTTCTTTTATCCCAAAAAATTCCCTAAAAATAACCAAAAATCCTAGGAATATTTCTAAGGCTATTAGTGCCATCCAATCCTTTTTAGCATGTCATTAGAGCCGAAGCCCAATCATGCAAGTTTCTAAACCAATAGGAAGCCTCCCTCGGTGTACCCAGAAAATTCCCCTTTCTCTGTCTTAGCCCCATAAATCCCCAATTAATTCCCATAAATATTAGGGATTATTCTAAGCATTTTCATATGCTTAGTTCCCTAATATTTACATCCTAAGCTTAGCCATGCCTGTAAACCACCCGAAACCCCATCGTCACGCCGCCCGTCTAAACCCTCGTCGTCCAACCGACCATCCGTAAACCCCTAGATTTCAGTGAAACCCTAGCCATCATGCTGGCCAAAGACGGATAAGGATTCTCTAGAAATCTATATCGGTTATTCGGAGTTTATTCCTTAGAAATCTACGTAAATTCTGAGATACCGATAATCACCGTTCCAGCCATCTTTCGAAGAATTAATTAATAATTCTCTTCCAAATTCCCATCCTTTAATCCATTGGTTATTTTACATAATTAATGGATTATTAATCCAACCCCATCCATTAGAAGAATCCTTTGAATCCCTGCCTTGTTTCTATTCCTTTTTCCTTTTACGATTTGATTGATGTATCGTTATCCTGATTGTTATTTTATGTGTTTTCATCGATAGCATGACCGGGCCCCGACGAGACGCCGAGGCTCCAGAAGGCCCGAAGCCCAGCCCGGTCAACATATGATACACGCCTGCGTAAGGAACGACTAAGGATCGACAATGAAGGCAAGTCTCACCAATAATATCACCCTAATCATTAAAGTTTATCATTCCTGCAGCTTAAGCTATGAGGAGGCATCACGTGGGTGAATGCCTGGCCCCGCTGTAGTTATAGGATGCTGATTGGGAGTGGAAGGAAGATCCCAAGGAAGGGGATTCTGTCCTAAGAGCCACTCTGATCCCAGCTAAGGACCGGTTCATGGGAGAGTCTTTCCAATCCCCTGTACAACCACGCATGCCAAAAAGGTATGGCCTTCGGGAATACCTATTTATGTGAGGCCTTGACTCACACCCCACTAGTCAGCACTAGTAACCTATCCCAAGGGGCCACGGTGGGCAACGGGTATGCTGGAGACAGCCCCAGACAGAGGGCTGGGACTGGTCGGCATGGGTCGCATGTGACAGGGCTGGTAGGGCCCAAGGGCGATGCAGAGGCATGCCCTTTATATATATGGTGCACCTATTCTCTGGGAAGGTCCTTTTTTGGACAGATATGTGATCCCTGTTTAGGCCCCAGCAGCACCCGTGGACAGAGCTAGTGATTGGCTGTCTAGAGATAGACGCCAGTGGACATGAGTCTCGTAGGTCGACGCCCTTCTTTCGCAGAGGTGGGAACAGACCGAATGCGTGGTAGATAAGTACAACCTCTGCAGAGTTAAAATCTATCTGGATAGCCGCAGCTCTCGGCATAGAGCCGATTTAGTCAAAGCCCCCACTGATTAGATTTACTTTTATTGCATGAGGAACCCGGACGGCAGGAGCGCCGATGACTGGGTTCTGAGTTGGGTTAATATCAGGACTGGCAGGGAGGAAATGCCCCTCCAGGCCAACCTTCACATTTATTTAATTTAATATATTATATTATTGAATTTGTGGGATTTGCTGGGTATTCTTTTCAGAATACTCACCCCTGCTTTCATTGTCTTACAGGTTTAGACTCCAGGGCGAGAAGGTGCTACAACCCATTCCGGTGGAGGAATGAAGTGCCTACCCGCTCTCCGCTAGCTAAAACAATCGGTGTTAAATCTTTATAAAATCATACGTTATTTACCTCTTCTGATACTAATCTGTGATAAGATCTGTATCAGCGGCCGATCTAGGACCTGATACAGGTAATCAAGGGACGTCCCGGTAAGGGGTCCCCACACTTTATTACATGTCGGTGTTATGACACAGTACTAAAGATCCTCCATGGGCAAGTTCAAGAGAAAACATCCCTTATATCTAACTAGATGTGGTGCGGCTTTAATAATGTCGAGACTTAGTACCGTTCCCAAATCTAGTACTGGTGTATGGTACCGGTACATATTACAAATTATCCAGTATTGAGTTTTAGTAGGAGGTTGGTACTAAAGGGTTTGATTTTTTGCATGAAATATGTGCATGTGTGGTGCGTGACATTCGAAATCAAAACCTCTTGGCTCCCGCGTGGCTTCCTTACAATCTCGCATACACAACACATCGGTACAAGTAAGAGGTGCTTTCCTTCTGAATTCACCCTTGGAAGACCCATTAATGCTGGATCATAACACTAACTGGTACTAAAGATGTCTACAGGGACACTTTCTTTGGACTCGGTACTAATGCTAACATTGGTACCAGGTACAATTCATTCATGTATATTTGCGGGGACCGAAGCCTCGTTTTGCTAGTAGTGTGTGCTATTTGGACTTCTAGTTGTACTGCAACCTCAGGATAGATAGAATACTAATAGGAATACTACAATAAGAAGGTGAAGCATGCCAAAGGTATCAATCATGTCAAGAGCAAATAACTCATGCCAATACAAGGACTTATTCAAGGTTTGTAGCTGCAATTAGGGACACTCAAGAGGGTTAGATTATATGGTTCAGCAGTACTAAATTTTTAAATGGGACGAAAGCCAGAGGTATTAAAGGGTCATGCACAGTTTTGAGAGACTGACAATCACTTTTACTGGTTTAGGGTTCTGCTTAAAAAGGTGCAGTGGTCAGCATCGCTGAAATCCTTTTCTCTTGTTGTGCTTGCTACAAAATGTTATTTAGAGCTTTTTCTACGAGATTGTAGCTCAAAATATTCTTTCCAGATCGAAAAATTGTTGATTGTACTAATTAGGTGTATCATATCCTAAAAGGCAACACATCGACAAGTTGGGTCAAGCTTTAAACACACTTGAATATCTTTTGCAAGTAAATATTTCCAAATTTAATTTAAAGGTTATCTATAATGTATTTAATAATATTAGTTCGTAATACCTTTTTTCTAAAATCCTTTTGTGCAACATTTTTTTAATGATCGTATTTTTGACAAAATAAGTTTTTAAAATGTTTCTGGTTTTTTTAGAATATTTTTATTATTTCTTAAAGTGTTGACCATGCAGGTGTTCACGCGAACCCCTACCAAGGTGTCGTAGGCTTTGGCTGATCAGTTAAGCAGGACAAACTATGTCAATGCAGGATCCCGAATTAGGACAAATAAATGGTGTATGAATTCACATGGTGTTAGTCCGTGATTAATACAGAATTTCTAATGTTACAACACGGTTAAATGATTACAAAAGAAATTTAGCAATGCATATCCGTTACAAAAACCCAGAGTTCGTATCTCAAACAAGCGGATCTAAAATATAAATTGTAGCACGCTATTGAATTGTGAACCTAAAATAAAGATTAGTCGGTGATTCAGGGTTGTCAAATAATTCGGTGAAGAATTCAGTATCCCAGTCCGACCTGTTATTTGGATTTTCCATGCCACCTAGTGAAGTCTTACTATTACTAATTGGAGCATTGTATTGAAGCCTTCACGTGAAGCCAGCTAGAATTTTAGGTGGACACTCTAGAAAAGGAGGAAAAAATAAAGGAGCATCCATTGAAGCCACCTAGGATCCTACGTGGACACGTTAGCAAATGAGAGTAAAATTACCCACCTATTCCATTATAGTAATTAATCTAAAATATACTCCTATACTTACATCTAAATTACCCAATCCTGTCAGTCACATCTAATATAATAAATCTCTTTTGCTCAGATTTGTTTGGTTATGCTAGGAGGATTGGGCTAATATCTTTTCATATATTATGTGAGAAGAGATCACCAAACATTGTTTTCCAAATTTGTTTGGTTTCCCTTCTACAATTAGATTAATTTCTCAAGGCATATGTGACATTTGAGTTTGTTCATTGTTTGGAAAACTCTCACCATTGTTCTCAACTTTTTTTTGAAATGTTATTCCTATTGAAATACATTTTACATGATTGTTGTTTGTATACTACAACTTCTTAACTTCTGTATAGGAAAATAATTTTGTATTCATGTCAAGTATTTCTCACAAGATTGTTGTTCTCCTTGTATGGTCATAAAGTTCTTTTAAAAAATGAAAAATATCTTGCCACGAATTAAACCTCTCAAACCATCACGTCCTTGGATGTGTTATAATGTAAAGAAGAACAATGCAATAAGAATAAAATATAAATATGTATAAAAATATTAGATTCATTACTATGTTATAAAAGTTAATCGCAACTTGACAAAAGATATATACATATCTATATGATGAGTATTCGGTTAGAATACTAAATAAATAAGAGACTCAATTTAGATAATTATTGCTAGGGGTTTAATTTTTAAATAACTTTTTAACATACTGTGTCTTAAAATTATTAGCCCGCACACGGCACGGATTGATAGACTAGTAGTTAATAATAATAATACAACTAAACCATTTTCTACGTGGCCTTGCAGAATTGAAGTGCAGTCGAAACAAAGACTCTGACCAGAGCGGAAGATGTTGCTCTGAATTTGGCAGAAAAAAAGAAAAAGGGTTGTCTGGGGTCCAGGTTTCATATATTGATCCCCAGAGTTCAACGTTATAGATATGATAACGCTGCAAGAATTTTTGATAATCTTTATTGGAAAAATAGCATACTTGGAAGTTGGAAGCTAAGTGACATGTTGAGACAGCGCGCGGCCAACCTGTGGGATTAGATCCAACCGAGCTAATAGTTATGGTAGTAGTCAGCAGACATGGAGTACAAGACTGAGAAACCAGATGTCAAAGAAACATGCCAAGAAACTCGGCTCATCATCCTAAAAAATGTTCATGTCACAATTGACAATGATACAGCCGATTTAGTTTGTCCACATCAACTCGATAGTCAACACATCAGTACAACTATTCCCTATTCTTTGATGTGCACCTTATATGACTAGCTAGTTAAACTGATAAGGCCAGGTCTAAATGTGACATGACCACAATTGTGACATTTATGCCACATAAAGTCGCAGAAATCGCTGGCCGTAACCTGCATGTTACACCATGTGGGGATGACTTTATTTTCAGAGCAGGAAGAACTTTCAGAGTAGAAGCCACAAAATCCTAGACTACGCTCAAAATATCGGTTGACTATGTGAGCTTTTGTTGTTGAGGGTTATTAGTAAATAATTTTGGAAAAGCTCATACTTGGATAACTTTTCTGAATGACCAAGCAGTAATTTAAATTTCAGAGTAACAGTTGGCAGAATCGTCTAGGATAAGCAAGGACGAGATGGATGTTCCAGTATAGAAAATTAAAAAACCGTCAAACTTCCACATTACAGGACAAGAGGAAAAAAACAGAAAAACACACATACTTGTAGGAAAGCAGAACAGGATGAAGGCTTTTCCAGACAACGCACACTTTTGATGGAACACCAACCATTTGCATGTAGACTCATAACTGACAGGTATAATGGCATGCACAACACAAAACCATGCATTTGTGGTGGCAGCATTCAACGGAAAACTACTTACCATTCATCACGACTCTATTTTCACATCTGACGACTGGGATGCATACGCGGGAATTTTCTGAACTTAGCTTGTAAGGTTTCTTCTAAGCGTACACGAATAGAATAAAATTAAGTTTCTATAGTCGGATATGTGACTTATTGAAGTGGACTAAAAATCCACTCCGGTTGTTTCCACAGTCAGCATCACGTTCCATGCATCGTATGAGTGTATGACCATTCAAACTGATGGTCCGAGCACGGCATTGCAGGTCGATTACCTTTCATTTTTGATTAAAAAAAAGGCAAGGTAAGAACAGAAAATTTGAAAGGGGGATTGCGTACATATACTGTATTTACAGGAGCTGTGGTGGCCTCACATGTAACTTATATACTAGAACCACGTGTACGTACGCTCACCACTAAGAAGACCATTTTTACAGGTTGTTAGACTAAATGCCGTTTGTAGAGGCTGCTACGAGTCCACATTTGAACAAGACGCTGACACCCTGTGGAAGCGGTTTTGCTATGGGCCGTACATGCGGTGGGAAGCGCACAACCGCACAAGCAGGGCCTCGAGCAGTGCGCCTAGCTGGCAGCCAGCCACAACACTCTTTAAATGTGCATGCAAAGCTGACTCGTTGGCCCACGAACGCAAAGCTTCTGATACACATGAGTTGGTTGGCTAGTTCACGGGCAGGTACGTGAGTTATTTTTTTTTATTTGGTTGTTTATTTTGTAACTTTTCTTATTTTTCTCATGTTTATTTTTGTTCCTTTCATATGATATTTTATTCCACGTGTTAAGATTTATGTTCCTGGTTTCACGTGTTGATTTATGTTTCTTTCGTACAATATTTTAATATTTTGTTCCTTTCATATAATATTTTGTTCCACATGTTTGGACGGTTTTCACTTTTAACTTATTTTTGTATAATAATATTTTATTCTATTAGATGATTTGTTCCACATGTTAAAATTTACGTTCCTCCTGTACGATTTTTTGTTCCTCACAGTCACATGATTTGTTCTGACCGTTAAAATCAGATGAATTGTTCATTCTTTTGAGAAAAATGTTCCATATTTTCTTTAATCTAAACATAGCCAAGTGTGGTCTAGTTTTAAAGATTTCGTCGAAAGAAATAAAATGGTGCAATCGGATTTTAAATTGGACAATTGGTTCATCACATATAAATTCTTTTAAAGTGTGCTCTTTGTGGGGGCCGCACATGTGAAAACGGGGAGGGCTTGCGCACGGTGAAGCCTGGGGAGGTGTGCGGCATTGGCCCGCGAGCCGCATGCGCGTCGCACGGTCGCTCTCCTGTGGAAGTGCCCCATTACAAAGGCATTCGCTTAAACCGACAGTCCACCTCTGGAATCGTTTCTTGAGGCAGTTCGCTTGCATTAAAGCCCATTCAAGTGAACCAGAATTGGAAATTGTTACAAATTTGAATGTCTAGTGCTTATTTTTAATAGTTATTTCCGTCAAATTTGATATATTTACTACAAGCCACATTTTACAGATAACACATATTTAACTGGAACAACCAAAAATATATTCCCCGTCATCATTTAAACTGTCAGCATGCATTACAATATAACACTACTGGAGAATGTGTCATTCGTATTGGGTCATACGTAACAGCCCAAAGCTCACCGATGTGTTCGGTTCATTCACGCCTTTGCTACTGCCAATCACAATTGCGCGGACTGTCATCTCCATGGGCCCATGCGCGGCGGCTCAAATTGCACCCCGGTGCAAAAAAAAAAAAATTATCTGTGCCGGTGCTGAAGTCAGCGCTATTTCTTTCTCACAACAGACACCGCCATTCCAATAGCAATGGCAGTCCCTCAAGCTCTAGAGCATCATGCAGCATGCCGCGCTTGGGTCCAAGATGCAGTGACCATGAATGCAAAGTATGTTGTGCCGATATGTCATGTTGATGTCACTGATATCTGCTTACTCTGATGCAATATGGACCGGGCTGGCGACTGCCATCTTTGTTGTGCTCCTTGTCGAGAAGCCTACTGGGAGCGTCGTGTTTTAGCTCTGAAGCACACCAAGGAGGACGTGGCTCGTAGTGCCTGGATTTATCATGACATGTTCTTTTATGGCAAGCTTAATACAGAGTTGGCTCGTGGATATGACATGGTGGAGTGCGTCATGTTAGCTAGCTACGAAATGGCACGACGGGAGGAGTCGGGCATCGTGGCAGTGAATCACCACTAGAAGAGAACGAGGCATCCGCACCGGTTGGAAAACCCCCTTCAGCACCGGTTTCCCAACCGGTGCGGATCTTTCGGTGCTAAAGGGGTACACCTTTAGCACCGGGTCATAAGTCCCCCTTTAGCACCGGGTCTCGAAACCAACCGGTGCTAAAAGGGGCCGCGCACATGGCCCCTGCGCGAGCCCCTTTAGCACCGGTTGGTTTCGAGAACCGGTGCTAAAGGGGGATCATATAATTTTCCCTTTTCCAGCCTTCATATTTATTTGTTTGTATACGTATTTTGCCAACGTTTTTCGCCTACGTATTTGTTCTAATACGGATGTCATACTACACTGCACTAGTATTTGTATAAGGCTCGTATAATCATAAAAAAGACATATATTACATATCTTAGTGCCAAAAGAGTTACATCATCTCATAGTGCTAAAAGAGTTAAGTTTTCTAACTTAGTATCCATAAATTACGATCCTGCACTAGGACGAGCAGAGGATCTAGGACCAGCGATGGAGGAACGAAGACTTGTGGTGTCCGTATTGTCCCATGCATCATCATAATGAAATTCTCCATTCACATTGATGATCTCGTCCCAAATAAATCCAATGAGTTGTTCTGCAACTGCGTCGATCTTATGCTGCTCTAGGCTTTTACTAGAGATGGACATCATCTACGAATTGTAAACAATTAAAATTAAAGTATAATAATGGTGAAGTTGAATTAGAAACTTGTAAATAGATATTGCGTACCATAATATCATGGTTAGTATATATTTTTTTAATCCAGCTATGCATGTACTCGCAAACGTAGTATCCGCATAAATTATTGCCCGGCCCCTGTTGATGACACTGTTGGCGAAAACAAAGTTAAAGATATTTTTTAAGTTGATTAGCAAAGACGTATATGTACAAATTGCATGCGTACCGGAAATTCAATATTCCATACGAGCTTTTCATATCCAATACCGGGGTGCTTTTCACGAATCTCGTTCCACATCCTACAATTACATAATCATGTTGTTAGTCTCAAATTTGAGTTCAAATAAAATAAGTCAATAATGTAAGTATATAAAAAAATTTGAATTGTTGAAATTTACTTATATATACGACCTTGTAAACATGTCAATGATTTCCTGATACTGTTCTTGTGGTTTCCTCAACGAATCGAAGACGTTAACCACACCTCTATCAGGATTCAGTACTATGAGCACCCAGTGGTAACTACATACATATGTATAAGTGTTTTAGCATAATGAGATAATTTAAAGAAATTAAGAAATTAAGAAAATAAAATGAGATAATATAAGTGTTAGCACTCACCCGAAGTGGTATGGCAACAGTATGGAGTCCATAAAATTTTGCTTATCCACATACTTGAATAAGTTCTGATATGTCGCCTCTGGATCTTTATAAATCATTTCTTGGTTTATCTTTGATGGGTCCATGAAACCAACGTCAAAAATACGCTCCCTCCGACATCTTTGAATCTCCATTCTACATAATAAGCAATAAAGTAGCGCTGTCACTCATAGAGTTTTTTAAATGACAATAAAGAAATTGTTATAAGAAATCACTTACAGAACCCAGGTTTGAATCAAAGACATGTCCAGGGCGTCTCGTTGGTAGATTTCGTAGATATCTTTGAACTCCAACCAAATCGTGTCTTCTCCATTGAAAAAATACTCATCCTTCACGTGACACCCGAACATGTCTCGTCCTTTCGACGCTTGAACCATGTACCATCCATGCAATAAATACATCTTTGTTTGTAGCTTTTTCACATCATCTGGCGGGACGAACGACTTGCCAAGCTCAAAATGCCACTTAGTCACTTTAGCTTTGGGCGGGGATTCTTGGCCAGTGAGGACCGCTCTACTGAGACCTGTCTCTTCCATTTGACGTTGGAGCATCAGTTCGTGCGCATCTGGCAACTGAGTCAATCCTTGCTGAGGTTGTTCGCCGAGCTGAGGAATAGTAGAACGTTTCGACTGATGCGTTACCGGCTTCACTTTAGACTTAGGCGATGCCGGCTTCACTTTAGACTTAGGCGATGCCAACCGCTCAGCCTGCTCAGCTCTCTTTCTTTTCTGAAAAGATTTTATTAATGAGCGGTCGTAGTCAGATATTTCGGCTTTTTTCTGTTCTGCCCTGGTCAAATTTTGTAAGAACCTCGCCGCCTTGACCGGGTCAACCACGAACTCTTTCTCAGGCTCTTTCTTCTTGTGAAAATGCGCGTGTACTTCTGCGGCGACTACCTCGTCAAGTTCCTCTTGCGTCAGCTCGTAAGCTAATTTCTTCTTTGCCGGCACTTTCTTTTGCTTAGTTGGCCGCTTTGTTGGTGGTGGAGGACATGTTGGCGCAGTTTTCTTTCTGGGCGGATTCCTTTTTGGCCTCGCCGGTGGAGACCAATCTTCTTCTGCCGGGGGATCATCAGCCGGAGGATCATCTGCCGGAGGATCATTTGCCGGAGGATCATCGTCATGCGGAGACGGTGGACCTGGCGGACCTGTCGAGGTTGTTGCTTCCACACCAGGTATGATGATGTCACGCTTGCTCCATAGAATGATGCCGTGACAACACTGTCCAAGAAGTGTTTCCCTATCACCTCCGAGGATGTCAAGCTGCAAGCCGTTGTAGTCTGAGACAACTTGTTCCAGCTCGACTGGTGCGTAGCCATATGGAATCTCCTTGGAGTGTACTGTTTGTCCTTCTTCCAATGGTCTAGCCGTGCCGTATGCAACCTAATATATTCGGAAAAGTTAATAACACAATAATATGTTCAACATATGTAAACTAACTTTAAGTCATTGTTATTATACGTACCACCACTGATATGTTCTTCAATGTTGAATGAAGCTCGCAAGCGGTGCGCTGAGATATTTCATCCACAGGGTAACGGGCCGGTTCTGATTGAGCTGGCGGAAGCTCTGTGGAAGCGTGACTGCTACGTTGTTGTGGAGGGGTAACCAAAGCAGCAGGATCTTCTATTCCTGTAGATTGTGTCATCTGAATAAGTACTAGCTTCATTCGCTGTTCCATCTCTCCCTCCATATCCTGTATCCGTGCGCCCTGGGCGGCTACGATTTCCTCTAGCTCCCTCATCCTGTTCTCTGTTTCGGTCTTCTTCCGCTTACGGCTCCTGTAGGAGGAGCTGTCCTCCTTGAAAGCATACTTCCAAGAAACAGAAGTTCCTACTCCGCGCGTTCTTCCAGGATGCTCCATGTTTCCTAAGGCATAGGTTAGCTCATCTCTTTCTCTGTCAGGGATGAATTCTCCGGCCTCAGCTTTCCTTATGATTTCAAGGAGGCGGTGAGCTAGGTCTCGCAAGTCCTCGCCAAAAATCAAAGATCCGTCAATTGGACTGAGAGTGCCTCCATGACCATAATACCAATGCTTGGATCGTAAGGGTCAGTCATGTGTCGCTGGACGAATGCCTTTAGCATAGAGATCTTCTTCCATCTTGTCCCATTTGTCGACGCTACCTTTATAACCGCCTGAACCCATTCGATGGGTGTACTTCTTTTTTTCCGCATTGCCGATGTTCCTTGCGGATATCTCAGATCCTTCTGTGGACTGTTTGTACTCCACGAACGCGTCCCAATGATGAGGTCTTATGGTAGGGTGATTGTCAAAATCTGGAATTTCTTCTGTTTCGAGATATTTCTTCCACAATTTTGTCTTATAATTTTGAAATTGAGTTGCCATCTTTTTCAGCGTCCAATCCTTCAATTTCTCTTCACAATCTGAAGGAAATCCGAATATTTCTTTCACATCAGTCCATATGATTTCTTTCTCCGTATTAGCCAGAACATACGGTTCATTGGGGTCCGTAGATCTCCATTTCCTGATGCTAATGGGAACGCGTTCACGAACAATAACCCCACATTGAGAGACATATTTTCTGGCAATTTCTTTGGGCTCAGTTGGCTCGCCATCATCCTCCACTTTGGTGATGTGCAATTTGACCTCCTTCAGCCTCTTAGTGGTACTTCTTTTTCCAGGGCGTTTCGTAGCGGCAGTTGTCGCCGTAGATGGCTAGAATAATTAGACGTATAAATTAGTCACAACATTACGTTAAGATAATGTATATAATGTTTATGAGAAATATTAGCACCTGACTAGACGTGGGCTCATCGCTATTACGTTGACCCACATTAGGTTGCTGGTCCAAATTATCGCCATCAGAAATACCTTGCATTATTTCTTCCATGCTCGGTGGCCGATCAGTGTTTCCACCCAAATGAAACTGAGCTGCTAAGAATTCATCATTATCCTCCTCGTGGATCGTCATCTTGAAAAATAAATATTCTACGTTAAATAAATAATTATTGAACGTTAAAGAAAATATTCTAGTCAAATAAATACTTATAAGTATTGTACGCTATAGAAATATATTTACGTCAAATAAATAATTATTGTATGTTAAATAAATATTCTACGTCAAATAAATAATTATTGTATGTTAAATAAATATTTGCGTCAAATAAATAAGTATTGTACGCAAAAGAAATATTCTACGTCAAATAAATAATTATTGTATGTTAAATAAATATTTACGTCAAATAAATAATTATTGTATGTTAAATAAATATTCTACGTAAAATAAATAACTATTGTATGTTAAATAAGTATTCTATGTCAAATAATTAGTGTACGTTAAATAAATATTCTACGCCAAATAAATAATCACTGTACGTTAAAGAAATAATTCTAAGTCAAATAAATAAATTCTAGTAAATTTATCGTTAACCCTAATCATTAACAGTAACTATAAAATTAATACACATGCAGCTGTCGGGTACGTTCTCCATGCACGTCGGAAAGGGCTTACGTGTGGCCGACTTCAAACGAGCTTGTGTTCGCGCGGCGGTCGGCGGCGGTTCTCGGCAGTCGCAGGGTCGCACTCGGCCGGCTTCAGACGAACAGCCGCTCGCGAACGCGGATCGCTTGAGACGAGCTCGCGTTCGTCGGGGGCTAGGCTGCAACGGCGCGCTGGCGGTGCGACGGCGGGGCGGAGCGGCCAGCGACAGCGGGGCGGCGGGAGGCCGCGTGGAGGGCGGCGGCGCGTCCGGGCAACCGAACGGCGCACGGGTGGCGGCCGGGCGCGTCGGGGGCGGCGGCGCGTCCGGCTGCGGCGGCGAGCGGGGGCGTCGTCGATCGGGCCGGGTGGAGGTCGGGCGTCGGTGGAGGGGCGGCGCCGGGGGTGGCGACGGTGCCGGCAACGGTGGAGGGGCGGCGCCGGGGGTGGAGACGGCGGCGGCGACGCTTGGGGAGATGCGGCGGCGATGGGGGCGACGACGGCGGCGCTTGGGGCGGGAGACACGGCGGCAATGGGGGACGACGGCGGCGCGGTGGCGCTTGGGGACGATGGCGGCGCTTGGAGACGACGGCGGCGGCGCGGTGGCGCTTGGGGACGACGGCGGCGGGGTCCGCGAGGGCCGGCGGGGAGACGAAGTGGGGAGTGGAGAAGACGAAGACGGCGGGATGCGAAAATTTTCTAAGTGTTGGTTATATATAGGGCGGGGCTTTAGCACCGAGCGCAGCCAAGGCCCGGTGCTAAAGGTTTATGATTAGCACCGGGCGCAGCCAAGGCCCGGTGCTAAAGGTTTATGATTAGCACCGGGCGCAGCCAAGGCCCGGTGCTAAAGGTCAGCCGCCGGGGCGCCAACCGAAACTGGGGACCTTTGGCACCGGGTCTTAGATCCGCCCGGTGCTAAAGGTGTCTCAGTTCCGTTTGGCGCCACTTTTTTGGTGTAATTTTATATTTAGCACCGGTTTTTGCAAATACCCGGTGCTATTTAATTTAATTGACTGCCAGAGGAGTTACAACTATACCCCGGTGCTCACATATTTTATATTACATCTAAATGTTTAGTATTATTTATTTAATTTATACTTGGTCTTATTTATTTAGGTTATAGTTAGTCTTATTTATTTAGATTATAACTAAAACATTATTAGCCACATCATAGTGCAATTAATATATAAAAATTAATATATTTGTTATATATGAAATGAAAGAGAAAAAAATAGTTAAAATATTACAGATTTCATCATAGTGCAATTAACTTATACAGCATCATTGTTTACTTGAACACTAACAAACTTTCTCCTCACAAATGTCCCTTGATTGTGATCGCGACGTAGATAGGGTGTCTCCTCTGCTGCTAACAGGACGGTTGGGTCAGCAGCCACCGAGAATGGAGGTCGACCGTCGAGCATATCATAATCTTCATCTGTCTTATCCTCAACTCCTACGATTTTTCTTTTTCCAGAAAGAACTATATGACGCTTTGCCTCGTCTTTTGATGGGTCCGATTGCTTGCTCGTCCCTTTCTTTGGCTTGCTAGCCATGTCTTTTATATAAAAAACTTGTGTCACATCTTTGGCTAGGACGAACGGTTCGTCTAGAAACCCAATCTTGTTTAGGTCCACTATAGTCATCCCATACTCATCAGTTGTAACTCCTCCTGCAGTCAGTTTCACCCATTGACACTTAAACAGTGGGATCTTTAAAGGTCCATATTCCAGTTCCCATATCTCCTCTATGACACCATAGTATGAGTTCTTATTGCCATTGCTGTCGATCGCATCGATCCGGACACCACTATTTTGGTTGGTGCTCTTTTTGTCTTGGGCTCTTGTATAAAATGTATACCCATTTATGTCGTAGCCTTGAAATTTTAAGATCGTGGTCGATGGACCCCTAGCTAGAAAGGCTAGTTGCGCATCAATACCCACAACAGCCATCAGATGTTCTCGCAACCAATCTGCGAAACTACTATTGTGTTGACGTTGAATAAATGTCGCAGTCTTTCCTGGATTTTCTTCATACAGAATCTTCATGTGCTTCTCGATGTATGGAGCAACTAAGGCTGACTGCTGCAGAATTGTGAGATGTGCTTTACGAAATGTCAGCATGTCTCTGATTACCATCGTCTTTCTTCCTAGTGTGCCCTTTCCACCAAGTCTCCCCGCATGATGTGATTTAGGCAACCCAATCGGCTTGAGGTCTTCGGTAAAGTCAACACAGAATTCAATCACCTCCTCTGTTTCGTATCCCTTAGCAATGCATCCTTCTGGACGAGCACGACTACGTACATACTTCTTCAGAACAGCAAAGTATCTCTCAAAAGGGAACATGTTATGAAGAAATACCGGGCCCAGTATACGAATCTCTTTGACGACGTGAACCAATAGATGTGTCATAATATTGAAGAATGATGGTGGAAATATCATCTCAAAGCTGACAAGACATTGGACCACGTCATTCTGTAGCCTATCCAAATCTTCAGGATTGATCACCTTCTGAGAAATCGCATTAAGGAATGCACATAGCTTCACAATCGCTTTCCGCACATTAACTGGTAGCACACCCCTTAGTATGACGGGAAGCAGTTGGGTCATCAACACATGACAGTCGTGAGACTTGAGGTTTAAGAACTTTTTATCTTTCATGTTAATTATTCCTTTAATATTGGAGGAATAGCCTGACGGGACCTTGATACTGTTTAAGCATTCAAACATACTTGCCTTCTCCTCTTTGCTGAGGGTGAAGCTAGCGGGACGCAGGTACTTGCGTCCTTTGTCTCTGTTTTCTGGATGTAGATCATTCCGTAGATTCAAACGTTTAAGTTCCTGTCGTACTTCCAGTGTATCTCTTGGCTTCCCATAAGTACCAAGGAAGCTGATCAAGTTCACACAAAGATTCTTCGTCACATGCATCACATCAATTGCGTTGCGGACCTCTAACAATTTCCAATAAGGAAGCTCCCAAAAGAGAGACTTTTTCTTCCACATCGCGGCACGCCCATCCTCACCCGCCTTGACAGGTTGGCTTCCATCTCCCTTTCCAAATATTACTTCTACATTTTTCACCATATCAAATACATCTTGTCCATTGCGGTGTATCGGCTTTGTACGGTGCTCCGCATCCCCGCCAAAGTGTGGACATTTCTTTCGTAGTTCGTGCTTCGAAGGAAGAAATCGACGATGACCCATGTAAACAACCTTTCTACAATGCTTCAAATAGATGCTTTTAGTATCATCTAAGCAATGTGTGCATGCTTTATATCCTTTGTTTGTTTGTCCGGACAGGTTACTTAGTGCAGGCCAATCATTGATGTTGATGAAAAGTAGTGCCCTAAGGTTAAAACTTTCCTGTTTGTACTCATCCCACATAGTAACACCTTCTTCCTTCCACAGTTGTTTAAGTTCGTCAAGCAATGGTCTTAGATAAACATCGATGTCGTTGCCAGGTTGCTTTGGACCTTGGATAAGCACCGGCATCATAATGAACTTCCGCTTCATGCATAGCCAAGGAGGTAAGTTATAGATACATACAGTCACAGGCCAAGTGCTATGACTACTGCTCATTTCACCAAATGGATTCATGCCATCAGTACTTAAACCAAGCCTTAAATTTCTTGCATCAACATCGAACGTTGGGCATGCTCGGTCAATGTTTCTCCACTGGGATCCATCGGCGGGGTGCCTCAACATACCATCGTTTTTACGTTCTTCCTTGTGCCATCGCATCAACTTGGCATGCTCTTTGTTCCTGAACAAACGCTTCAGACGTGGTATTAAAGGAAAATACCACACCAGCTTCGCAGGAATCTTGTTCTTAATAGTCTTCCCATCAACCTCACCAGGGTCATCTCGCCTGATCTTGTAGCGTGTGCATTTGCAAACCGGACAACAATCCAAATTTTCGTATTCAGCACCACGATATAGGATACAATCATTAGGACACGCATGTATCTTCTGCACCTCTAAACCAAGAGGGCAAACAACACGTTTTGCTTCCCACGTTGTTGATGGCAATTCGTCACCCTCGGGAAGAATCTTCTTCACGAGTTTCAATAATTCCTCAAAACCCTTGTCAGTAACACCATTACATGCCTTCCACTGCAAAAAATCAAGCGTGATACCCAACCTTTTCAGCCCCTCTTTGCAATTTGGGTACAAATCAGTTCTGTGGTCCTGTAACATAGGATCTATCTTTTTCCTTTCCTTGTCATTGTCGCAGCCTTGCTCGGCATCACGTAACATTTGACCAAGTGCATCATTAGGGTCATTCTGTGGAGCAACATCTTCCTGGTCAGCACCATCCTGATCTGTATAATCCATTGCAACATCCGCAAAGGCACCATATTGAATGTCGTTATCATCCTCCTCTTCTTCATTGTCATCCATTATGACTCCTCTTTCACCGTGTTTCGACCAAACCGCATAGTTTTGCATGAAACCATGGGTCATCAGATGGAAGTGAAGAACCCCTCTTGATTTGTACGATTTCTGATTTTTACATTGCCCACACGGACAAAACATGTCACCTGACGACGACTTGTTGTCCTCCGCCACATCGAGAAAAGCATGCATGCCATCAACCCACTCCTGACTGCGTCGGTCCGCCAAGTGCATCCATTGCCTATTCATCTACATTTAGCAAAGTGATCTAATTAGTTCATACACATTTCAAAATTATCGAAATATCCAACACGACCAAGGTTCATAATTTATTCATACATTACAAAGTGATCTAATTGAAAATAAAATTGTATTTCTCAAAGTTATAATGAAACACGACCAATGTTCATAATTTATTCAATATGTCGTACATAAATTTCTCCACATCCAACATGCAACATGACCTATATCTTTAACCATCCCATCTAACATGCAACATGACCTATATCTTTAACCATCCTTCGGTGGGAAAGTAGGATGATCTGATATATTTTTTCCTGGTGCAGAAGATGGTGGAGCTGGACCGTAGCGCCGCAACAGATCTTGAAGATCAAAACCAGGTTCCTCACCCCTTGCAACACATTCTTCATGTGTTTTAATCAAAAACTTAAGTTGTGCTTTCACCCAAGGTCCTGGTTTTTTTGACTTATCATGAGGTGGTACTGTAGTTTTGCCCGTCCCGCGAGATGAACCATGATCACTACCACCGGTCCCACTTCCTCTAGCAGTAGCCATATCGATATATCCAGAAGGCTTTTATTTCTCAAAAAACAATAAATGTTATTGAAAAAATACTCATTACAACATACAAACTTCTGTCAAAATAAACTAACCAATTTCATATCTCCAATTAATATAAAAAATTAAATAACACATTTTTAAAAATCATTATATTCCATTTATAAATAAAATACTAAAAAGCATACTCAAAAAACATTTCTAACAAAATTTCTCCAATACATACCTAACATTAAATTTAAACCACCATGAACACACATATATAACCCTTTCTGTCTCTTCTCTTTTTTTCTTCACAAATTTCATATTTATAAAGTATAATAACAATAGAAACTAAACAAGAACATGAGAGGATGAAATTGTGTACCTCGTAGAATGCTTCAAAAGAAGGAAAGCTTCACAATTTTTGAAAAAAAAATTGGCAAAATCTCCCCTCAACCCGAGCACACCATGAACACTCACCATGAACACAGCTCGGAGCGTTCATGCTGGCTCGGGCGTGGGGAGGAAGGAGGGAATATATAGGTAGATAATCAGCACCGGTTGCTGGCTGCAACCGGTGCTAACATCGGCTATTTAGCACCGGTTTCTAGTTAGAACCGGTGCTAAATGTTGCTCCAGAATTAGCACCGGTTGCAGGCAGCAACCGGTGCTAAAGGGGTAGATTTAGCACCGGTTGCTGGATGCAACCGGTGCTAAAGGTCCTCCCCCCCACCAACGCGCGCCGCGCACGCCTGCGCGCGGCTGCTAGCCGTTGGACCTGGTGCTAATACTCCATTAGCACCGGGGCCAAAAATGGCCGTTGTTTATGTTGTCCGCGGATGCCTCATTCTCTTCTAGTGCACGTGGCAACGACTATTCTCAAAGCCTGGGCAGTGGGCTTTAGGTGGAAAAAGCCCATGGTGCCGGCAAAAGTTTTCATCATGGAAGGATGGTTTTCCACCCAAGATTTAGTGGCTAGTGGCTGAACTAAAGATGTAATGATTATTATGTTCCTTGATGAAGCAACGAGATTATGTATTTTATATGTAGTTGTGCTTGAATTAATGATGTAATGACTATTATGTTTTTCGTGATGCAATAACCATTGTAATTAGTAAATTATTGGCCGAATTAATGATGTTGTGGTTAATTATCATCAGTAGAAGAAACGTTTCTTCCATATTATTGAAATGGCAATGCTCAATCTTGCTTGTTTACACAGTCCGGTCTTAATAGCACCGGCTCATATACTTCATTGTTGTTGCCAGTTTAAATAGCTCCGGCTCATATACTGGAACATTCTTGCTGGGAACTAGTACAGATATGAAAAATTGAATACAGCTACCTAGTTCTACCTTTCCTCAATATTCATTCACATTTCCTACTGTTCCTCACAAACGATTGAGTCATTGAAGATTGTTGCAGAGGCTAGTTTGTGGCGGAGGAAAAATAGGTGGCCAAGGTGTGAGCATTGGGCCAGCAGTTGGTGCCCGATTTTGACGAAGTCTTGCTCCTCGATTCTTTCTAAGGTGAGTTTTAATTTAATAGTGTTATCTGAATGTAACTATCAAGGTAGAATATTCCGGTAAATGATAGGATAGTCCCAATTTCACTTTCGTCCATGGAAATCAAATTACCTTGATCTAATTGGGCTTCATCTTATGTTGATTGCACTAGAGAGATCGTATTTGGATGTATGAAGATCAGGTGAATCCTTTGGTTTATATTGGCGGGGTAGAATCATTCATATCACAAGCTAAGAAGAACCTATCTGATACAGGATCAAGATTCATTGTATGTTCATGTAAGGATTATAAAAATGACAAAAGCGCGCTTGGACAATCCACAAGTAGTCCGGGATGACTTGATAAGAAGGGGTTTAAAGGGTGACAACCAACAATGGACTAATCATGGTGAAACAACTTATATTAAAAATATGGATGTTGATGCAAAAAGTAATATGCCTGATATGATGCTGATGGACAATTTGGGAAGCAACATTGCAACAAATGATCCGAACAGAGGTACCAACATGTACAGTACTGCAGATGGTGTTTTTCGTTTTTAGTGTCAATTTTTTGATGAAGATGGCTTTGCTGATGAATTGGAGCCATCAAGGCCTTGCTCGAATGCTGATGATGCAGAGATGGCAGAGGATAAATTCGATGGACAACTAGTACTCAGACTAAAGCTATTGTCTAAGGAGAAAGCCTGAGTCATCCAGAGGTTGGGGAACTTATTTAATTGGGTGGATATTCACATCATCAAGAAAGGGCATTAGTTCATCATAGCGGCAATAGATTGTTTTAGCAAATGGGTAGATGTTATTCCTCTAAAGAATGTTACTTCATATGATGTCATTGTGTTTATCACGCGGTAGAAACGATTTCTGCAATAGTGTAACACTAGATGGTTCACCTTAAACCAGTAGTGATAATGTGGTAGTAAATGATTTCTATAGTAGTGTAATACCCTAGTTTCAAATTTTTATAGCATTTTAATTTTTTCTAAAATTTTCGAGAATTAATTAGGAAGTGTATAATTATTTGAAAAATAAAAATTATTTTCTATGTATGGATTAAAAAAACCATAGGTTATGCAATTATATTTGTTGCATTGTTGCCATAATGCATAGTTTTATTGTTTGAAAAATGATGTTGAGCTTTGAAATTCGAATAGGTTTCAAATAGAATTCGTTTAGATTTAAAATCTTGTTTTCAAACTCTCTAAACCTTTATAAACCCCTTTGGTCCAAGACCCCTTCTTAAGCCAGCCATACACTCTCCCTTTATCCCTCCCATTTTTCTTTTCTTTTGGCCCTAACATCTTCAACTCAGGCCACCGTTCCGGCCTCCACGTCCCCTCCCCCCCCCCCGCCTGCTCCCCGCACCTGGGCTCAAACTAAGTCGGCTGAAAAACATCCGTCGCAGTACTACCTGCCGCTGCCATCCTCTATCCGCCGGCGAGCAAACCCATTCGCGATTTTGTTAAAATGCCCCTCCATAAACTAGACATCCTATCATCCAGCCGAGCTGTTTTTGCACATCAGAGCCTTAAATTTTTTATGAGCACAATTCTCTTTTTCTTGTGGTTTACCATGTTTTTAAGATTTACAGTTTAATTTGAATTAATTTTAACATGTGATATTTCTCTAAAATATCCTTACACATGCTTTTTCTAATTATTTTTCTTATCATTTGGTGTGTTGTTCTTAGTGCACTTTTTTTTTGTTTTCAGTTGATTATTTACGTCGAGGATCAAAGCAAGTGGGAACCTTGGATTTCTTTTTTGAGGCAAGTGCCTCTTGATGCATTCATTTTTATGCCTATTTATTATATGTCATTAAATTGTCGCCTACTTTTAAAGTTGCTACTAAATTTTGACCCGGTACTAATGCGTTTTAAAGTTGTTCTCTACAAATTAAGTGGACGAAAGACCATTTCTCTACTTGTGAATATAGCCTATTAGTATGAAATAATTTTTTGGCAATATAGCATGGTGCAACCATACATTTGTCTGGCAATAGAGCGTCGTTGGTGTTGGCAACAGTGCTTCTTTGCATGGCAATTACCATAGATATTGCAACAAATACTTAAAAAAACTATTTATTCTATGACGAAATTAGATGATTTTTTCGTGATGTTTTCAGAGATCGTCACGGACATGCAATTTCGTCGTGATTTACAAATATAATATTTAAAACTGAAAATATGGGTAAAACAAAATTAGAAAAAAAAATAGATCAACTAGGGGAAATCGAACCCTCGACGTCACCAAAACAATGAAAGCAACATACCAATACGCTAGATGCTTACTTGTGCTATAATTGCGGGGTCAAAGTCCTATAAAATAAACTAGAGTCAAATAAGTATAAAAGGGGTGATGAAAAGAGTTCCAACACACAACCTCCCTCAACATCAGCTGCACACGTAACCATTGCGCTATACGTTGTGTTGGTATAGATGCAGAAGGTCCATTTATCTAATATAAAGAAACTCGTCCACCAAACCACGCAAGGCCACACGAGTGCAAGTGCGAGAACCAGTAGCTAGTCCCATGCCACGTGGCGGCATCGGCTGCCACCCGCATGAACAGTACAATTTTTCTTTCTAATCCATAACTAAGACTAGTAACTTGTATTTCTTCGTGACAAGAACCCCAAATCTGATAGTTTTTTTCTACTTTTTTTTTCTAAAATCATGATTTTTTGTTTGGCAGTATTTGTTTATATGTTAATTGTTATTTTGCAAATCTTTTTCCTATGGTTCATTTTCTTCCATCTAGTAGAAAATAGAAAAATGTATTGTTTTTAATATAACAAATTCTAATGTAACTTTCTATTTTCTAATAGTAAGGTAAACAAAAGGTCGTGGACAAATTTTAGGCGCATACTAGTTTTAAAACAGTTAAAGGTATGAAAACTACAATGTTTGAGTTGAGCTATATGAAACTATATAAGAGATGTATTCTGTTTGTGAGCAATGTATACTCCAAACATAGCAAAATCTTATAAAACATTTATGTCAAGATTATACATTCATAATATGATTATACGACAAGTTACACGATCTCCGAAGAAGATTTAGGTATTATTTTTACTATTTAATAATAAAGGTGTATGTAGAAATTTTAGTTATACTTAGCAACTATTTGAACTTTTCATCTATTTCATGGATATGAGATACAATAGAACTGAGAAACATAAAATTTATTGTTTTATAATTTTATGAGATTTTATTTTGCAATTTACTTCACAAGAGGGCATTAAATGAATAGAGAAAAACAAAAACCTTAAGCATTGACGTCAGCTGCTAGAAGTATTATTTGGCCCATCAGATAGCACCTCTATTAGCCGTTAGATCGAATATTGGACGACTCAGAGGATCCATGCATCAAATATATATACCTGAATCCCCACCCTCCCCAAACCCTATCTCTCTCTCTCTCTCGGCCTCCACTCCGCCGACCATGCACTCTGCCCACCACGCAGGTTGCCTCCCCCGCTGCATCTCGCCTTCGGCTACGAGCCCGCGAGTCTGCCCCCTACTCGCCTTCCCTGGCCCGGAGCCACTGCTGCTAGTGCTGCTTGTAGCCGCCTTGCGCCCGACCATGGGGAGCTTGTTGGCGCAAGATCCAGCAGCACGGGCGCACGGCTAGGCAGCTCGTTGCGCCTGCCACCGTGGCGGCAGTGGGGCCTGAAGACCATGGCCGCGGCAACGTGGCCACCGACGACGGCATGAGGAAGATCCCCTCCGCTTGGATCTCGGCGACATGCGGCCGCCGAGCAAGTCCCTGGAATCCCTACCCCGCCAACCTTCTCCTCACCTCTCTCTCTTTACTTCTGTAGATCTAAACCATCTGGTGTGCTGCTCCTTAAATCCCTATTTGTAGCGGCAAAAAGCAGCAACGACCGAAAGACCCGTTGCTAGAAACGTCAAAGCGCCCAACGCTAAAGACCTTTTCTGTAGTAGTGAATTCCTACTCCCACCCCTGACTAGGTTCTGAAGACTAGGCTACGAGCAGTTCCTTGGCAGGTCCTGCATTGCCTGGAAGAAATCATTGTCAACTTGCGTGGACCGTGGTCCCCAAAACCGCCTTGTGTTCCCCTCTGCAATCACACCACGCTCAGAATTACTATCTAGACCAACTGTCACACCACGCTCTCCTCGTCCATCCTCACCCACGGATATCACCGCAGACAAAAATGCTTTGTCCACACCGATGCATTCAACTAATTCAAGATATCATACAAAATAAAACTAAATATGAAAAAGGTAGATGTTTGCTTGTATATGTTAATAGCTTTAGATATCTTTTAGAACATATTTCTTGAAAGGCAGGCTCATCATATGGCAGGTCAAGGCCTAAACCCTTGGCCATCTCCTGCAGTTTTGGCAAGGTTATCTCAAAGCCAACTGACATATTTTCCTCATCTTCCTCGGTTATTCTCCATTGGTTTTCATGAATAAATGACGGACCTACAATAAGACAAATTAATACCTTCATTAACATGGTGGTTAATAGTAAAAATCATATCCATTAGCATACTGCTCCTTTGAGAGGCTTATTATCTATTCAAAATACTAGACTATAATATATATGGAGTACCTCGTTCGCACTTGTGGTGATGAATGTTCCACGATTTAAGAGCAACAGTGCAGGCTAGGGTGTTGATAATCCTGTCATGAACCAAGAAGTAAGATTCATCACGCCATGAGCCATCTGGCAGCTGATTTTTGGCGATCCGGTCAATGCTGGTGGGGAACTGAGGACCATCGCCTCCATCAATCCTTTTCACAAGTGCTACCCATGCCGTGTCGTAGGCTGCGACACTGATATTCCATGGCCCATGGCCTTAAGCTTTGCTCTGATGGCATCGAGCGTTTCTGACATGTTAGATGGTTCATCCTGAAGTGCAAGAGAAATCTGGCTAAAAGATAGGGGCAATCAAGGTTATTTTACATTTTTGTTAATCTGTCCTAAAACATCTAGAAGGACTTATTTTTTTGAGACAGAGGGAGTATGTTGTGTGTAAATGCATAATGATAAAGTCAGTTCATGAGTTAAATTTATTTACGCACCTTCTGAAGTTCAAATGGCTTGAAAGTAATTGCATCCATTCCTTTGACATTTGCCATTGTCTTTATAATGCCTTCACAAGAATGAAGTAGTAAGACATCATTAACGTTCCCTCCTAATCTATGTAAAAGACTTGGTGATAAAGCAGCATATATGTTTTGATAACCATCTATGTAGAGGCACCATAGAGTATGTCCAAACCATATTTGGAATTCACATACTATGTGGATAACATTCACGTACTTGATATTATATTCTTACACCTTTTTGTGCTTTGTTAGTGTAAATAGGTTGATTTGGGTTGTTGGATTGGGCTCCAGTGGCCTTATATCACTACTGCATAAACCATCAATCTAAGCGGCGCGAAAACATCATCCGAAGCGGTTATTTCACCGCTTCTCTTTTTCCGATTAGAATAAGGGGGTCATCTGAAGCGGTTATTTCACCGCTTCGTTCGACAAGTTATTCTAAGTGGAGTATCTCGTGCCGGCGCGGATAGTAAAAATAGGAATTCGCAAATAAAAACGGTAAAAACATTTTTTTGTAGACTAGGAGGCCACCCCGAGCTACGGTCGTGGTCGCAAGTCACGTGCATTTTACGCGAAATACGCGCACGTGCGGTGCCTAGCCTTCGAACTCACGTCCTCCTGCCTCGCGCGAGCCTTCCTTACCATCTCACCTAGACATCGTTCGTGCATGCATGAGGGAGTTCTATTCCTTTTGACCCTTATTGCCTAAAGCTTAGTTCTATTATTTGAGCATATAAATGGCTTTAAATGCAAAAACTTTCAACTACAAAGTTGTAGATCTCATCGAAACGTACATTTTTTTGTATAAAGCTTCTCTCCATCTGAGACCATATGCAAAAGGTGCAAAATACAGAATACAATCTGAAATTCAAATTACAATAGCGAGAATGAGAATGAGAATTGTTTTGGGCTTCTAAACGATGTGAAATCAAAAAACTTTCAACTAACAAGTTATAGATCTCGTCGAAACTTACAAATTTCGTATACGTCTTTTGTCCATCGAAGACTATAAGCAAAAGTTACAAAATTTAGAATATGAAATTCAAGTTACAAGAACGGAAAAGAGGACAGGAGCTGTTTTGAGCGTCTAAACGATGTCAAATCGAAAACCTTTCAACTACGAAGTTGTAGATCTCGTCGAATCTTACAAATTTCGTAAAAAACTTTGTCCATCGGAGACCATAAGCTAGAGTTACAAAATTTAGAATATAATCTGAAATTCAAGTTACAAGAACGGAAAAGAGGACGGGAACTGTTTTGGGCATCTAAACGTTGTCAAATCGAAAAAATTTGAACTACGAAGTTGTAGATCTCATCGAAACAAATAAATTAATATAAAACTTTTCTCCATCTGAGACCGTATGCATAAGTTATGAACTTTTTAAGCAGAACAGTTCGTGGTGACTAGTTATTGGATGCGGCGCGACTAGAGCCAGTTAGAATAACTAGTTATTGAAAGCAGCACGAATAGAACCGGTTAGAATAAGAGTTATTGGAAGCGGCGCGAATAGAGCCGGTTAGAATAACTAGTTCTTGGAAGCGGCTCAAACTGCGCCGCTTAGGATAACTATTCAAAGCGGAAATACTGTAACGTTGTCTACTCTACCGCTTCGAATGACTTAAACGAAGCGGGGCATTTTGGACCGATTTGTATGAGCCAATTAGGATAGTATTTTTTCCAATAGTGTATGTTGGTGTAACTAATTGTGATGGTTGTATTATGACAAAATGACTATATGCATAATCATACACATGAGTCACCATAGTCCCAATTCAAATCGAGGCCCAGTTAAAGTACCTATCTCCCAGAAGAGACCCGTGATGTTTTTATCATCCAATATACCCACACTGAAAAAATTGACCATGGATATTTTATCTTTGTTTAAGTATATGCATAGAGCTGAGCAAATATTCATGGTATGCAGGGCCACGCCTCCTCCCCGATGCACATCAAATCCTTCTGCATTAAGCTCCCCTTATTTTCTGTTGGCACAATGTTTTATGTGAGTAGATATATGGAACCCCAATCCTAGGCCTTGTTTCGATCCACGAGCAAACCACTAGCTTGCTAATTTTAGTGGCTACATCCAAATGTAGCTTAATCTCTAATTTCTAGTTAGCCTGTCCAATCCAGCGTAATTCTAGCTATCTGGATTGCTAAAACTAACTAATTTCAGCTGACCTTCTAACCGGATTAGTTTGGTCAATCCATCATATATGATCGCAAATATATACTCATACGTAAAAAATATATGGAACTCCCTACTCTGTAATACATTTTGATATTGTGGACTTTAGCCATCTTTTTCACCATTGAGAAAAAAAGATAACAGATGCAATTACAAATGATTTCAACGTGCTAGTATGCCTTAAGTTGACACCAAATATTCCAAGAAAGGATCAGTTGCTGTTTAGCTTCTATTTTGAATTCAGGGCAGTAATTTATAACCTTATAATACATGCTGATTAATTATTCTGCTAAGTACATGATTATTTGATCGAATGATTTTGTCTTTTGGTTCTATTATTATTTTACCTCGTCTACTTTAATTATGTTATTGACTACGTCCTTTTGATGCTATGTGATCACGCGTGGCCTATAGTTCAGATGGCTGGGGTGAGATGCATGTTTAAGTGCAGTGGGAATAGAATTGTACTGCTACTTGTGCTAACTGAATATCAATTTAAAACGCTGTGTAGAAACGGCATGCTTTACTTCGCATGCTACTATTAGGTTCAGGTTTTTCCTACGTCACAATTTGTCGTGGTTCTTTGTTTCCACATCAGTGACACAGTAGCTTGACCCGTATATCATTGATTGCATCATAAATAACATCTAAAGGGTGGTCATAAAACTTATGCAGTGGCATATAAGAAATTAGCTTGACGACGGATTCCTTACCACGTCGCTGGTGCAGTGCACGTTGGGGCAGGACAGAATGAATCCATGTCGTCCCGGACTCCCGACTCGGAGTGCTGCAGTTGTGACCGTGGGCGCAGCGGTTGCTGTTAAGGCAAGCATTCTCTCAACATGTACCTCCTTCGTTCTCTTGAAGATTGAATTATATCGTGTAGAAGAGTGCCAGTGAGAACACAAACGTGGCACCTATATATATATATAGAGGGTGGGTATTTACAGGTCTGAAGTGTTGGCACCGAAGAGTAAACTGTGGATACATCAAGGCAAGTGGTGCCATCCAATAGTTTATGCACGAGGTGTTCGTGTCATTGTGTGACAACCCTCAGTCAGAATGTGATCTAGTCACAATGATATCCTATTACCCTTAGTCCAAACACATGTTTGGATTCGCTGAAAATGGGCATCATTGCGTGTACTGTTTATATAGTCTTTGCTTCAGCACCAGCGCCAAATCAACGTGTCTTACCAGTGGGCGTTAATGTGATGACTCTGGAGTGTTCTTTTGTGATTTTACCAGCACTCATCTTTAGCGCCAATGCTATTTGCATCTTTGAAAGTCTACAGCCAGTTGTGCTTGTCAATTTCCAGTAACAACGAGCTTGTTCTGGCTTATTCTATCTTCTTCTTCATCACTTAATGCTATTGAAACAGACAAAATCAACCACAGCCAGCCAACTTAATTATCCACCAGCGGAATAGGTTGATTATTCTTCAACAAATTCCGCATGGTTCTACGGGAGGTCCACATTCTACACACACGTGTTTTGGTAGACGCTGAATATGTGTCTTGGCCTGACGGGCATGAAGCCCTTAGTCTGGTCAAAGCAACTTATGGGGGTGTCCTGTTCTGACATTTCCAGCATAATTCAGCTGGCCCTTATTTAGGGGGTCCTTAGATTTGTAAAGTTTTTGAAATAGAATCTTTCAAATTTGAAGTTAAACATAGATTAATCAAAAACTAATTACAGATTCCGTCCGTAAATCATGAGACGAATCTATTAAGCTTAATTTAAACGTCATTAGCACATGTTTACTATAGCAGCTTTGCTGCATCAATTTACTGTCAAATGACGGATTAATTAGGCTTAAAAGAATCGTCTCGCAATTTACAAGTTATCGATTTTTTTCGACTTTATTTAATATGCTATGCTTGTACGCAAACATTGATGTGTAAAAATTTTGATGGGAACTAAACACCCGCTTAAAGATGAAAAGTATCTGCTGGGGTGTCCTATTGTGACTTTTCCAGCATATATACTTATTTAGGCGTGCATGGAAAAATGTGCGCCCTACCACCGGTTCAAGTTGACCCTGGAGCCAGTCTCTCCCAACTACATAATACGGATTAAATTTGCATATCTTGTAAGTCTACTCCCAGATATTCTATACTAAGACGTTCCACGTTAGAGCATATATTATTTATCAGCAAAATTAAAATTCTTATGGCTAGCTCGATCTATGCGAGATTCACATGCATTCAACACACGTGTTTTGATAGTCGGTGAACATGCGTCTTGACCAGACGGGCCGGGCGCGTAGTCTGGTCAAAGTGATTGCTAGGCCGGGGATCGTCTTCTGATCTGACTTTTCCAGCAGCACCCATTCTCCTCACTGGTGTCAGTAACACCTGCACTTAGCTTGCGTATAAGTATGTAGAGGTGGTTTCTCGTTCCAGTTCACATATCGAACAGAGAGAACTGAGAGAAGGCGGCGGTAATAATGATGATGCCCACGACGAGCCGTTCACTCCAAATTGGACATCAACTGCTCGGGCGGACAACTGAGAGATGCCCACAGCGTTTCCGACTCGTACGCGCTCAACGATGTGGTAACCCATCCCTCAGTAATCTGCTTGCATGATGTTAGTGGTTTAGTTTAGCAAAAAAGTCTAAATCATTTACATAATCGTACCATTTGGGTTTCCAAACCACTTATTTTACTTTTATATTTGATATTCACCTCCAACCGGTTTGGGCCATGTTGACTGTAGAGTTCAAAAAAGAAAAATCATCAGTTCTTGCCATTGCAATTAGCCAGCCACGCGTTGTGAGGGCGTAGTTTGCAAACATAGAAAGCATTTGTTTTTATGCAAATAATGAGCATTCTGTCTTCTCAAACAGTACGCGCAAGGGTTGTGCTTGGAGGTGTCGAAATGGCTCCTGAAGCTAGGGCAAGAACCGCAACAGAAAATTGCGCCTTCGCGTCGCAGAACACGATAGAGCTAGAGAATAGGATCCGGCAGGAGCTCCTGGATCCCAAGCAGCCACCATCGCCGTACGACACGGCTTGGGTTGCAATGGTGCCGGAACAGGGAGCTCCTCAGGTGCCGCGCTTCCCGGGTTATGTGGAATGGATCCTCGGAAACCAGAAGAGCGATGGCTCCTGGGGCTTTGGCGGCAACCTCAGCCCTTGTTTGCTCGGCAAGGTTGCCATCTCCTCCACGTTGGCTTGTATTTTGGCTCTGAAAACATGGGAAGTTGGCCATGAGCATATTTGTAAAGGTATCGACACTGAATTGATTATTACATAAACGTATCTGCGCTGTTATTCACATCTTGCACTGGGTTTTTTTTTTCCTTATCATCTCAGGGCTCCACTTCCTTGAAAAGAATATGTCGTGCATAATGGATGAAAAGATTGATGCACCTATAGGGTTCAACATCATCTTTCCTGCCATGTTGAAGTTGGGAATTGACCTGGGACTGGAATTTCCACTAAAACAATCTGATGTTGAGGAGCTCTTCCGGCTCCGAGAAATGGAATTGCGAAGGTTTGTCACTCCAAAACACAAATGATTCAAAGTTTGATGTTCCTATCACTGATGATTCCAAAGCCACCGGTGATTCCAGTTCAGCTCTGATATTAAATAATTCACAAAAGGATAAAGAACATCCATGCCAGTTTACCATGGATAAAGGAACATCCATGCCAGTTCACAAATGTCATCCATGCTGGCACAGTGAAGCCAACAGGCATTTGGCTTACCAGTCCCCGGCACCTTTTGTAGGCTTGGAGGACCAGCCCGAGCTAATCACAAGTCATGATTTTTTTTTTTCCTTTTTGCGTGAATCCAGGACCTTCCTCCTCTTGCAAGATCGTTCTTTACCACCTCTACTTATAAGTTGTTGTTGCATGCTGTAGGGAGTCTTATTGGTTTTTACACTATGCTGTCAAAATGTTATTGGTTTAATTTTTTTGATATCTAAATGGCTTCAAATAAAAATGTGGATGACTTTTTCACTTACAGCTCTAGAATGGGCGGCACCAAAAATGAACCAATAAGAATGCATGTTTCTCTAGTAGTATATGTGCACATATGCAGATATATGAGTATATGTTTCATATGCTATTTTAAAAAATTAATTTGCGTTCCAGTCTGCATTATATTCTAGCTTATGGATTTCAGAAAATCACATGTACAGAACTATGAATGGTGATAGCATGGCTTTAGGAAGAAAAGCTTACATGGCATACATAGCAGAAGGGTTAGCAGACATAGTAGACTGGGATGAGGTTCAGACGTATCAACTCAACAACGGGTCATTGTTCAACTCTCCCTCTGCAACTGCTGCCCTAGCAATTAACAGCGACAATGTTAATGCACATCAATACTTGGAGTTCCTTGGAAACAAGTTTGTGAACTCAGGTGCACCTTTTTTATTATCCACTGGTTGATAATGCAATTAGTTTTAATTTCAGCTAATGTCAATATTTATTTTTGCAGCTCCAGCTGTCCATCCATTTAACGTACGTTCACAACTTTGCCTTGTTGACACCCTTGAAAATATGGGAATATCATCTCATTTTTCATGTGAAATAAGCAGCATATTAGACATGACATACAGGTAATAAATATATTTGTTATTCTTTGCTGCATGTCATCATTCCGTCATTTGTCCTCACTAGATTTAGGGGTCTGCAGGTCCGTGGAGCAAAATGATGAGGAGACCATAATGGATATGGAGACATGTGCAATGGCATTCCGTATGCTACGCATGCACGGATATGACATCTCCTCTGGTACCCGTAGACTAGAAAATACAACCATTTGCTAGTTTATTTCTGAAATTTAGTCATGAATCTAATGGACAAACTGAAACTTTTGGAACAGACATATTGTCTCACTTTGCTGAAGAGTCCATATTCCACGATTCAGTTGAAGGGCATCTGAATAATTCCAAGGCTTTGCTGGAATTATACAAAGCTTCACTAGTACGTATCTCGGAAGACGAGGAGACTCTAGAAAAGATTGGTTTATGGTCAGGTAAACTACTGGAGGAGCAATTGCGTTCCAATCGAGTGTCAAGATCAATATCACCTAAAGAGGTAGTTACCATACAAAAACACTTCATTACTGGACTTCTGTCGGAACGATACCCATAGCATGTTATGATTTCAGGTGGACTATGCTCTTAAAACTCCATTTTACTCGGCCATCTTGGAACCCCTACAGCATCGAATGAACATTGAAAGTTTCTACACTAAGGGTGTGCAGATGCAAAAATCGTCATACTTGTGAGCTCCTTTTTCTCAATGAAATATACTACTGTTTAACTATTGTTGTTTAGCAGTAAAAGCATGTAACTTTCAATAATCGTAAATTGAATATGAAATTATGAATCAGGGCACGTCATGCAGCTGAAGATATTCTAGCATTAGCCACTGAAAAATTCCATGTATCGCAATCTATGTACCAGCGAAACCATCAGTGCATTGAGAAGTATGTTTTTATCTGCCCTCCATATACACTTATAATATTCAGATCAAAACCACGAATTCTTGGGTTCTAACTTGTTGCTGACAGATGGGTGAAGGATGCTGGACTGGACAGGCTCAAGTTTGCACGAGTTATGTCTTGGGATGCCTTTGCCTTTATGGCTTCCGCCGTGTTTCCACCTGAATTACACGATGTCAGCATTGCATGGATCCAGAATTCTATTCTGACCGTAATAGCTGATGACTTCTTTGATGATGGAGGATCAATTGAAGAGCTAAAGAACTTTATCGCGTTGATCGAGAAGTACAATACACACTATCGTTCAATCGATGCCCTATGATTCACTGGCCATGGGATGATAATAGAGCAGCAAATTGTTTCTTGTGTTGTTGCAGGTGGGACGAACATGCGGGAATCGAGTTCTGCTCTGAGGATGTAGAGATCCTGTTCCGCGCTGTTTATGAGGCCAACAACGATATCGCAGCAAAAGGCGCTGTTGTGCAGAACCGCGTGGTCGTTGACCACATTGCTGAAGTTGTAAGGCTCCCTTTACCCTTGTGTGCGTTTCTCTACATACACATGACATACTCACACACACACACACACACACACACACACACACACACACACACACACACACACACACACACACACATATATATATATTAGTATACTAGTTCATTGATTAATCACGCTGCAACATCACTGCCTGATTTTTCACATTTCATCTGTTGTGTGTGTAGTGGCTTAAGTTGGTGAATGCCTACATGGTTGAGGCTGATTGGGCGAGGACGAAGTATGTGCCAACGATGGAAGAGTACATCCCGGTCGCAGAAGTGAGCATTGCGCTGGGCCCCGTTGTTATGCCAGCACTATACTTGCTCGGGCCAGAGCTTACAGAGGATATGATAAGGCATCCAGAGTACGATAGCATGCTCAAGCATATGTCCATTCCAGTTCGCCTCCTAAACGATATTCGCACATACAAGAAGGAGATGAGAGAGGGCTGCACAAACAGCGTCCGCATGCTTGCCCTCCGTGACGACCCATCCATGTCTCCAGCATCCATCGAAGCGGCAGAGATTGAGATTCGGAGGATCATTGCCAACTCGCGGATGGAGCTGCTTAGGCTACTAGTCACTGAGGGAGTTGTTCCTAGGCCGTGCAGAGAAATCTTCTGGAACACGTACAAGATAGCGCACTGCTTCTATGCTGAGAGAGATGGCTTCAGCAAGCCGCAGGACCTAGTTGCAGCGGTGAATGCGGTGGTTCATGAGCCATTGCGAGCAACATGACACCTCTATGATGTGAACGTGAAGTTGTTTTGTACGAAAACGTACTTCCAGTTTCGCTCACGGCAATGGAGGCGAAGCTGGTTTGAACCAAAACATCTCTTGGCGTCAAGTGGAGACACTCTACCCCTTATATTTGGCCATCCTACATTTCTTTAATACATAAAGTAACTGTAATCTCTATAAATAAAATTTTTGGCGAACACCCATATTCGTGAAAAACATTCTTGCTGGCAACTTCTTTTCTTTTCTGTCAAAACCAAAATGTCACATAATTTTAGGGCTTAAGTGTACACAACGTTAATGAAACACCTAATTTAATTTTCTAAATGATCATCTCCAGTATAACGTTGGAGATGTGGCTGGTAATTGTTCCAGCCAAACAATGAGTGACCTAGTTAGCCACATGGAGAAATGTTTGCTTGGTCACCTTGTTCAACATTCTTTGTGGTTGCTCCATTCTGATTGAACTTAAATGTTAGTTAATAAACATTCTTTGTGGTTGCTCCATTCTGATGCGGCTGCGCGTTCCTTGAACAAATTCCAGGGCAAGTACGTTGCTTTTGGAATAGGTTTGTTGTTAAAGTTGGAAATACATGGAAAGCTTTGGAGGAATATATAATGTTTTTAATGATGAATAGTAAAATAATCATTGACACCAACATGAAAAAAATTATTGGTAAATTTACCGTGAAACGAACTTTTATAATATATGATGTTTTTATTTGAAATAAATTATTTTTATAAATATTGTTAGTAAAGTTAAAAAGATTAGATTTTTGAAAAATCTAAACAGGAGTCCATGATGGAGGGAATAGTCTAAAAATATACCCTCTTCGAGTAATCAAGAATACATGAACAGCGCTAAATTGTTTTTCATGTATAACAGGAGGGGCGAGAGCCCCTACTGGTTACATGAAAAGTTAATTTGGAATCCAGCCTAATGATGTTCATGAAAGAGTAATTTACCCTGACCGCCCAGATTCTAGTGTGTGCTTATTCTGGAGGGCGTACATGTACTGCTGCTTCTACTAGTATTATTTGACATGCCATCATGCTATTGTTCTGTTGCATTATGTTGTCACATTGGGGTTGTCATCCAAAATGTAGACGCGACACTGCATCTATCAGTATCACTGCAAAAACCATTATCGGCATCGACCCATACGTGTCGGCCCAAAATGCATTGGTGTAGTATTTAATTCATTCGCGCTGGCTCAGCAGGTGCCGCACCGATGTTATGCTTAGTCATATGTAATATCTCTTTAAGGAAGCAATCCAATGTATGATCGGCTGATTTCAGAATTCAAACCGTAGTCTCTTGAAAGTTGAAGTGCACGCAGTCGTCCGTTCACACTTGCATCAACGAGGACACAGGGGTGGTTGAAGCGCGCAACCGCATTTTCATCATACCGCTACTTCATCTTGCTGTGCAAAGCAAGATTATGTGCTTGCCCTTCTTCTTAACACTTCTTCGTCACGGGCACAACTCCATTTCGCTCTCATCTCCTTTCGCTGATATTGGTCACCGCGCCATTTCCACACACTCCATTTCGCTCTCATCTCCTTCTTAACACTTCTTCGTCACGGGCACAACTTGCTGGCCAGACTTGCACTACTGCAGCGACCCTTATCCACGCTGACACGAAACCCTCATCCGCGATGCCACCAGCGCCACTTCCCTTAATGTGATGCTACAACCACAACCAATGACCTCTTAAACGTGCCAGCGTAGTACGCACCATTTATAATAGGCCTTTATTGGAAGTGGATTTTTCGATCCACCACAACGTTTGAGTATCATATACGATCAGTTGTTAATTACGACATATTGTTTGTTAACTTATTGCAATCGGTTTGATTAGCGCCGGTTAGATGATCTAGGCACGTTTAAAAAAATCAGGCGGTCATCCATCGGTCGCTAAACTGGGCAGTCTGTCATCAGTTGAGAACTAGATATATATATGCATCATTATGAACGGATTGCACACATAATAGATTCACATTAAACTGAATGTGAATGTTTACGTGCTAGACATTCATAACAACGGAAGTACCCTGTCAGAGTAAATCATTAAAAATCACACGGTCAAATCATAATCAATTCATCAACATCGATCACTTGGCACTTAGCAAAGAAGTTCATCAACTAATTTAGAACGGCAGATATGTAAACAGATATAAATTAAACTCTAATTAAACATGATATGTATTAAACTGGGCAGTTGAACAACTATATGTCATAATAATAATAGCAACGACATCTCGTGGTGAAGTTGCGCTCCAAGGCCTTCTACGTAGCCAAGGCCGCATCCGCGGATGTGGATCTGACCCGTGCCTTGACAGCGTCATGCCTCACCATGATTGAGGCGACCGCATCCGCGGCGGCGAGGGCGGCGGATGAAATCGCTTTGTGCGACTCCGCTGCGGATCTGGTCAAGATGGCGGTGGATCCAGTGACGGCTGCGGCAAAGGAGAGGAGGAAGGCCTCCCGCAACGCATATTGAACATTCCAGAGTAGTGAAATCCATATAATATAATGGCAAAAGAAGGACCAACGAACCAGTGAACAATCGTTGATTCATATCACCAATACAGTGCAATGACACGTGTGGCAGGGGCGGGAGCGCGAAGCGTGCCTCCCTTCCTAGTTACACTACAAAACCCCGTCATACATTCGCGTCAACGCACCTTTTGGTGACTCAATTAGGGACGAATATGATTTCTAATTAATACTGATAAATATTTAAGCAACATGTAGGTCGTAGCAATCTTTTAGTGACTTGGAACTCTGGGCCGAGTCAGGCACACTAAGAATATTGTGAGGTTGTGAATGACATGGTTGTTGCCTAAGTCTAGACCTTTCTAAGGAAATAACTATAGACTGACCATCTAGGACTTACAGTACAACCATGACAACTAGTGGGCTATGGTCTTGGCCAATTAGTAGGTAAAATCGAGAGATCCAATTGGCATATGTTAGGTTGTTGGTTTCAGTGAAGGTGGCTGAGTCGCCCAATATATTGTGGCACGACCAAGGTACTCGAACCCAGAGTGGGTTAATGCGCCTCTGGTGCACGTATTGAAAGGCCTCGTAGTGAAACCAAGTTACACATCTTGGAAATGTAATACAGGGGTTCGCTACCCCTGGAAAATGGGAGTCATGACTCAGGATGAAAGTGTGCAACCTCTGCAGAATGTAAACCTATTGGTCTCTGTGGTTTGGGCATGGTGTTTTATTGTTAAAGCGGTGGTTGTGGTTTGGGAAACCTTACAATAATATCTCTAGGCATTTAATTAAAACTTGACCTTATAAAATTTGATCTTGCTATTCACAAATAAAGGCACTCCTTGTTCAAGCCTTCTTATCATATTCCCTCCCACTTGCTAAGTGCAATGTAAGTCCACCTATGCTTGCTATGACTATGTTAGGATAGAATCAAGAAGCGCCGGAACCTGAAGACTTGGAGATCTAGGTTAGCATGCCCTCGGTCAATGTTCATGTGGAAGATGGAGCCGTACGCTACGATTAGTTTACGAATGTATGATCTTATTTTAGACCTTCTGGTCATTTTGTAATTATTAACAATTTGTAACTGTATATGTTGTGATATTTCACCGATGATGCTACTTTATGCGTGAAAATTGATCATGGGCATGCATAACGAGTGCATTGAGTTTTGTCCTTACAACAATCTAATGGCCTGAACATATATATCTGAGTTCTTTATTGATCTTTATACTTGGCTATCTTTTTATGAGTTTTGTTGGGAACACAGGACAGGGACAAACTTCAAACCTATGACACACAAAGGTATGCGTTCATTCATCTCAGCCATGCCTTGAGCTATTTGTGTGGATGTGATTATTCTTTTTTATTGCTACAAACCCCTCAATGAAATAGTTTTTATTTGACATTGATTTTGATTGGGCTGTTTAATTAAAACATCTATTCTAAGTCTAGCAGCAAACATGTTTGCATTCGAGGTTTATTTTACAGCCAATTATGGTCAAGAAACCTGATATCTTGTGTTTGCTGGTGGGGTATTAGCTTAGGATAAAACCGGTTTATCTGAACTTTGTTAAATTTAATTGAAACTACACATGAGGCTCCATGACTTGTAGATAAAAGTCATGATATGGTGGAACGGTCTTCGATTTTCAATGTTTATTCTTTGCTTTACTGGTTATCGGAATTAATGGAGCATAGGTCATGATGTTTTGGAAACTTTGAGAAACAGAATAGATCTATATACAACTCCTAGTAATGGCAGTAACAGTTCAAGTAATACAAGGGTAAACGTTGTTTTTTGTATTCAAACAAACAAAAGATTTTTCAACAGAGGACTCATATGACTTCTTCATTTACATGAATATGGTGCTAGCTATTCTGAAATGACATCCTCGAATATGACCTTGGAGATGTGACTGTCAATGGTTTCAGTTGAGGAATGAGCAACATAGTAGTAGCTCTTTGCTACATCAAGAAATGTCTGCCTTGTAACCCGGTTGATCGAGTTGCAGCTCTGAAAAACAGATTGAGCCAGCTGCCGCATCTCTGAATCCACATGGCTAACCGATTTCTCATCGTCCTTTATGTATGCTCCATTCTAGTTGACCATATTTGTGTGTTAAAAATACAGTTAAAAATGTAGAATATAATTTTCTGATAGCGATACTCATACCTGAACTGGAATCATAGAGGTCAGTTTGCGGCAGATGGAAGACGTCAGCCTCTCAAGTTGGGTATATTCTGAGTGGTTTGCATCATGCTCTTTCAAACTATATCTCCCGGAAGAAATCTCTACACTACGAACTATCAACAATGCTGTATTCCCTCCACACGAGTCAAGTTCCTCCTTTGTGGTCAGTGACCTGAGCCACTGCTTCCACTGCAATAAAAAAACATCGTTAAATTTCCATTTCTGAATAGGTGGTATCATCTGGTTGCAAAACAGTGTCAGTTGCCAACAGCATTATCCTATATCCTAGTCCATTATTAGAGTGTAGGTACTTGTTTGATCTTACCGCTTCACGGAGACCATGGGAAGCATTCTCAGATGAAGCTATGCCGATGAGTTCACCAAGTGCATCAAGAAGGGCTTTCTCTGGATCCTCATCTACCCTGCATCGAACAAGTATGTCAGTGGTGTGGGTGGGTGGGTGGGGACTCAACATTAACATGCCCCGAATCACAGCAAATATCATAATGTTTTGTATGGAGGTGCTGCTCAACCTAGTTAGTGCATGACGGCCATTATTGTCGAGTTCACTAATTGGCCCATCACCACTTGTGCTGTTAGCATCAGAAGCTTTGCCTCGCAAGTGACAGGAGACAGCCTCGGCAATCACTGCCGTTCGTGCCCATGCGAGACGCTCTGCTGCTCGGTCAGGCTCGAAGATGTTGGCTGCTGCTAGGAAGTAGGCTCTCAACACGCACTTTGGGGTCACACCAAATGCTGCAAGCTTGTTCTTCTCATACCACCTTCATATTTAGACGCATAGAACAAAAATATCAGTACCACCTTTGACAACTATGATTCGAAGCTTCAAACTGAGCTTTCAAACACATGTCAAGGAAGCAACTAAGAAGCTCACTTTCTGAGGCCATTCCACTCGTGTCGGCAGAACCTCTGGAAACTGAAAAAATCTTCCCTTGCGGTCTTGAGGAACAGTTCGTTGCTAACAAGGGGGATCCTGCAAATTTCGAGGTTGGCCAGTAAGCAGCAGTTGTTCATTTTTTCAGGCATTGAGGCATGACATGAGTTAGCTGATCACCTGTAGAGGACTTTCCCTATCCACACATCGGAACTGCCACCGTACTGCTCCAGATAAAACCTTGTTTCGATCCGTGGCAGGCTTGCTCTCCAGGGGAAGTCCAGTGCATAGCCCACCTGCCAAAATCGAGTACAGATGGGAACATGTATAGTATGGGCGCGTTTATTGATCAATAGAGACGGGGACAAAGTGGCCATGAAGCTCTTGGGGTTTAGGTACCTCGCCGGGAAAGTCCTTGGGAATGACCCATTTGTCGCCGAGTTTGCCTGAGGCCCGCTTCTCTTTCAGGAACCCGCGGCTGAACACGTCGGCTCGCTCAAGCACATCCTCACCGGGGAAGGAGAGCTGCGCAGCACGGTACAAGTTGTGTGTCGCGGTGACTGATTTGTTTGACTGTCCGGGGTAGCAAACGAATTCATCACCCTTCTCGAAATGCTCAAAAACACCTGGCAGTGATCAATACTTGATATATCAATATGTTCTGAACCATGGTGCCACACTTACTGTACACGTTGCACAAAATCTGACCATGGATAAAAGAGAAATTTTACATTGATTGGAAATAAAAGTTAGTTGTAATATGTTTTTATTCATGGAGACCAGGCAAATTCATGTGTTGGCTGTGCCACATGTCCCCAAGCTGTATCCTAATCGTTGTACATGGAAGAAAAATTGTATGGAATGACTAAAATACTAATGTTATTACATATACTACTATTCCTTAAACCCTTTTTAATTAGAGATTCTATTAGACGAAAAATTCAACGAAATTCTTCTCTATAAGACACCCCTAACCTGTGTACGGAACTGCAATTTCCATGGAAATCTTAAAACTACTTACCTGCAGAGACATCGTAGCCATACAGCCGCATAAGACGAAAACCCATGGCTGTGTCATCGATGTCATTAACCGGACAACCCCTGGTCGCAGGCAAGCCTTCCGGAGTCAACTGCCTGTAAAAATATGTATGTAAGTATAATGGATTGAATAAGTAGGACAAAGAGTTTTGGCAAATTTAAGAGAAATCATGTTGAGATTATGTACTACTTTTTTTTACATATTTGTACCTGTAGACATGATCCAAGCACCCTAAAATTTCGCTTCTGAAGTACCTTGAAATGCCTAGGCGCTCCAGCCGATCAACCACCCATAAACGCTCAAAAATGTCGATAGGATATGTAAAGGGCACTAAAATGAAATGAAGATCCGGATAGGTTAGAATTTTTCCAGAACAAGCCAGCTGCATACAAGCAGAACAGGGCCATTCATTATGCCATGCTTATTTCACTAATGGAAAACTGGTCTAATGCCACGAAATGCATTGCAACAACATAAAATTTGTTGCAACAGGTTGGTGTTGTTGCGAGTTGCGACCATGTTAGGGGGGGGGTACCAAATTTTTACCTGCTACTAATGCGTTTTAAAGTTATTCGGTACAAATTAAGTGGATGAAAGCCCATTTCTCTACTTGTGAATATAGCCTATTACTATGAAATAATTTTTTGGCAATATATAGCACGGTGCAACCATACATTTTTGTGGTAATAGAACACCGTCGGTCATGGCAACAGTGCTTCTTTGCATGGCAATTACCACAGATATTGCAACAAAACAAACAAATTGGTGAACAAAAGTTATTGCCACGCAACTATACTTTCCGTGCTTGCCAACAAATGTGATATTGCCGTCATGGCCCTATCGTCACGATTTATGACCATTCTAAAAGGAAAAAATTCTAGTTGTGTGTGATCTTTACGAAACTAGGTTTTAGATTTTATATAAGGATCCATAAGGGTTAATTATGAAGATGGCACACCTAGTAAGTTTTAGGTTAGAACTTGTATATGCTACCAATTGCAATTGCATACCTGAAAAGCTGCAATTGGTGTATACCTTGAGTACATCAAATTATAACAGCTCTATAAATGAATAGTTGCAACTGCATGCAGTACCAAGTTGCTGAGTAAATATCCACATTGCAACTATGGCTTACAATAATTGTATCTATAAGCTTTTTACATATTTTTAAAATTTCATTAAAATGTACCCTTTTTGCAACAAGTATCAAGCGGTTTGGAAGATATTAAAGTTCAAAAAATGAAGCACAAAAAAGATTTCGGCATAATTGTTCTGAAGTACCTCTGGTCGGGATGTCTAGGACGGGTGAGTTTTTTATAGGAACTATTAGTGTTTCAGCAGTGCTATACAACAAGTTGAAACTGAGTAGAGTTGCAACTGGCTTCTAGTTTTAGGAGGAGCTGTCAGGTGTGTTAGGTAACCATGGGAAGCATGAATGAGCAGGGCCCATATGCACATTTTAGACAATATAGTATGTATACAAACATATATATCCATTTGAAATATTAGTTTTATTACCTCCACTGTTGTAATTATTTACAAGTTCTTCGAGGAACTGAAGGCACTTCTTGTCCTTAGTTTGCATAAGTGCATAAGCTGTAGGGGCAGGTGATGACATAATGGAGCCATCAGGACACTGGAACTTTAAAAGCTTTTCCCAGTCTAGACCTGGCATTCCTTCTATACTGAGAAGCAAAGTTGTTGGCCCAGCATGGAGTGCATCTTTAGGAATCCTACAATGAGGACAACCAATGTATCAGTTAATTGACTAATTAAGTTGACATACACAAACTTTCTGAATGGTTAATTGGCATAAATTTTATTCACAACACTAGGTCTAAGGCAGCGGATGCTTCCTATTTTAATATTCCTACAAATGAAACCCCGATATATAATTCTAGACGAAGATCCTTAGAATAATGGCTGTGTATTTTGGAATGCGTTAAAGAATGCGTTAAAGACCCATGTTAAACAAAAAACAGCGAAAGAAACCCGCTTATCACTCACTAGAACACAGCAACCTGCCCGACCTCTGACATTGATTGAGGCAAGGGTTCCTACTCCCACCCCACAGCAAGAGAAGGGTTGGTTTCATCCCAGGGCGTCAGTGCGTCTATCTGGCTAGGTTCTGAAGTCTAGGCCACGAGCAGTTCCTTGGCAGGTCTTGCATTCCATCGCAGGATTACTATCTCGACCAACTGCCGCACCACGCTCTCCTCGTCCCTCCTAGCCCACACGGACATCACCGCAGACAAAAATGCTTTGTCCACACCGATGCATGAACTAGTTCAAGATATCCTATAAAATAAAACTAAATATGAAAAGAGTAGATGTTTGCTTGTATACTTGGATAGCTTCAGATCTCTTTTGGAATATATTTCTTGCAAGGCAGGCTCATCATACGGCAAGTCAAGGCCTAAACCCTTGGCCATCTCCAGCAGTGTTGGCAAGGTTATCTCAAAGCCAACTGGCATATTTTCCTCATCTTGCTCGGTTATTCTCCATAGGTTTTCACGAATAAATGACAGACCTACAATAAAACAAATTAATACCTTCATTAACATGTTGGCTAATAGTAAAAATCTTATCCATTAGCCTGTTGCTCCTTTGAGAGGTTATTATCTATACCAACTACTAGACTATAATATATATGGAGTACCTCGTTCGCACTTGTGGTGATGAATGTTCCACGATTTAAGAGCAACAATGCAGGCTAGGGTGTTGATAATCCTGTCATGAACCAAGAAGTAAGATTCATCACCCCATGAGCCATCCGGCAGCTGATTTTTGGTGATCCAGTCAATGCTGGTGGGGAACTGTGGACCATCGTCTCCATCAAGCCTTTTCACAAGTGCTACCCATGCCGTGTCGTAGGCTGAGACACTGATAGTGCCATCGCCCATGGCCTTAAGCTTTGCTCTGATGGTATCCAACATTTCTGACATGTTTCGTGGTTCATCCTGAAAGGCAAGAGAAATATATATGTTGTGTATATATATGCATAATGATAATTCTGCTCCTGATTGAGTTAAATTTATTTACACACCTTCTGAAGTTCAAATGGCTTGAAAGTAACTGCATCCATGCCTTTCACATTTGCCATTGTCATTGTATTACCTTCACAAGAACGAAGTAGTAAGGCATCATTAACGGTTCCATCCTAATCTATGTAAAAGACTTGGTGTTGAAACAACATATATGGTTAGATAACCATGCATCTATGTAACGCCATAGAGTCCAAACCATATTTGGAATTCACATACTATGTGGGCAACATTCTCGTAGTTGATATTCTTACACTTTTTTGTGCCTACTTCATGTAAAGAGATTGGTTTGGGTTGGTGGCTTGGGTCTCCAGTGTCCTTATATTTGTTGGTGTAACTAATTGTTATTGTTGTATTATGAAAAAATGACTATACACAATCATACGCATAAGTCACCATAGGTCCAATTCAAATCGAGGCCCAATTCAAGTACCTATCTTCCACAAGAGGCCCGTGATGTTCTTATTGTCCAATATAATCACGCACACTCAATAGAAGAATTGACCATGGGTATTTTATCTTAGTATAAGTATATGCATATGGTCCAGCAAATATTCATGGCATGCAGGGCCACGCCTCCTCCCAGATGCACTGGAAATCCTTTTGCATTGAGCTCCCCATATATATTTTTTTGGCACAATGTTTTATGTGAGTAGATATATATGGAACCCCAATCCAAGGCCTTGTTTGGATCCACCAGCAAATCGCTAGCTTGCTAGTTTTAGTGGCTACATCCAAATCTCTAATTTCCAGTTAGCTTGTCCAATCCAGCTAATTCCAGCTATCTGGATTAATTGTTAAACCTCACTAATTTCATCTAACCAGCTAACTGGATTAGTTTGGTCAATCCATCATATATGATCTCAAATATACTCATACGTAAATAAATATATGAAACCCCCTACTCCCTAATACATTTCGATATTGTGGACTTTAGCCATCTCTTTCACCAACGAGAAAAACCACATGACGGAAGCAATTACAGATGATTTCAATTTTAATTGTGTTCTTAACTCCGTCCTTGATGCTATGCAATCACACATGGCCCACAGGCGACATGTACTATATGCTCCTTCCTTTCGATACTATTCGTGAGGCCTATAGTTCAGATGGATATATGACCGGTACTGATAAGCAGTTTTTCAGTGTTGTGCAGTGGGAATAGTCTTTGTACTGCTACCTGTGCTAATTGAAGATCAATTTAAATAGCTGCGTAGAAAGGGTAGAAAGGGTTGGTTTACTTCGCACGCTGCTATTAGGTTCAGGTTAACTAGATTGGATTTTTAATTTTTTTTCCGACGTCACAATTGGTCTTGGTTCTTTTATTTCCACATCATTGACACGTACAGTAGCTGGACATGTCATTGTAACTAACATCAATAACATCTAAAGGTGGTCATAAAACTTTTGTGATGGCAAATCAGAAATTAGCTTGGTGATGGATTTCTTACCACGTCGCAGCTGGGGCAGTGCACGTTGGGGTAGGACAGGTTGAATCCATGTCCGGGCAGTCCGTTGTCGTCGAAGCAACGCCGTTGTGACTGTAGACGCAGGGGTTGCTGTTAAGGCAAGCATTCTCTCTTCCTGTACCTCGATCCTTCTCTTGAAGATTGAATATATCCTGTGTAGAACAGAATGACAATGATGAGAGCACAAACGTTGCCTCTATATATAAGGGTCAGTATGTAGAGGTCCGAAGTGTTGGCGCTGAAGAGTAAACTGTGGATAAATAATCAAGGCGAGTGGTGTGCAGTCCAAGTCTATGCACGTGATGCTGTTTGTGTGACAACCCTTAGTCCAGATATGAATTAGTCAGAATGATATCCTATTACACCTATGTCCCACTGGAATTTTTAGTGTGCGCACAAGTCAAGTCATGCAAACGACGGATCCAATCTGATATTCAATATAGGTATTTCACACTTGGGGTTTTAATGCCGTACCAGCTGTTTTTTGGGCTGATGAACTTATTAAGATAAATGATCAAACACCAGCTAGTTCAGTTAGTTTCTCGTGCCATGTCGCGAGCCCCGCAATACCAAGATGCTACTGTCACTATAATAGTGCAGAAGTTACCACATTAAGAGAACCATTCTTGTTCTACGGGTAGCCAACTTACCCCTCATTGCACAATGTATGTTAATTAAACAGTCCTTGAGAGCAACTAATCCTTAAAGTTAAGCCGTACCGATAATCACAGTAGCAACTATGATTCACAAGTGCAGATGACTTGGATTAATCGTGAAAATATTGGAGATCTTGATGCTTGCGGGCAAGATAAGAATATGTAATCACGGCCCATGAAGGGTGTGAGAATCGTCTTTAGTGATAAAAATAGATAAATGTTATTTTTGGGTAGGACTCTAAGGTATTATATACTAAGATGTTCTACGTTACACAACAAGATTTACAAGCTTTCCTGAGAGTTATCAACGAGTGGCCGAGAGGGTTGGATTTCTTTATTATTTGTCACCTGTAATGCCCCATGGTGATTAGGTGTTACACGACAAATTCCCAAGAGTGGTTATGATTTCCAGACCAGTAATTACCGACCAACAAAAGCTGACGCAAGAGGATACGAATAGTAGATGGCCGTCGGCCACTGAATGAGTACTCTCAGCCATTCTGTAGAATCTTGTAGTGTTAAGAGTATTATTCTTCAACAACAAATCTCTCGCATATATGGCTCTACGCGAAGTCCATAGTCTACAGTCACGTGTTTTGGTAGTCGCTGAATTATTATGCGTCTTGCCCTGACGGGCGTGTAGCCGCGCCCTTAATCTGGCCAGTGTGACTGCTGGAGTGCCCTTTTCTGACGGCATCTACCAACTGGTCTTAGGCATGCCTGGAAAAATGGGTAACATATTGCGGTTCATCCTACCGGTGGTTCATGTTCAACCTGGAGCCAGTCTCGATCTCCCAACTGCTACATAATATGTTTGCATCTTGTAAAAGTCTACTCCCAGATATTCTATTCTAATATGTTCTATGTTAGACTATTAATTTTCAACATATTGGCTGGACGCGAGGCCCATATAGTCTACACACACGTGTTTTGGTAGTCGCTGAATATGCGTCTTGGCCTGACGTCTAGTCAAATTAGTGACTGCTGGGGTGTGCTTTTGACTTTTCCAGCATACTTCAGCCGCACCCATCATCACACCTTGACTGGCCTTCCCAGGCATGCGACGATATATAATAAGAGCTACACACCCGTCAACTGGCTTTCCAGCATACTTTGGCAGAGAGACGAAATCAGAGAGGCAAGAGGGAAGAGATCATGGTCATGCTAAAGCTGGAGAATTTCGGCGCGAAGCAGCTGTGCGGTGCATAGCATAGGTGCTGGTAGTGCCCTTGTCCTCCATGGATTTCTTGGTTGTTGAGGAGAGGGAGATTGATCGAGATGTAGTGTTCGGTGCTGCTCTACACCTGGTGCTTTCGCCATGCTTGCTAGCAGGAGAAAACAGGATAGGGAATTAGGAAGGAGCTTGCTGCGTAGAGCTCGGATTGAGGAGACGAGCAGAGGAAGGAACTGGTGGCGACCAAGGTGCCGCCGAGTCTATGAAAAAGGAGAGCACGAGGGAGGGCTAGCGTGGGTGGCAGTCAAAGGAGCGAATTAATTATCTGAACACAAGGCCAAATTAATTATCTGAACACAAGGCCAAAATTAGTTTTGATTGGGTGCCAGAAAAGTCCATTTAACTTTCTTTACCTATCCACTTTGTCCAGCTAACTCCCACAACAAAATTTAAGTTCAACTTACTCTCTCTTGACGCATTTCAATTGTTCCAATTTCTACCCCTAATAGGATTTTTCATTATTTTTCTTCCCAGTACAAGTTGACATATAACATGATTAAACTGAAAAATACATTAGCAATTTTGCACGACTACTTTTCATGTGGCTTCATATCCTTGACAGAAATTTCATAATAATTATTCATAACCCATGGAAATAATCATGAAAAATTCTTATTCTATCTTTTCTAACATAATTAACCATGTTATCTATGCATTCACAAATTGTTCTTTTAAAACTCATCTTGTATGTAGATCAACAAGAAAAACAAATAAATCCTACTAGGGGGTATAATGAAGCAAATGAAACAGATTAGAGAGCAAATCAAGCCTAAATTTTGTTGAGGGTATTACATGAACAAGAAAAACATTCAGTTTTGTTTCAAAAAAGTAGGATGTGACCGTGCGGGCAATTTTGATTCAAATTTAGAAGGTTATTTTAGATGCAGATTAGATGGAAAAGTAAATAGAAAAGTGAACGGGTAAGTGAAGGGGAACGACGTAACAAAATACTCCACTGGGCCATAATACGTACCTTCCTATTTACTAAGAAATGAAATGTCTTCATCAGAATGGTCGCGTTCCAAGATGATTCCCACGGTAACATTTTACGATTGAGGAAATATATATCCAGTTAACAAAAATCTAGGGAATCACAAGAATCCAAGAAAACCCATTCAAATTAAAGTAGCTTTGTTTGTGCCGTCCGTGTGATATGCAAGCTGGTATAATGTGTTGACATCGAAAGTAGGAGACACAGCTCCATTGTTTATTATGTAACCATCCATCAAACCGGGGCTGCATTGCAAACTTTCTAGGCCATAATGGAACAATTTAAAATTGTAGGCACCAGCAGATACTATATATCAGCATGCATGATTGGATGCCATGGATGCTCTGCGAGAGTGGCATTGCACCATTACATATTACTCCTACTCGATCAGTAGGGGCATACATACATTGGTGGAGGAAATGTGCACATGTTTAAACGTGGATACAAATGTGACCCTCTTCTATAGTCTATAGGAAAGGGAGGCGTCAGAAAATAGCCAACCACACCAGGCACCATGCCGCCCGGTCTGCTCCTGTTCCAAGAGCAGATATTGTTGGCTCCTTGAAGGCTGTCAACCGTAACCTAGCCAACCTTATACGAGTCTGGAGAATGTAGCAGCACCATGCATGTGCTGCAAGTTATCAGATGGGCCAGCGGCTCCAGCTTGAGTAGTTTCAACAGCGGCTTGGGCAAGTGCCCCCAACACTGAGGTTGGCCGGGCCGCTTACGCTGTTAGTCTTCATGTGGCTGGCTAGCCAAGAAAGGATGCAAACCGGGGTAGCGCTAAAGAAAATGAAGTCGAAGGGGGACATCAATTGTGTCGTTTGTGGGGTACCCGAGACGTCTGACCACATTTTCTTTGCCTGTGGCTTAGTGGGGTTCGTCTGGACATGTGTCCTAAGGAAGCGCAAGCACTATACTGCAGCACTGTCTCGACATGTCAACTTAAACATATTAAACTATGCCCGTGTTTAGTTTCCATCCAAAATTTTTTCACCCATCACATCAAAGGAGAATCTTAGATACATGAAGTATTAAATGTAGACGAAAAAGGTGAAAAGTTATATGGATAGGCTGTAAATCACGAGACGAATCTAATGAGCCTACTTAATCCAGAATTTGCAACAGTAATGCTACAGTAACCATCTGCTAATTATGGATTAATTACCCTCTAATTACTATCGTTAGATTCGTCTCGAGATTTCCACCCTATCCATATAACTTTTCACCTTTTTTTTTTACATTTACTACTTCTAAATCGGTAAAATCAAAACCCGAAATCTTTTCACGAAATCTTTTCGTGAACTAAACAAGGCCTATAAAATGACTTGCAGAATTAAAATTGATGAAAAAAATGAACCTGATTTTGGTTCTACACTTTTTATTTGTTTGTCTTGTCACTTGCGAGGTGCAGGCGCGCAGCATTTCCACTTCCAGCAGGCAGCAAGCTTGAGAACAATTTTAATTAGAACTAGATACCACAACATTAGGTAATAGTATATATAAGTAAAATAGAGAGTTGCATTACTTCTCTGAGATGGCTAGTTTATTTTTTCATATAACGGCAGTAACGATAAGACAATTTACCGGTCATCCAGAATCATTAAATAATTACGTAGTACATGACAAATATTGGTGTACGTCTCACCCGTCCCTTGATCCCAACTGTCAGTAGATCGTGGCAGTCTGGCAGAATATGATCGATCAAACTGCCGAACTGCTTATAGTTGGGGCACTAGCAAAAATGAGCGGTTCCTCCGTACCGTCCACACTCCCATGCGTCCGGGCGTCCGGCCCTGACTGAGAATTTCATAGTGACAATCTAGAAAAACTATGAAATAACGGAGAGAAGTTTATCATGAGTAGCTAGAAATAAAGTACTAAACTAAATGGGGTTCAACATTGCCAAAGGTAGAACGATGGAGCATAATAAGGCACCCGGGCCTGATGGTTTCCATGCTGAATTTTATCAGGCCTTTTGGGATGTTACTAAAGATGATCTAATGAAATTATTTGTATCCTTTCACGATGATTCCTTACCGTTATACAGTCTGAATGTTGGAACCATAATTCTCGGCCATTACTATTAAGCAGTGTAGACCGATCTGTCTACTTAATATCAGTTTTTTTAAGATTTTCACAAAGGTGGCGACTAACAGAGTCTCTTCTGTTGCTCAAAAGGTTATTAGCCCAACTCAAAGTGCGCTTATACCTGGCCAAAACATAATGGAGGGAGTGATAATACTCCATGAGACGATACATGAGTTACATAGGAAGAAAAAAGCGGGGCCATCTTTAAAATTGTCTTCGAGAAGACTTAAGATAAAATAAAATGGTCTTTTGTACAACAAACGCTGCAAATTAAAGGATTTTCCGACACATGGTGTGCTTGGATAAATTCTTTTATGCAGGGGGACATGTAGGGATTAAGATTAATGATCAAATAGGGCAGAATTTTGAAACAGCAAAAGGCCTACGACAAGGAGACCCGTTATCTCCGCTCCTTTTCAATATTGTGGCGGATATGCTAGCAATTTGGATTAACAGAGCGAAGGAGCATGGTCAGGTTGTAGGATTGGTGCCACACCTGGTTGATGGGGGGTTATCAGTCTTACAATATGTTGATGATACTATCATTTTTTATGAATCATGATTCAGAAAAAGCAACTAATATAAAATTATTATTGTCTCCATTTGAACAACTATCAAGTCTTAAGATTAATTTCCATAAGAGTGAGATCTTTTGTTTTGGGGAGGCGAAGTTACAAGAGCAGCAATATTCCCAATTATTCGGTTGCCAGTTAGGTTCATATCCTTTTAGATACCTTGGCATTCCTATGTGTTGGCCCTAAAACGGGGCCAACACACGATCGCGCCAGATCGCGCGGGAGGCAGTGGCACGCTTTGCAGCACCGCTGCACCAAACCTGGTCACACCTCTATGGAGGGGCGGTTAGACCGGGTTCGCCGGACAGCCCGGCGGGTAGACCGACAAACGCTCGCCCGGGAGGGACCACGTCAGGGCAAGCACACGCAGGGGTGTTCTAGGGTCGGCAGGCCACCTAGAATGTCCTCAAACACCGTAGAGACGAAGGAGAAACAACAGATGGGGTTGGAAAAGCTAGGGCAAAGAGAAAAGGTAAAAGATGCAAAATAATAGATAAAAGTGTTTTTGATTGATTGGATACCCTCAATCGGCCGTGGCCCCTTATATTTATTGGGAGGGGAGGTCTTGACCCACAAGAAATTGAATCTCTAAAAAATCTCGTGCTAAAATACAACACAACTCGGACTACACAGACCAATTCCAAAAATATGTTGGCGTTAAAACGAGGCCAACACACGATCGCGCTAGATCGTGCGGAAGGCAGTGGCACGCTTTGCAGCACCGCTGCACCAAACCCGGTCACACCTCTATGGAGGGGCGGTTGGACCGGGTTCGCCGGACAGCCCGGCGGGTAGACCGACCAACGCTCGCCCGGGAGGGCCCCGTCAGGGCAAGCGCACGCAGGGGTGTTCTAGGGTCGGTAGGCCACCTAGAACGTCCTCAAACGCCGTAGAGACGAAGGAGAAACAGCAGATTGGGTTGGAAAAGCTAGGGTAGAGAGAAAAGGTAAAAGATGCAAAATAATAGACAAAAGTGTTTTTGATCGATTTTATACCCTCAATCTGCCGTGGCCCTTTATATTTATAGGGAGCGGAGGTCTTGCCCCACAAAGAATTGAATATCAAACAAATCTCGTGCTAAAATACAACTCAACTCGGACTACACAGACCAATTCCGGTCCAGCCGCCCTTACCAACCCGGTTAGACCGCCCTGTCCAGACCTGCCAAATTTGAGTGCGAACACTATGCATTATCGAAAATTGGGAAATAGTGATTGGCAGACAATTGAGGAAAATTAGCACGCTAACAATTGACAATGCAGAAGCAAGCAATACTTATGAATGAACGGCATCAGGAATGAAAGCCCTTACAATTTCAACCTTTGTTCTTCCTCGGCAACTGGACCTGGTTTATTACGTCCGCGAGTGTGCCTCGCATAGCTCCTTTGATCATGCTTATGTGATCGTAGTTTTAGGTCTTGGCTTCATGTTTTCTATGCATGTTGGTGATGGCTGCTGTAGATGTATCCATGGACTCGTTGTTCCATGCATGGTCTGGTGTGGTCTGGCTAAAGCATCATCAACGCCCACCCCGCATCGTAGCTGGGCTGGACACGATCGGCATCTCACACTACCAGAGAAGGCCCAGAGAAGGCCCTATTAGCACTGGTTGGGAAACCCCTTTCAGCAGCAATTTCCCAACCGGTGCTAATTTATCGGTGCTAAAAGGTCCAACGTTTAGCATTGACCCGGTGTTAAAGACAACTTTTAGTATCGGTTGAAACTATAACCCGGTGTTAAAGGTTTTGCGCGCCAAAAAAATTAAATGTTTCTTCTACTTCTCATTTTTCTTCCTCTCTCTCTCCTCTCTTTCCTTTCCACCACTACATCTTTTCTTCCTGTTCTTAGTTCTTGAAGAACTTGTTGTTACTGTCCTTCAAGAACAGAAAAAAAAGGAAATCATGGAAAGAAAAATTAGAGAAGAAAAAAAGAGACGAGGAGTAGAAAAATTCCTTTTAGATTATAACATTTAACCCAAAATTACAACATTATTCAAACAACATTCAAAGAAGAAGAAAATTTAGAACCATCTAACAATAAAAAGTACCGGGCTAGTCAACCGCGCCGCCGCCGATCGGCGCCCACCCCCTAGACTCGCGCGCCTTCGGCCGTCTAGGCCCACGCGCTGCGCGCCAGCCGCGGCATCTGAGAAGAGGAGAAACAAGTGAGTAGAGGAAGAAAGAAGAAAAAGAAGAGATAGGGCTAAGGAGAGGAAGAGATAAGACTAAAACGAGAAGAAGAAGAGAGAAGGGAGAGAGAAAAAAGGAAGGAGGAGGCCTACGCGCCAATGCTCCGCCGCCTGCCGCTGCCCTTTTGCACCGGTGGAGGGCTTCAACCGGTGCTAAAGCCCACCTATTAGCACGGGTTGCGGGCTGCCACTGGTGCTAATAGGTGGGCTTTAGCACCGGGTTTTATCACCAACTGGTGCTAAAGCCGTTTTATCTTCTATTTCAGCCGCCTAACCTTTAGACCCGGTGCTAAAGCCATGTTAGCACCGGGTTTTAATAGGGCCGAGGTATATGTATGGAGCGAATATTGCATTTTTTAAGCAGTGGATCAATAGCTTGGTTCATTGTCAAGGTCACGAGCGTTGAGTCTGATGAAGTTTTTTTTTTTTTTTTTTTTTTTTTTTTTTTTTTTTTTTTTTTGAAGTGTCGAATTGAATACACGAATTCCGGGCCGGACCATGCAGGACTCGAAAGGCTTGAACTTCCTTCCTTGCTTGCTCGTGGTAGTGCATGCATTATACGCATGGCTATCTCTGCCAATGTCGGGCTTAGTACATATGCACATGCAAGTCAACATACACGGGCATTTAGGCCTCCGATCCATGCGCCACGAATGCCATTCGACAACGCGGCGCGGCTGGCCTGCAGTGCCGTCTCCGGCTTGGACACGTTCTCCCGTCTCAGCAGCTTGTTGTGTGGTCCCGCGCAAACAATTCCGGCAGCTCCGCGGTGTCTTAGGCCAGTCTCAGGAGGATTTCATCAGCATTAAATAGACTGTCATGTCAGCATTTTTATGATGTGGCAGTGTATTAACGAAGAGAGATGTGAAATTCATCCTCATGAAACTCTCTCTACACGGTACTCTAGACAGCTTGTGTCTTTCATGTTGTCTTGGGAACAACACGAGATGAAACTTTGCATTGAGGGAGTGTGTTTCATCATAGTTTCAAACTTCTTTTATATGATATGTCACTCTAGATAAGTGTGTCGATGAAACTTCCACTGAGACTGGCCTTAAGGCAGTAGCCAGCGCGTACGACGGGACGCCGTTCCAAGTCACTGCGGCTTTGTCGATCATCTGGATCGTGTCATAATATTTTAATATTCACAAAAAATATATGATTGCTTTACTGTGTCTCTCATCTGTTAAATATCTGTACACAATACTTGTGTAGACACAGACTTATCGCTATAGATTTTTTATACATTCATATTTAGTTTTTTCCTGCTTTACATCACAGGTGACTTGACATTTTTTAGTGATACTCTTTAAGTTATGTGTTTAATATAGAAATGGGTGTACTCATCCCTTCTATACATGGCGACACATACATCATGCATTTATATATTTTGAATTACTACCTCCGTATCGAAATATTTGTCGCCATTGACTTTTTTTGCAACGTTTGACCATTCGTCTTATTCAACAAATTATATAAATATCTTTTATTTTATTTATGACCTACTTTATCATCAAATGAATTTTGAGTTTGACTTATCTTCTCGTATATTTACAATAATTTTTTGAATAAGACGAATGGTCAAAGTTTGTAAAAAAAATCAACGGCGACAAGTATTTCGATACGGAGGGAGTACATAATGGTGTATTTTGGAGTATTTTTTTAATGATAAATGATGTAGATAACTCTGGTAGAGGTTATTAGTTAAGATTATTTTTAATAACCAAAGCAAACAGACAATCCAACAGATTAAACGAAGCAGCGTGTTTGAAGGATCAAAGTACAAAAGCCTTTTTTTTTAAAGTTGCTAGGAGCACTGGCCTGTCATGTAAGAATTTTTGGCGCCTATACTAACCGGACTCAGTACAAACGTGACTGCCTAGAAGCCTACATATAACTAATAATATATATATATATATATATATATATATATATATATATATATATATATATATATATATATTATATTATGTCATATGTCTGCATCTGTTGAGTACTTGGGCACCTTTTATAATTTATAATTATTAAAAAATAATAGTGTTTCACATGGGATTTGTAAAATGAAATTACCAATACCTTTTGGCAATATTAGATGCCATCATTTTTTCTGTGTTATATATGTGGGAGTAATATTATCCATGGTGTAAAATTCTTCTTTTTTAGACAATGGAATATTTATTAATATTCCAGCCGATGCATTGACCGATGCATATAGTTGTTCATTATTATACGCTTAAGCCACAAAAATGCATGGAATTAAAAAACTAAAGTACTGCGAAGCATCCGAAGCATAACTGCACACTCACACGATCTTTGCCGAGAGATAGGAGCATTCGGTAAGCAGAAGAAACTCTTAAAGCTCTCCATGTAAACAATCAAAAGGTTATTCTGTCATGTTGAGGCTCCTTACCAAACATGAATTATGTCACATGCATGTAGTACAGTCAACCTACTGGAGGCAAAACAAACCCTTGACACCATCACAAGTTAGACCATATGAACAATAACATATGGAATTCGAGAACTTTCCCGTGCTGGACTGGCAGCAACGGTCAATAATGCAACACCAAGGGGGGAGCACCTCGATCTACATAGATGTTGCAGCCTTTTTCATCGCTCCCTCCATTAGGGTATCAGCTTACGTGCATAGCCTCCATATGCTTGATCCATCATGATGGCTGCCGGTGTGATCTCCTTCATGATCCCTCTTCATGATCGTGCTTGCTCTCTGTTGCACCGTATGCCTTGGTTGGTGGTCAACGCTCCAGTCGTTGGGTGTTCTCATGGCCCCTTGCCGGCCATGTTCACAACGCGCCGTGCGATCCATGGATCCCTCATGATCCGCTACTTTTGGCTTGCTGCTCTAGGCTTGTGCAACGCACACAAAGATAGGCTTGTGCTCATTGGAGTCACCTCGCAAAATAAAGACAAGGCTTTGACAGCTAGGGGTTATGGGTTCAGGAAGGCTGGTATATGGAGATGAGATTCGTTGATATCGGCCTGGGTTCTAATAAACCTTGAGAGGCTAATAACTTTTAAGGATCACGTGAGAAAGGGTTGAAAGGCCAAATAGTTTTTTTAGGAAATTTCTTCGATTTCATTACACATAGGATTTAGGTGGAGATATTAAATGCATGTATTTGCACTTAGATTTATTTTTGAAGGCATACATGGGTAATTTAAAAACAACATTTGGGGTTATTTTAGACTCATTTTCATAATGATAGAGGTGGGTAATTTTTTAGAAAATATAATAGATCCGATGGCTATGATTATTTGAGTATATCGAATTGATGGCTAGATGTTTTACTTTTTTGAGAGAATTTTTAGTATTTCTCTATTTTTCTAGAGTGTCCATCTAGGATTTAGGTGGCTTCATGTGGATGATTTTCAAAAGGACCCTCCAATTATTAATAGTACGATCATTTTCTAGAGATAAATTTAGCTATTATTAAACAAAAAACGTCTTTGTAAACGACACTCCAACTTTAGTAGCTCTTCGTTCCACCTCATTCGCTCTATGTTTTTAGCTAGTCTATCTCACTTAGTGTCTGTTGGAGTAGTCTATTATTTGTACCAGGAACAGACTGTGTGGTTCCTCTTTGGCCTTTCAACTAGGGATGTCATGTTCCAGGAAGAGACTAGGGAGCAGACTGTGTGGTTCCTCTTTCAAGTAGTTCGTGACATATAGGATGCTGCAACAACTCTCTGATCGCACGCAGAGCGCCGAAATGTTGACGGATCAATGTTGTTCAAGCGGCAGCAGGCTTCTTTGGAGCATCATGAGTTAACTATCCCACATCTCAGCTGGAACTGATTGAAGTGGATGCTGGCTCGATTTGAACTCTCGCTCCAGCTGCTTCAACATCAGCTGACTCGATGGGCCGTTTAGACCCTAGTGCAAGGATGAGATTGCTTCGCTGTTGACAACCAAAAATTGGTGCTTGGCATTAATGGAAGGTGACGGGTAGGTGACTTCAGACAACATTTAGTATCATTTTAATATCTTCCTTGAAGCCAAGGTTGGTCTCCAAGTTTTATGATTGGCTTTCAAGTCTTGTGGGTTGGGCTAATAAAATCAATCTTATATATATAAGTTCCTAGTAAGGCCTTGTTCGTTTAATACCTTTCTTAGAGGTATTGGAAGGTATTGAAGTGTATTGAGGAGTATTTTGACTTGTTAGGGATTTAATACGTCACAATACGACTCAATCCCCCTCAATACGACGTGAAACGAACAAGCCCTAATGAAGTTGGAGGAGGTGGAGGTCTTGTGATAATGTTGGTGTGGGCAATCTAAGTAGGATGGATATATAGAATGGTTAGATGATTTTGATTTGGTGTGTATTTGGCTTGTGTCATCTGGCCCTTGGGCTCGTGCAAGTTTCTGCTTTAGATTCTAAAGACAGGTTTATAGACAAGTAAACCAGCAGAACAGTGCAACCATGAGACCTAATGGGCTTTGGGACTGGCCAAGTAATTAGTATTATTCTTATTTCATCCGCATCGTAGTTGTTTGAGTGGCACAAGAAGGGGCCGCTACATTCACTGGTCTTCCACACTATTAGAGGTGGAACGTTACTGGGTGTAAGACAAGTTTGGAGGAGCTTGAGAAATGCCTTGTAGTGAGACCAAGCCATACATCTCGGAAATGTAATATGGGGTCTGCGATCCCTGGCAAACGGGAATCTCGACTCATGGTGAAAGTATGCAACATTTGCAGAGTGTAAAACTGATACTTTAGCTTCGCCTCGACTTCCTCACAATTAGTAGTGTTAAAGCGGATTGATAGCTTGTCGAGTTGGATTCCGGAGTGTAAGGGAGGGTTCATTGTGGTTGAAATGGCAATTTTACATATAGTAAAAAGGGACTAAGAACTTAAGTCAAAAATTAAGGTTGTTGTTTAAACATGGATTGAATCCAAAAATCCTCTTATTTATATCCTGATGTCATAATTATTCCTACACTTGAGGAGTAAAATTACTCACCCCTCCTTTGTCCCCTGCTATCCCCTATAGAAGACGCTTGGTTATTCGACAAAACGTTCAATTCTAGGCACGTGTACCCCGGGTCAACTGCATGTGGAGATTGGTCTGTGATATATCTATTTTTTAGACCACGAGTCATTTTGTAACGATGTTTACCGACTATCTAATAATATTGTTGTGATTTCACTTTGTAATGTCACATGGATGATTAAACTGATCGTGGTAAATATTTGATGAGAATTCTGTTTTGTGTTTAAAAATCGGGTACGGCAGTGCGGGTAATTTTGATTCAAATTTAGACGGTTATTTTTTATGAAGATTAGATAGAAAAGTAAATAAAAAAGTGAACGTGTAAGTGAAGGGGCGCCGGCGTAGTACTGCGTAATAGAAAAGTGGGCAGGGGGGTACTTTCCTTTCATGATGGATCCATTTAAAATTGTAGGCACCTGCAGATATATAACAGCATGCGCATGATTGGATGCTATGGACATATGATCTGCGAGTGGCATTGCACCTTTATATATTACTCCTACCCGATCAGGAGTGGGCATTGCACAAATGTTCCTCTACGGTCTATAGGAAAGGGAGGCGTCAGGAAATAGTCAACCACAGCAATCTTTCTTTTCTTTTTTCTTTAAGGAACAACAGAGTGCGGAGCACGCTCACCTGAACGTTCATTCAAAAGCGAGGCCAGAGGGCGGCAATTGGCTTACAGTGCGGGGCCGGGGATGGAGCTTGCGAAAGATTGTTTGAGAGGAGAGAGAGAGAGACATTGGAAGAGGGGGGGGGGGGGGGGGGGGGGGGGGGGGGTTGGCGGTGTTCGTTCAACATCAATAATCGTGTCATGTATACTTGTTTAGTTGACTAAAATTCTTTCCTATTAAGCTACTAAAACGTAAATTCTGATTCCAAAATTCTCGATATAGTTTACCTTGAATCTTTCACATGAAGTCATAATAAGCCAAGAGCGGATATTGTTGGCTCCACATGAGGGCTGTTTACCTTGACCTAAGCGAGTTCACACGAGTCTGGATAACACCATGTACTTGCTGCAAGTGATCAAAAGGGCCAACGGCTCCCCATCTTGAGTAGTTTCAGCCGCGGCTTGGGCAAGCACATACCCCCAGCACCGAGGTTGGTGCTTAAGCTGATATTATTCATGTGGCTGGCTTGCCAAGAAGATCTGCGAACCGGGGTAGCCCTCTGAAGAAGATGAAGTGGAAGGGGGACATGCATGTGTCGTTTGTGCACTACTACACAAACCACTTTCACAAACGGGCTATCACAACCGGTTTTGAGAGAACCAGTTGTGATAGGGCTATCACAACCGGTTTTGAAAAAACCGTTTGTGATATAGGGCTATCACAACCGGTTTTTAGAAAACCGGTTGTGATGCCCCCTATCACAGCCGGTTTTTCTTACAAACCGGTTGTGATAGTCGGTCGGCATATCACAACCGGTTTTTCTTATAAACCGGTTGTGATAGTCACTATCACAACCGGTTTTTGAAAACCGGTTGTGATGGTGAGCATCACAACCGGTTCTTTACTAACACATTTTTGGAGGGCTAAACGAAATCAAATTTTGTGAACGATCTCGGATGAACTTTTGACCAAAATGAAAGTTGTAGATCTTGAAAAGTTATGAAATATTGTAGTTCACCACTTTTTTACTTGAAGTCATATTGTCAACCGAATCTAAGTTTGAATGTTTCAAATTTGAAAATTCAAATTTTGTAAACGACCTCGGATGAACTTTTGACCAAAACGAAAGTTGTAGATCTTGAAAAGTTATGAAACATTGTAGTTCACCACCTTTTTATTTGAAGTCATTTAGAGCCTCAAATAAGCAATTTACACTTGCAAAAACATTAATATGAGGGGAATCAAAATGGTATATAGACACAAACACTCTAGTGGTGCAATGGTAGAGGAGGCTACGCACGAAGCTGAGGTCACGGGTTCGAATCCTCCCGCTGACCACGTAGCGCGTGATTTTATTTTGGGTTTAGATGAAAATGTTTTGCTATTTTATTTTGGTTTATTTTGGGTTTAGATGAAAACCGGTTGTGATGGGGTCATCACAGCCGGTTTTTGAAAACCGGTTGTGATAGGGGGGACTATCACAGCCGCTTTATCTCATCCGCCTCCCAAAACCGGTTATGATAGGGGTTAAAAACCGGTTGTGATGGCAGTTTCTGTAGTAGTGGTGGCCTCCCAAAACCGGTTATGATAGGGGTTAAAAACCGGTTGTGATGGCAGTTTCTGTAGTAGTGGTGGGGTATGTGACCAGATTTGCGCTAGGGTGGGAAAGAATCCCAAACAACATGCAGGACTTCCTCTCGAACTGGCTCCCGCTAGGACACTGGACACTGGACAACTCATAACAAAATGGCCATGCAGATATGACGCAAACTGTTCCATTACTGTTCGCAGAATGGCTGGAGGAGATGACCAACCAGGTCAAGACGGCTACAAATGTGCTTTTGTTGCTTCGGCTCCACGAATTGTGCTAAACTGTGTATTTCACTTTGGTCGAAATTCTGGTAAAAATTTACGGCTGACAAAGCATACGAACCAGCGTTGCTGTTTGTGTTGTAAAACGAAGGAGCAAGTGTTGTCACAGTTGGCGGCAAAAATGTATGCTTCTGGTCATTCTCCTCCACCGAAAAATGAAATGGTGGATCAGCGACGTATCCAAGTTCGGTGAGGCTAAACCAATTAATTTCCTAGTGCCATCCGTTCATTCCCACTGGAGTAGATACACATGTTTTTGCCTCTGTTCCTCTCTTTCTTTTGCAAGTTATGTGTTGATCATTTCCCTTGTCGATAGAAAATTGAAGGACCAAATGGATGCACCTATTTTTTTACTCGTATGTATATATAAAAAATATGGAACTGCGAAGCTTGGTGCTGGAATTGTTTGGCAATAATATAGTAGCGTTCAGTACACAGACCAGCTTCTGCAATTTGGAGAAATTGAAGTAAATAAAAATATTTTAGTTGGTGGCGTGTTTACATGCTGAAGTTTATTTCAGTATGTATCCCATATAACCTACTCCCACGTAGCCACCCACCAAGTGGTGACCAGCTAACAATATATGGAATGCGGATCCGAGAACATACTCAGCACCTTATATCTAATTCTTGCCTCTCTTCTCCTTTTAATTCTCAACATATGCTAAAATCTAGAAGATGTAGTACGTATGAACGAAAGGCATCGAGAATCAAAGCGGTTGCAATTTCAACTTGTATTCTACAGCTCCGTACTACCACGCTGGATATTTCCAATGCCCAGCCCAACTGGCATTTGAGCCTGTGTGGCTCTTCCTTTTACGCCGCGTAAAAAATCCATGGATATTTCCAAGCTCCGGCGATAGCCGAGGAGAAGCAGACTTATCTGAAGCTCGGTTTGCCGCCTCGATAATGCGCGTTGCCGCCACCCAGCTGCCCCTCCCCGCCACGTCACCGCCTCGCCGGCGGCGGCCAGCTCAGCACACGCCGCCCGCAGCCTCGCCGCGCCCACCCCCGAGGGCGCTCGCAGCCATCCTGCGGTCGCGCGTCATCGCCTGCCTCCGCGCGGAAGAGTAAGAAGCAACCGATCATCCCCGCTATCTCTACACGCTCGCTATCTGTTCGGCGGTAGTCCTCTCCGGAGCGGACACCAAGAAAGGAGTTGGGCCTTGGCTGGCCATGACTTTTGACCCTGTTTGTGGTTCCCTTGCCTTGCAGCGGCGAGACAGCGTTGCAGGCGGCGCATGCGGCCGTGCGCGGCGGTGTCACTGTGGTGAGTTGGCCGATCCCAGTCTTCTCTCATGCGTAAGTGCGTGGGCTGGTAGGAGGCTGCCAGGCTGGTGCTCTTAGTGGAATGTTCGCGTGAGTGCGTGACTGATGTTTCTTTGGGGCTGATTTAGCAGATGAATCATGTTTCTTAGTGGAAAGTTCGCGTGACTGGATTTAGCAGTGCATTCATGATTTGCTTCTGTTACCTTCTTTTCATGCCCAATCATTGCCGCTAACAAGTATTTGCTGTATTGTTCAGTTGGAGGTCGTGATGTCGACTCCAGGAGTGCTGGAGGTGATGCCCGTTGCCCGGCCGTTTCACCATTCCTCTGCAAGTTTCCCCTTTTACCATGACCATTGCTGCTTTGATTATTCCTTGCTGATTGGTAAATATTATTGCTACAGGTCATTGAAGATCTCTGCAGGAGCTATCCTTCTTTAACGTTCGGGGTAATTCCATGTGGCAATCTTTGTATGTTTCCACATTATTGTTGCCTTTATTTGTCTAATCGTGTACTATATTTGTGCACTTACTTTGCTCGGTGTCCATATCACTCGTGAAGTTTTTATGTCTGAACTGTGAGCTGTATAGTTTATATTCTTATCTTTGGCTACAAAGAAACTGTACAAACATCACTATATTTGCGGTTAAAGAAAGTGATAGTCAGTAGTCACACTGTTATAGCTCAGTGGCGTTCCTAGGGGGAGTCCATGGCATACTTAAATTTTTGGTTCAACACCATTAACCATACAATCAAAGGCTATTAGCAAGTAAAATATCTAGATTCTATTGTTTTCCATATGAATTATACCGAATTGTAAAAGAAAAAAAATATTATGGCAAACCCTTCTCTAAATCCTAGGTATGCCACTGTTATAGCTGTATGCACAATCACACTAATTGTAGCTCTCAAGCACATCAACAAGCAACTGATGATACTTGCCACTTTTTCACCTATTAGGTTGGCACGGTCTTAAATGACATTGATGCAAGGAAAGCCATAGGAGCTGGTGCGCAGTTTCTGATGAGTCCAGGCACCGTCATGGTGAGTTATTGTTCTGATCATGTGCATGTTTCCAATATTCAGCTCTTTAACATCATTAGTCTTCTGATTGATTCATGCACATTGTACCCTTTTAAGGTGGTTTGTTAATATAATGAATTGTTACTGGATACTAATTGACTCGTGCACCTATTATATATTTTAAATTGCTAATGCACTTCTTCAACGTCATAAACTTTAACTAGATGCTTATTGATTCATGCGCATTGTATTCCTTAAACACATTTCATTAACACCATCTGTTTTGACTTGATTATGATTAATTCATACACACTGTATTTTTAGGAAATACTCCATGATCTTGAAGAAAGTAAGGTTCTATACATCCCTGGAGTGCTGACACCAACTGAAGTATGTACACATGACAAGTGTCAACTTCCATAGAACTGGAGTATAGCAGTTCTGCATTGTGTCAAGTTGTCTTTGTTCACTGATATATTTTTGTCTGTTACAGGTTTTATCTGCTTGCAGTGCTGGTGCAAAAGTTGTTAAGGTTCCATAACTGCACATTTCTCCTCATAGGCATGTCAGCATGTGTACCTTGTAGATTTGAGACATTTAGCAGAAAATTAACCAAACATGACTGTGAATGAGCCTTTTCATCATATAGTTTACACAAAGCAATTTAATCTGCTATTTTGTTTCCTAATAAAGTAATAAGTAATTTTAATGCTCATATTTACTGGTCATCTGACATCAGTTGGTTTGTGTTTGAATTTGATTAGGTTTACCCTGTGTCAGTGATGGGTGGAGAGTTATACATGTCTGCTCTGAAGAAACCATTTCCTCTCATACCGATGGTTGCTTCGCAAGGAATCCAAATAGGTAAGCAGCCTTGTTTATCATCTATATCTCTAGTGATGCCTATATAACTTACAAAAGTTTTGTTTAGTATCAAATGTGGAAGGAGTAAACACACAGCCTATAGCAACATATAAGGATGTCATTTGGAATAGTTACAATTTAGTTAGCATGAAGGAATTATTTTCTAATATTTTCATTGCAAAAGTGGTTCTTGAATGAAAGTCAAACCATTCCAATCTGATGATGTTCTGCCTGTCTTAGGTTCAATAAAGGGGTATCTAGAGGCAGGGGCATCTGCAGTGGTGTTATCTGACGCTATTTTTGACAAAGAATTGATGAGGAAGGGGAACTTCAGCGAAGTTGCTGAACTTGCAAGTCTAGCCACTTTGGAAGCATTGCAGTCTACGAAGTGAGGCAAATCTGACAATTCTGCAATCACATGATTTTTGCGGTCCAGAATATGAGGTGCATATCCTTTGGCTAGCCATCATGCTATGATCAGGTTGAGCACATATGGAGGTTATGATCTGGCCCTAACACTGCCAACGAATCAGGGATACACCTTCTGAAGAAGAAGCGATTTCATCTCCCAAACACAGCTAGCAGAAGCGTGTTTGTTCTTGGTCCTTATCAGAAGTGTGAAGAGGCTGCTGTAATGCCAAGAAGCCAACTACACATTCAGCTGCAGTGGAATCGCCACGATTCACACAAGAACAGAGGCGAAAGAAAGGGAAATTGCAAAGTGCTGCTGCGATAGATGTATCTCAGGAGGGAAGTTGTAAGTCCGTTCCGGAAGATGTTCTAGGCATGCGAAGTTGAGAACAGAGATGACCAGGGCGCCTGAACCCTTGCTATGCGTCAGAGTAGGCTTACTTCTAGGTTCTATTTACTCTCCTGTAAACGGAGATCAGTGTTGAACAGTCTTGCATTTTGTTATGCAACTGTAGATGTGCAAACAGTGTACTTTTTTTTTTGAGATCCAAAACACTAAAACAGTGACATTGAGCTTGTTGATTCTGGGGTGTGATTCATTTGAATAAGGACCAACCTGGCATATGCTGGACATGAGGCTGGATCATAAATGAAATGGCAAATCCTGCTGCAGAAGAACTGACGAAAGGAAGTTTCAAAAAAAAAAAAAAAAACTGACGAAAGGGACGAAAATATTTACGGTAACAAAATTGAAATTTCCCTCAATTGGCCCAATAACTTTTCAGACATGGAGAAGAAAATTGTCATCCAAAAACACAATCGCATTTTCTAGAATTTTATTGCAATTAACATATCTAATGGATTCGATGGAAAAAATTGTGACAAACTTTATGCACGAAAAGCGATTTTTTTTCGGATATAGGCAATCCGAATTTTTGAAAAGCGATTTTTTTCGGATATAGGAAATCCGAATTTTTTAAATTTGGATAGAAATGTGAAAGTAATTTGCGTATTAGGGCTAAGCATAGACTTCCTAATCTCATATTTACCTTGTGCCCCCTCGATTTTTTTTCTCTCATGGCACTATTGCTAGTCCCAACAAGAAACACTAGTGTTCAGGGGTTTAGAACGCTAAACCCTAGTGGGGGTAAAACTGGAAAAGCCCCCGTCATCTCCTTTCTCCCCCTCTTCCAGCCGCAGCTTATTCTGTTGCGCCCGCTCAGGCGACCTCGCCGCCGGCGACGCGGGGACGCTACAAGCCCCCCGTACCGTCGCCCTCCTCTTACTCGCCGCCGCTGGTATGTATTGGTTCGGAGTGGCGGTCCTCCCGGACCGGCCGATTTCACAACTCTAGCTTGCTCCAGCGGGTTGTTCTGCTAAATCTCTTGTTCTCTGTGATTCTGAGCGTTGATCTAGTTGGGGACTTGTTTGTTGCTACCCTTGTACTGTAAACTAACTAAACCGTCCATTCCTGCTTCGATTAGGTTCCTCTTCTTGACCTCGCAAGATCATTCTGCGCAAGGCGCCCGATCCCCCGCCCCACAGCTATAGGGAATGTAAGACTACTGTATAAAAATTCCATTATTTTTCTATTACAATTTGGGACAGATTCTCAAATTTCCAACATTTGGTTGCCTCTGTCAGGTTGAAGACTGCTTTAGCTGGATTGTTGAGAGATGTGGCTTTCCGGCAATCGCCCCAAGTACTGCCAGTTGGGTATTCTGAAATGGCTGCCCCTTTGATTCGGAGGTTTTGCTCGATGTCTGTTGAGAGCCTCTCCAGCAGCAAAGTTGATGTAGAGGCCTCATATCAGGGTGCCACTGATCAGCTCCATGACGACTCTGATAATGGTAGTGAGCCTGGTCATGGTGCCAATGCAGTCAGGAAGCAAGTCAAGAATCATGGACCCAAGAAGAAACATGGACCTTTCAAGAGGGGCCGCCGTGGAAAGAAATTGCCAGACAGGGATGGACCTTCTCAGGAGGATCGACATCATAAAATGAGATTACCAGGCAGGGATGGACCTTCTCAGAAGGCCCCCCATCATGAAAAGAAATTGCCAGACATGCCTTTCCAGAAACGTTTTCTTTTCCAGACTGTACTGGATACTCCTATGAGTCTTCTTATGACTGTACTTGACATGTGGGTGAAAGCCGGTAACTGTCTGGAAAGAAATGAAGTCTTGATGGTTTTGTTCCATCTGAGGAAGCAGAGACAGTATAGCAAGGCTTTGAAGGTACCTGTTTTTTTTTTTATCTATGTAACCATTACAATTGTTGTGTTCGATTGTATTAGACATGTTCTTTTAGCGAAAAGCATGTAAGTTTACAGCTAGTGGTTCATCCAGTAGCCTTCAGCATTTAAGTTTTATGCCTTTGGCCTAATTTTCTTGACAGAATTTATTCTTTCTATTTCCCTCTGTGTTTAATATATTTCACATAGTATTCTTGGCATGATTTTCAGCTAGTGGTTCATCCAGTAGCCTTCAGCATTTAGTTTTATGCCTTTGACCTAATTTTCTTGACAAAATTTATTCTTTCTATTTCCCTGTGTTTAATATATTTCACATAGTATTCTTGGCATGATTTTCCTACTTGGGTGCTTGTCAGTGTAAAACTGTGCATCTATCTTGTTAGCACGGTCTGTTAGGGGCCATTAGGGCCGGCCATATGGGCTGCACGCCCATGCCTAGGTGGCTGGGTTTCTATATTGGTTGATTCTAGATTAGGCAAGGATCTCCGTTGATTGGGTGTATTCTATAAACCCTAGACCGATCCTTGCCTATATATTGTACACCCTTTGTACCTCTATAATCATTCCATTATTTTCCCAATCCATTGTCTCACATGGTATCACGAGTCCGGGATTACCCTCGGATTCCTCGCTTCCGCTCAACCTAGCGCGCCGGCACATCGCCGTGCAGCGCCTGCGTGCCGGCCTTCCTGCCGTGCCGCGCCTCCCTCCCTCCTCCCGGCGGCGCCATGGGCGACACACCTGAAGCAGAGGATCCCCTCAAGCAGCCCGCCGCGGAGATCGATCCCTCCGCCTCCTCTGCTTCCCCCGTCCAGCAGGACGAGATCGCCCGGCGGGCGGCCATGGAAAAGTCCAGCGCCCTCGCCAAGGAACGCCAGGAGCAGCACGACTCCGCCCTCGCTCGTGCACTCCAGGCCGAGCAGGAGGCGACGGCCGCAGCCACTGCCCGCGACGCCGCCATCGCCCGCTTCAATGAGGCCCAGGCGCGTGCGGCCAAGGAGCGCGCGACGGCGGCCGCCGCCATCGCCCCTCCTCCGCCTCCGAAGCCGGCGTCCGCGCCCCTGGCACCCGTCGACCTGCACGCCGCCATGCTGTACCAGGAGGCCGTGGCCCTCCTGAACCTCCATGCTCAGGCGGTCGCCGTCTCCAACATCCGCAGCCTCATCTCCATCGTGCTCGATGTTGACTCGGGTAACTTCAATCGCTGGCGCGATCAATTTCTGCTGACCCTCGGCAAGTTCTCCCTCCAGGATCACGTTCGCCTCGACGACCCGGTCCCCTCGCCAGATTGGGATCGCATGGACTGCGTGGTCCAAGGCTGGATCCTCGGGACCATCTCTGACGACCTCGCCGAGATCATATCCTCCCAGGGCTCCACCGCCCGGGACACTTGGCTCGCCGTCGAGTCCCAGTTTCTCGGCAACCGGGAGATCCGCGCCATCCAGCTTGAGACGCGGTTCCGCAACTTCGTCCAGGGCGACCTCTCCATCGGCGAGTATTGTCGCCGGCTCAAGAAGATGGCTGACGACCTCGGCGCCCTCGGTGAAGTCGTCACCGACCGCACCCTCTTCCTCAACGTGATCCGAGGCCTCAATGAGCGTTTCGCTCACGTCGGCGCCCTGCTTCGTCGCGCCCGGCCCTTCCCGTCCTTCCTCGACGCGCGCGACGACCTCATCTTGGAGGAGCTCACCCTGGAGGACCGGCAGCCTCCTCCAGCCGCCGCCCTCGCTGCCACCACCAAGCCTTCGTAGCCGTCCCCGCAGCAGCCCGGTTCCAACTCCGGGGGGGGGGCTACAAGTCTAACAATAGCCGCTCCAACAAGCGCGGCGGCGGCGGCAGGAGAGGCACGGTCTGTTAGGGGCCATTAGGGCCGGCCATATGGGCTGCACGCCCAGGCCTAGGCGGCTGGGTTTCTATATTGGTTGATTCTAGATTAGGCAAGGATCTCCGTTGATTGGGTGTATTCTATAAACCCTAGACCGATCCTTGCCTATATATTGTACACCCTTTGTACCTCTATAATCATTCCATTATTTTCCCAATCCATTGTCTCACATATCTTGCTAAGAATCATGAAAAACTGAAATCTCTCAAGCTCTTATTTGTTCTACACTTGCACGAGCATGAATTTCATTTGTAATAATTTGCAATTTAAATACTTAATCATCTTATGAAACATTTTTCTTGACTTGTGGAGGCTTCGCGTTTTCAAATAGGCCTGTACTCTGACTGCTTCATGGGGAATAGGCTTAGTAGATGAGACCTTCTCAAGGACTGAACTGAACATCTTGTCCTTCTCATTTTTTACATGCCATACACTGGACCTTGGAACCGATCCATTAGAATAGTTAAGTTTTCCAGAGGAAACTAACATTCAAAATTTTTAGTCTATTTCTGTTTGGGACCTTTGGGTTCACATGTTTCAACATAGCGGCTTCAAAAAATATTTATTTTTGACATGACCAATTTACAGCTTTAGATGGAATGATCCCCTGTATCTGTAGTTGTTATTTATTTTCTAGAAAACGTGAACTTTCTCTTGAGTACAGAATGACAAGCCATCATTTGAACAGGCAACTTAGACTGAAAATGTAAAACAATGTTTCATGTTTCGCTTAGAGATATGAAGAAGGGATGAACGTCAAGTTGTCAGACAACCACTGTCATTGTTTTTATGTAGAATACAATATGGCCTTGATTCCTTACTTTTTTGGTGACTTCATTCCTAATCAATAATTCAAACACATCTGATTCGTATTTAGTATCTTTTTTTCTGCTTTCCCTTTGCAATGTTACAAAGAAGCGAGAATGCACAGAGTGAGCATGGGGTTAAGTTATTTCCCATTCTCATTTCTTCCTTGGTTATGGCATGTTAAATGAACCAGGCAAGGCTCGTAAAGCCTCTGACAGCCCCTGGTAGTTTTCTTTCGTATTTTTTCTATATCACATAGTAGTTTTTATGTACCTTTTGTTGGTAGAGATAATCCTATATTCCTATTAGGACATTTTTTTATTAGAATCTTAAATTTCCCTTTTTTATGAGTGTAGTCATTTTTTATGTAGAAATACATACTAGTTTTCATAGTGATCTGCGCTAGAACCCAATGGATCTTTATTTTTCCTAAACTACACTGTGTTATGACTTATAACCTATAGTTTTCCTATGTTTAGGTAATTTTACTACCTTTGTTTTAGTTCATTGATGAATTATTATGTATGATTTATGGATCATTGCATGCATATTTGCTATATTTCTACAACAAAATCTATACGAGTAGTTGTTTGGTAATATATTTCTACAACAAATGCACTTATTATTTGGTAATTTATTTCTGAATATCTGCAGTTCATGGATTGGATAGAAAGAAGAAGACTACTAAATTTTGAAGAACGTGATTATGCTAGCCATCTTGATTTGATAGCACGGAACCATGGTTTGGAAGCTGCTGAAAAGTACATGGAGAGGGTCCCGGAACCTTTCAGGAATGAGGTGCTCTATGAAACTCTAATAGTTAACTGTGTGTGTCTGGATGATGTTCAGAAGGCAGAGCAAGTCTTCAATGAAATAAGGGAACTCTCTTTACCTTTAACTGTGTCTGCTTGCAACCAAATGATATTGCTGTACAAGAGGGTTGCTCGCCGTAAGGTAGCTGACATTCTCTTGTTGATGGAAATGGAAAATATAAAGAATTCTCGCTTTACATACAGGCTCTTGATTGACTTGAAAGGGCAGTCAAATGACATATTAGGCATGGAGTCAGTCTTAAATATGATGAAGGACAATGGTCTCGAGCCAGATTTTGCCACCCAGACTATGGTTGCTAAATTCTACATATCTGGGGGCCTCACAGAGAAAGCTGAAGAGGTTATCAGGGCTATGGAAGTATATGTAAATGCTAGTCGTGATGCCACCAGGTCTCTTCTTGGCCTCTATGCTATTCTTGGCAGACCAGATGATGTAGAGAGAATATGGAACTCATACACCACACCAAAGTTGGAGGACTTCTTGGCTGCTATTGAGGCATGGAGTAAACTTGGACGGATTGAACAAGTAGAAGAGACTTTTGAAGCACTGGTAAAGACATCAGCAAAACTCACTTCCAAGTACTTTCATGCCATGCTGAACGTGTATGCAGAACATAAACTTCTGGCCAAGGGCAAAGAGTTTCTAGAAAGGATGTGTTTAGAAGGGTGTCCAAGCAGCCCTCATACCTGGGATGCAATTGTTAGGCTCTATGTGAATTCAGGTGAGTTAGCGAAAGCCGACTCATTTCTGGAGAATGTGACAGAAGAGAATCCTGACAGATATCCCCTATTCCGCTCATACACAACCTTACTGATCGGTTATGCAAAAATGGGCGACATATATAACTCTGAGAAGATTTTTCATAGGCTAAAGCAGATCAGGTACCCAGGGAGGACTCCACCTTATAATTTGTTACTTGCAGCCTATACCAGGGCCCAGGTTACACCGTATGGGTTCAGAGAAAGGATGAAAGCTGACCAAGTGCGCCTGACCAAGACTGGTATAGAACATTTGAGGCATCTCGATGGTTTGCAATGGGTAGAGTATTAGAGTCTTTGTTTTTCTTTTTCATCCCTTTACCATGGACCACCTTTGCTCAGAGATGGTGGTTTGAAGGCTGAAGCTGTTAGACTGTAGGATAGATGAATCTACCCCCCAGGCTGCTTTTATCATTCCAGCATGGATTTTGCGCTCCTGGTATGCATGTCGTTGCAAGATTATCAAAGTTTTAGGCGAGTTGCTATTTGGAACTGGACGAGAGCTAGGTGGGTGCAGAAGAGGCAATGCGGTGGTGCTACCCATTCCCTTTCTCAACGTGTGCCTCGATCTGATTCTCCTTTGTCATTGAGTCGAGCACAGCAGTGAAGGTTCCTGACAGTTTGCTGATGAAGGTTGTTCGCCATTGCAAAATGCTACTTGAGCAATACTAGCAAGTTTCACAGCAGGGTTATGAAAACCCGCGGGAAACTGGACAAATTGTATGTGCTAATTGTTGTTTACTACTAACTCTGTTCCAAATTATAGTTCGTTTGACTTTTTTACCAAAAGTTTGACCACTCGTCTTATTTAAAAATGGTGCAAAATATCGTATCTTTTGTCGTGGTTTGCTTTAGTAATAAAAGTTTTTGAATAATGACTTAAATTTGACTATGTTTACATAAGTCAAATTTGGAGAAAGAAAAAGTCAAACGAACAATTTGGACCGGATGTAGGTTGTGTTTAGATTGAGAAAAAGAGGTGGAAAGTACGGAAAAGAACTGTTTCTATGGAAGCGTGCATAGAGATAGAAATGAACTGATACGGTTTTTTAGGTGGATAACTTTTCGTGAAAAGAGTCCTCTTTTACACGATTTGAACTCGACCGTAGTAATAAACCTGTGGATATTTGAAGCAGTTTTTTTAGTCTCTTATTATGATATGCAGTTGAAACAAGTTTTTGCTAATCGTAAAAAAAAAGGGTTGAATGTGGGTGCTGTTCTTATTTCGTCGAGTGACTCTAATCATGTTAGAGCAACTCCACATACTGTAAATCCTTTCTAATTACTAATTTTAAAGATTTTGATTAAAAAAGTACTTTCTATCGACCTCTCTATTTAGTCATTCAAATATAGTCACCCTATATTCCGGATTTCTCTTCATTCCGGATTTCTCGCTAGCTAAACATAGAAAATATAAAAAAGAGAATAACTCTCTAAAGTTCATCTAAGATTTAGAAAAACTGTTGGAAAACATAAAGATATACGGAGTAGAAAACAAATTTTATATAAATTACTCTTTAAATGATGATTTATAAATGATGATTTAAAGGGCAACTGTCGGAGATGCTAACAACGATGACAGCAAAATAAACACTCGTAACTCGTAAGTATCGGGAAAAAAAACGCTAGTGTTCAGGGAGGGTAAAATTGGAAAAGCCTCGTCGTCTGCTTTCTCTTCACCCGCAGCTCATTCTGTTGCGCCCGCCCGTCACCGGCGACCTCACCGCCGGCGACTGGTGGACGCTCGCTACAAACCCTCGTATCGCATCGCGCGGCGTCGCCCTCCTCCTCTTACCCGAGGCCACTGATACGTATTGGCGCGGAGTAGCGGTCCTCCCGGACCAGATCGATTTCGTTACCCTCGCTTGCCCCGGTGGGTTGTTCTTCATATCTCTCCGCTGTTGTGATTCTGAGCGTCGATTTAGTTGGGCGATTAGCGTGGTACGGTGGCATTCTCATCTAACTTATAGCTCCCATTCCTACTTGGATTAGGTTCCTCTTCTGACCTCGCAAGATCATTTCCTTCAAGGTGCCCGACCCCCCTCTCGGCTATAGAAAATGTAAGATGACCGTATAGCAATGTTTTTTTTTTTTTCAATTTTGGTTTCGGATCCGAGTCTGAAATTTCGAACATTTGGTTGCTTTTGTCAGGTTGAAGACTGCTTCTGTGAGATTGTTGCGAGATGGGGGTTCCCGGCAGTTGTCCCAAACACTGCAGTCTGGATATTCAGAAGCTGTTGTCCCTTCGATTCAGAGGTTTTGCTCAACGCCCATTGAGAGCCTCACCAACAGCAAAGCTGATGGTGATGCCCCACATCAGTCTGCTGCTGATCAGCCCCCTGACAAATCTGATTGTGGTAGTGAGCCCAGTCACGGCATTAATGCAGTGAGGAAACAAGCCAAGAATCATGGACCTTCCAAGAGAGGCCTCTGTGGAAACAAATTGTCAGGAGTGGTTGGGCCTACTCAGGAGGAATGCTATCATGAAAAGAAATTGCCAGGCTGGTATGGACCTTCTCAGAAGGGCTGCGATCATGAAAAAAATTTGCCAGACACGCCCTTCCAACCTCTTCTCCAGAAAATATTAGATACTCCTGCGAGTGCTGTTACGACCATACTTGACACATGGGATAAAGACGGTAACCGTCTGGAAAGAAACAAAGTCTTGATGGTTTTGTCCCATCTGAGGAAGCAGAGACTATAGCAAGGCTTTGAAGGTACCCTTTTTTGTTAACTATATGTAACTATCATGGCTTCTGGGTTATATTTCGTTAAATATGTTTTTAGTTAATGCATTCGAGTTTACAGCTAGTTTCAGTAGTCTTCAGCATTTAGTCTGGCTTACTAATTCTTTTAGCCCCCATGTTTAACCTAATATTTTTGACGAAAGTTTATTCTTTCCATTGCCACCTGTGTTGAATGTCTTTCACTTAGTATTCTTTGCAAGTTGGCATGATTTTCTACTTGGATGTTTGTCCAGTGTGGAATGTAAAACTGTACTTCTGTCTAGTTGCTAAGAATCATATGAAGCTGAAATTTCTCATGCTCTTGTATTTGCCATTCTATCCTAGCAAAACTATTGAAGCACTCAGTGAAAGCTGAATCAAATATGCGAATTGTTGACTAACTCATAAGCATGAATTTTATTGGGACAACTTTTTAATTTAAGTCCTTAACCATCTTATGAAACATTTATCTTGACTTGTAGAAGCTTCACATTTTCAAATAAGCCTGTTCTCTGATTGCTTCATGGGGGAATGGGCTTAGTGGATGAGACCTTCTCAAGGACTGGACTAGATTATGTCCTTCTCAGTTCTGACTTTTGACAAAAGTCAGAACTGAGAAGGACATAATCTAGTCCAGTCCTTGAGAAGGTCTCATCCACGTCAGAACTGAGAAGGACATAATACACTAGGACCATGGTACTGAACTACTGATCCTTTAGAATAGACTATTTTGCTGGGGCCAACTAGCATTTGACTTTCTTAAGTCTCTTTATGTTTGGGTTCGCATGTTTTGACATAGCATGCACCTTAAGAAATTCAATTTGACATGACCATCTTACTTATTGGCAGCTATTGTGGCATGGGGTAAACTTGGACGTATCGAACAAGTGGAAGAGACCTTTGAAGCACTGGTAAAGATATCACCAAAGCCTGCTTCCAAGTACATTAATGCCATGCTGAATGTGTATGTAGAAAATAAACTTCTGGCCAGGGGCAAAAAGTTTCTAGAAAGGATGTGTTTGAAGGGGTGTCCAAGCAACCCTCGAACCTGGGATGGAATTGCTAAGCTCTATGTGAATTCAGGTGAGTTGGCGAAAGCCGATTTATTTCTGGTGAAGTTGAGAGAAGAGAATCCTGATAGGTATCCCCTTTTCCACTCGTATGTAACCTTACTGAAGGCCTATGCAAAAAAGGGTGACATACATAACTCTGAGAAGATATTTCATAGGCTAAAAGAGATGAGGCACCCAGGGAGGACTCCACCTTATGATTTGTTACTTGTAGCCTATGTCAGTGCGCAGGTTACACCCTACGGGTTCAGAGAAAGGATGAAAGCTGACAATGTGCGCCCGAACAAGACTGATATAGAGTGTTTGAGGCGTCTCAGTGACTTGCAAACGAAAAGAGTATTGGAGTGATTTTCCTTTTCATCCCTTTGCCATGGACAGCCCCGGCTCAAAGAAGGTGGCCTGAAGCTGTTAGACTGTAGGATAGAAGAATGTACTGCCAGGCTGCTGTTGTCCTTCCACCATGGATTCTGTGCCTCCTGGTATACACATGGTGTTGACAGATTCTCAAAGTTTTAGGCGAGTCATGTTTGGAATCGGACATTCTCCTAACAATACTTCTGTTTAGCTCTCCGATTATTTGAAAATGGAAATAGAACAAATAATTTTCAGGTTTACTTATTTTTAATTTACGCTGTGGGCCCTGCTAATGAGATATGATTTTTTTTTTAAAATCACTATGTTGTGTTGTACATTAGTAACGACACTTCACGCTGAGAGAAAAAAGAAGTGGAGATCCTTTGAGTTCTGGAATTCGTCCTTGTGTAACATGAATCTCAATGCATTATAAGTTGTGTTTATTTTATCTTGATCGTTGTTCTAAAAGCGATAGTGCCACCAGACTACCAGAGTTGAAGCTCAAATTGCTACAGTGAGCAGTGACTCTGCACAACATGTACAAAATGCTACTTGATCAATACGAGCAGTTATTCTGACATTACGTTACACTTGCTTGTATACCAAAATGCTACTGGACGTACGCACTTGTACAAGAGTTTGGATGTGTGCAAACATATGGATCTGGGAAATGGTGGTACCACCAGGCAAGAGTCATTTTGTATAAATCAAAATCATAAATGTTGAAACCATAACTTTCTAATTTTTTTAAGAAAAACATAACTTTCTGTTAGAAAATTATGTACTTTCGGTGATATTTTAATTTTAAAATTGAATAGAACATTCAACAATATATTCATGATTAAAGTGAGTGATAACAGACATGTGCAAATGTTCAAATTTAACTCAGATTTAAATAAGAAAACAAATAATAATATGAAGAGTAGGGGTATCAGATTATACCCAAAAGTGGGACCAGTGACGGAGCCACCGGTTGCACTGTTATCAACTGTAGATTCACCCGTCATGGTGTTTCTCGTTGGTTGACCTTGTTCAATGTAGCCGTACGAATTCGATGCAGGAAGGGGCTGATGCAGTGCAGATGACCTTCGGGATCTAGTCGCGTTGTTCACTTGGGGAACACAGGTTGGCCTTCAGGATGTAGTCGCGCTGTTCACTTGGGGAACACAGGTACGACCACCGAGAAGTAGTCGATCGCTCCGGAAAGTAGTCGATCGCAGAGGAGGAAGACAATGAACGGTGCGCCGGTGAAGACGACACAGTTGTGGGCGAGCAGTCGCGTGAAGACGCTCCCCAGGATCTCGCTGAGGGCAACCGGAACGAGGCACCTGCTCTCGGCGGATCTGTGCGCGCAGAAGGCCGGCGATGGAGATGCAAGGGCGCAGCAGAGGGTGTGTATTGGGTAACCCTTCGATGAGAAGGAAGGAGATATTTGTACTGATCACGGAGGAGGGAGTGGATGCACCTGGACGGGCTCCATTCGCGGAAGGGAAATCAATCAGCCAATAAAATTTCTTTATTGCGAATAACTTTCCAACGGTGCAAAACATTTTCCCGCTTCGCCCACGGCCTCGGCGAGGCGAGCGAGCGAGCGCGCGCGTGTGGCTCGCCGATCTCCTCTAACCAACTTAACAAGCGGTGTACTCATAGTACAACCATATAAGTCGGTTAAGATCTCTTTAATTTCTCATACGGTATTAATCGCATTGATTGTCAACATTAAATAGTGGACTTTTAATTCTTTATTGTGCGTAATAAATGGGCTAGCCCATTAATTTCAACACTTTCTAATTTGCAACAAGAAATCAGAAAGATTATGGAGCAAAATACCCCATTGTTGTGCTCAAGTGTCAACACGTTCAGAGTTTCAGACCAAACCACAGGAGTGTCAAGTGTCGTCAGCTCGTTCGCCCCCATCCTTCTCCCTCCCCGGCCGAGTCAAATCCGAATCCACAGCGAGGAAATGGCGGCGGCGGCGCTCCGTCCGGCGATCCTCCGCCGCATCCGCCTCTCCCCTTCGCCGTCGCTCCCCCTCGCCGCCGCCTCCGCCGCGGCGTCCCACCCGCACGCCCTGGCGCGGTGGCTCGCGCGTCCCATGTCCTCCCACGACGCGCACCTCACCCGCGAGGAGGTCGTCGACCGCGTCCTCGACATCATCAAGAGCCACCCCAAGGTCGACTCCTCCAAGGTAATAACCCCGCCACCCGGCCCCCTCCCGCCGAATCCGCATCTCAATGGCGTCGTCGTCGAATCTCCCCCCAAAAATTCCTACTAACCCTAGGTCGTGGCAGGTGACTCCCGAGGCGCACTTCGAGAAGGATCTGGGGCTGGACAGCCTCGACACCGTCGAGGTTGTGATGGCCATCGAGGAGGAGTTCAAGCTCGAGATCCCGGACAAGGAGGCCGACAAGATTGACTCGCTCCCGCTCGCCATCGAGTACGTCGCCAACCACCCCATGGCCGGCTGAGCCTCGGCTCGCCGGAGGTGAGGTGACGCTTTGCTTCGTTTTTGTTTCCGAGGGCGAATAATTGGCCGGAGTGGCTCAGGAAAACTAGACCCTGGCGCTCCTCATTCTGTTGCGGCAGACGATGATGTCGAAATGGAACGTTAACACTTGGCTTTTATGGCGATGCAATGTTAGATTGCTGTTTTTTGTGTGTTATATCTATATGCTGTTGTTGACAATGTAGTTTGGTTCGATATGAACATGCCCATTGTTCCATGATCTGATTGTTCAAATTGGGTCCATGATAGTTTCTTATGCTTGTTTACCAGTTTCCGTCCATCTGGTTATGAGAAATGACCCGAAATCGATAAACAAATGACGTTGCTTGTGGGGATTGGTGCTGGTAGAAATTCACATAGTTCATGGCAGCTGTGATGTTGCCTCTTGGTATCCTCCCGTTTGTAGTCATGTATACTTTGAATTTTCTTTATGTGTTGATGAAACAATGTTTTCCTAATGAAAAGTATTCCAACTCTCGCGTGAGAAGAGGTCATGGGAAAGTGAGTTCTGACTCTTATATTTAAGCTTCCATTTTGTGCTTACAACAGTGACAACATTTTGCCGAACATCCATCCCATCAAATGAGAAACTATTTCAATGAAGTTCATATTCACTTAGACTATGAGCGGCTTTCTGGTTGGGGTCCTGGTCAAGGCAGCTGCAGGTCGAAATCGGACGCCTTAGGCTGCTTGCTGCCTGGGCCAGTCAGCTTTCTCAGGTGCACAACCAACAAGCCCTGAGTTTGCATTAATCTCTGCAGAATAGAGAACCTTAGGCTTCCTCTTGTTGGTTGCCATATTACCATATCCTCTTGCATTGTTTCATCCAAGTAAAATTGTTCGCTTTGTACCAGTGATCTTAATTGATTAGTTCTGTTTTGGCGCTGTAGATGTCCTTTCATAGGGGTATGCGTATTCATTTTCTTAGATTTAGTGCTTCTAAATACGGGCCTGAAAGCACTAACTAAGAAAAAGTTAATGAGAAATGACCATACACTTCCAAATCAGATTGGGTGCTATATCACTGAACTTCTTTTGCAGTTTAAAGTCAGGGTAGAGTAAGCACATTGCAACAATTATGTTCTTGTTTTCTAGCAACCAAATATTTTAAGGAATTGTTTTTACAGGATGGAGAATATGAAATGGCAGAGCTATGTGAAACAAAGTATTTAATTGAAAAACTTTACTCTTGATCTTTTATTGTCACAAGGTTGCTATACTATTTTTTAAAAATTGGTTAGATAGTGTCGTAAAGTTCTTTAAGTACAATTAAGGAGAATAGCTAAAAAAACTCGACCTGCGGGGGGTAAGACAGCCCCCGGGCATTTTTGCTAAGAGAAGACCTTCTCACGCAGGCCGAGAAAACCCCCCGAACCTCTGCCCCACCCTTACACAAGGTCCGTAACCCTTTGTGAGACAACCACTGGGCTAGCGACCGCTGCAACTACCCCATGTAGGAGTGGCCCAAACCAACCACAGTTACGACCTGGGCCGGACCTATGGCCTGTGCTTTGGCGTGGTGACGGACGAGGGGATTTTTTTAACCCCAGCCTGAAATTCGCTCCCACGGGGAGTCGAACCCAGGACCTGAGGAGTGCTACTCAGACCATCTAACCAATCCAGCTAGAGGCCCTTTCGCAGGAGAATAGCTAAACATCTTTGAATTTCTATTGTACCCCCTCCAGTTCAAAATAATGCTATTTAGGACATCAACTAGGTCTACAAGATGAAAGTTTGACCAACTATTTATATGAACATATGACATTTCAAATATGTATAATTAAATATATTGATGTTCAAAGTAAAAAAGTACCAAGTTTTCCAATAAACATCTGGTTCTTGCTGAAACCATAAGCCCCCACCCTTAGGCACTTCAAATCAGCCTGGTTTAGGATGAAACTATTCATATTTAGATGTTACTTGGTGTTGAATCCCTAAACTATATTTTTTTGGTCCTATGTTTCTACACAATGCCACCCCTCTTCTGTGTATAGCCGACCAGGCAGCATCCTTTCTTTCTCATAGCCCTGCTCACCTGTCAACATTTATGCAAGTTGCAAGGTTTTCACTGAGACTTTGGGGTATTAATTTTTCCATTGTTGAAGGTGTTCCTTTTCGGGTGACTCTTTTATTCTGCTGGAAGTCTAGTTTGGTTGCTGTTGTAACCTTCTGATTAGTAGGAATTGATGCAGTCTTGGCTTAGTTTTTGCTAGTTTCCATGGTGTGGGTACATGAAGCACCATGTATATGGCTTCTTCACATCTGAATTTTTACCCTAATGCAACTAGCCACACATTATTTTTAGTCATATGCAGCGCTACCAAGTGTTGGTCGAGCGTTTGCAATATTCTGGAACCGCTGCTCGTTTTTAATAGTTTCTCTTTTGGCCGCCCGTGTACGTCTATGTGTGATCCTGATGTGATGAGGTTATTTGTATTAGCATAGAAGGAATCAGTTTGCTGGTTTGGGTAGAGTATGCAATAGTAGCTGAGAAATGAGAGCAAGTGTTGTGTAGCTAGGGCGTTCAGACATTGAAAGCATGATGTGTGACTGTGAGCCTCAACCTATGACAGTCATTGACTTCTTGATTGGTGATACTGTCAAACAAACAAATCGAAAAGTAGATAAGCAAAAGCTTAATTTATTAGCTTCAAATGTCGACCAACCTTGTTGGAAAAGCTCCCCTGGAAAATTGAAGCATTGTATTTCTTCTACAATTGGAAACTGCATCTGGGCGTAGATACTAATTGTCTTTGTGTCATGAGAACCACTTCTCACATCACACAAGTATCATGATTGATGGCAATGTGATCACAGAATGAACTGGGATGAATCTTGGAATTTGAGAAAAAAATGCCTTGCTCCATGTGTATCGTATCTGTTGTGGTGCCAATTATTTTTGGAAAAAGTCTATATCACCCCCCAACCTATGGGGGGTGGACTACATAACCCCCCAACCTATGAAACGGTCTATATCACCCCTGAACTTTCAAAAACCAGTCAAATTACCCCCTAAAGCAATTTTGAAAAATCATAGTAAATCATAGAAAAATCATAAAATAGAAAATCCAATTGTGTTGGACTCCAAATGAGTAGATCTACACAGTGAACATATAATATGGTATGGTTTAGTATATTTTTTTGCTGTAGCTTTATATCTATGTTTTTCTTCATAACTGTAAAAAATTGTACTACAACATAGCATATTATATATTCACTGTGTAGATCTGCTCATTTGGAGTCCAACGCAATTGGATTTTCCATTTTATGATTTTTCTGTGATTTACTATGATTTTTCAAAATTGCTTTAGGGGGTAATTTGACCGGTTTTCGAAAGTTTAGTGGGTGATATAGACCGTTTCATAGGTTGGGGTTACGTAGTCCACCCCCCATAGGTGGGAGGGGGGGTGATGTAGACTTTTTCCAATTATTATTTTTACTACAGTTGCAGTTTCCATGTGTCATAGCCACAACTGATTGTGTAAAGTCGGTAGATTGGTAAATATTTTATATTTGTTCTATAGTAACTATCCAGTCTCCTCCAGTTGTCTTAGAAACTGTGTGGTTCTGGTCGAAACTAAAAGCTCTTAGCTTCTACAATGCAAATCACCTTCTTTTAGGGTGTAATTGTTTGTATGTAGTGTGAATTGATGTTCAATACCTGGACTGGCTTTTATGGTTAACTCAGAGGTCACCACTGAGGTGCTGAGGTCCTGGATTTCTGGCTAAAACAATGTCGTGTGAGTCATGCCCCACTTTTGAGCATGACTGACCAGGAGATGTCCGTACTTTCTGTGAGTGCGGCTCTTTCTGTCAACATCTGGATAAGGTTTTGATTTAGATCTTGTGGTAGCTGCCTAGATGGGCACATTATATTGCTATGCCACTTCACAAGAATCCCTTTAGCAATTTTGTTGATCCCTGTCACCCAACTCTGTAGTATTTTTTATGGATCTGAATTGTGGCAATTGAATCATGTTAGACATGCATCATTCAGTTCTCTGAAAGCATTACTGCCAAATGGTAGGTGCTATGTATGCACATCATCTTTTATTTGGGCGTGTATTTGATTTCACCACTGTTGTGAAGGGGAGCTTTGGGAAGTTATCAATCCTCATGATCTGAATTTGTGCTGTGGCAGCTTTTCACTCTGGGTTCTGAATGGCTTCAATATGTTTTGCAAGCTGTTTCTGTTGATTAGAGTTTCGTACAATATTTTGGAAATTGTTTTTGGTTGTAGGCTGCAGTGGCTGAGAAATGAGATCCCAATTATTGCGTGGCTATGATCTTCAGGCATTTTATAATCATGCTGTGTTAGTCACACAGTCATTGACATCTTGTTGAGCGACACTGCCAAGTACTAAATTATGAAGTTGATACGCATAATTTCAATTTCATGGGCTCGTGATCTCGAGAGAGAGTCCTGAAAAGCTCCCATTAAGCACGGAAGCATCACATGAATTGTGTTAGTTTGTGCAAACTGCATCTGGCCGACGCTACTCAAACGGTCCTTGTTGAACATTTTGTATCCCTCTTTCGATTGCCATCATGCAAGCCACTACATGGTCGGTACTGGGGTAGCATGTCATGATAGCACGAACTGGGATGCATCTTGGAGATGAGAATTTGCCTTGGCCCATGAGAATCGGCTGTGGTGCCAAGTGCTGATGCTACCTGATCTAATGGCAGTACAGGTTTCCGAGTTGCACACCGAACGAGCACGCAGATCCCAATATGATGGACGTGTAGAACCACAACTTTCCCCATTAACGAGCAGCAGGTGAACCAGGGCTACAAGCTGCTGCACTCGTTAGGTGTGTTATCATCAGATATCACAGGTTACACGCACACGTATCGCGCTACCGCCACAAATGTTCAATAGCAGTCTCATCCATCACTGCTCGAGGTACATGGAACATACTAATCATTGTATGCTTTACAACTTTGCTGAAATAATCAACGCAGTCAAACGCATTCCTATTAAAAAATTACTTTCCAACGGAACCAAGTAACATTGTAGATGGATTTTAGTCATCATCTTCATATTATCTCACATTAGCTACAGCAATCGCCCTGTTCAATTGGGCTTATCATCGCAACCCAGCGGATTATTCTCTTCGCAAAATATTATTACTCTCAGACTTTTCAGCTCAGTCCAGCGAAACGAAGACGAATGGTGACACAAGAAACATCACCATGCTTTGGAAGGTGAGCAGGCGATGCAGAATAGGTTTTATATATGCTAGATCTGGATTAAGGATAATAAAGCTCTTTGACGGGTGATGCGGAAGAGAGGGGCATGGTTTAAAATAAGAAAAAAAATGTGGGAAAAATAAGAAAAATTTGAAGCACAAAGGGTGCAATGAGAAGTAAACAAACACGTGAAATGAAATACTTTCATTATAAAATTATTAAATGTCTTGCGACGGTGCTTAGCAAGGATCGAATTGGGTAGTAATTTCCCATTCTCAATGAGCAAAGCCAACTACTCCCTCCGTCCCATTTTATTTGCACTTTAGGGTTTGAACTAAAAATTTGTACTAGGTGGAAATTACATTACTGCCCCTGCTGCTGCAGTAGTATATCGTCTGAAGACTAAGTAATCAATGCGGACAGACAGAGGAGAAAGGAAGCAGCACAGAAGAAACTAGAGACATCTCCAGCCACCGGTCCACCTGATGCCGTGGAGGGTTTGGCCGCCTAGTGCTTCAGGTTCAATTTTTTTATTCAGCTAGCAGGACCTGCATGCACTGGTGGACGACGAAAACTGGCATTGGGACTAGTGCTCATCAGTATTGAGCGTTTAATCTGGGAAAAGTTTTGAATCGTAGAAGAGCAGATAAAATGGGACGGAGGGAGTACGTAGTCAATTGTCAATTTTCTCATAACGCGTACCAACAATTTGGCCGATGAATTATACTCTGTTGCATTCTTGACGAACAAAAAAATTACAAAATAACCAGTCGGTGGTTTGCGGTCCCACAAGCCGCCAAAAAGAACCAAACCAGACCAGTCGGTGATTCAGCGCGGAACAACGTTTGGACCAATCCCAGCCGTCCGTTCCAGATCCGGCAGCACCCAGGAAGCTCCCCTCCCCTCCAGGCGGCCTCCTCCACGACCCCCACCTCTTCCCCACCCCCGCCAGCCGGCACGAAGCGCGGCGTTAATATCTCCACCCCTCCCCTCATCCTCCTCCCTTCCCAGCTCTCCACCCCCCGATCCCCAAAATCCTCCTCCCGATTTCGCACGCAGCGCGGCGCAGGTGAGCCTCCCTCCCCGCCCCTTCCTCCTCGCTGGATCCAGATCTGAGAGGCCTTCGTGCCTCTCAGATCTCGCTGCCCCCCGATCTCCTCCCTCTCCCGAGTTCCGATCTCCTCCCCGGCGGCCGCGCGAGGTCGGGTCTCGCGCAGATCTCCGCTCGCCCGCGCGTGATCTGCCCGGCCGGTGCGATCGGGGGTGGTGGGTTGGGTCGTTTCGGATCCGGCGACGGCGACGCGGGCGAGCCGCGATCCGTTGGTTGTTAGGGTTCGTTCGAGATCTGACAGCTTGGGAATGGCGTGCAGGTGGTGAAGGGGGAACAAGGAGGGGAAGATGGGGCTCGCGTTCGGGAAGCTCTTCAGCCGGCTCTTCGCCAAGAAGGAGATGCGGATCCTCATGGTCGGTCTCGACGCCGCCGGTAAAACCACCATCCTCTACAAGCTCAAGCTCGGCGAGATCGTCACCACCATCCCCACCATCGGTGAGCCTAAACGCGCGCGTTTCCTCTGTCTCCCCGCTCTTTCCCTTGTGCATGCTGATCGGTAGGTTCGGATCGTGTCGCTCCACGGGGATGTGAAACAAGGATGCGCTGGTAACATTAATCTGGGTAATGGAACCATTTCACGCGTACATAACGGATCTGTTGGACACGTATTTGATGCGGACCTGATTGCGAAGGGGTTGAGCATCGCCTTGTTGTCTATGGGCTACGATCCATTGAAATGTTTAGAAGGGCCATTTGGCACTGGTTCCTAATTTGTTTGAATTGAGAACGGATTCAATCCCAGCATACCTGCACCCCCTGCTGGCAACTGATTTCATATGACAAATGGCATGTGACTTGCGTTGGTCCATTTGGTTGTAAGATCCAGTGTTTTCTTTAATGCATGTGACATGGGTGATTGCTGACTTATATAGTAGAATAGGGCTTCATGAAATTCCTTTGGAATGAATAAAAATAAAATGCTTGTTTTCTCGCCTAATCAATTGTTATCCACGTTTAGACTATATTGTCCTCTTATAGCAAGCTGATGGGAATGTTTATACCTTTTCCCCTGTTTGTTCTTGAAAACTGCAATTCTGTCCTTTTTGGGCTGAACAATGTCTTATTTAGACATTATCATGTTGAAGAAGCCAAAATTAACTCCCCTTAAAAACTTGGAAAGCTTCATGGAAACAACAATGTAATAGTGGCATCAGAGCATCTCCAAGAGCTCTTGTATATGGACTTCCTTTGGCTAAAAAAAGAAAAGGATTCGAAAAACCTCCATCCAACATCTCTTCTATCTGCTTTGCTATAAATCGAGGATTGCTATCCTACAGTCCTCGCTTGCTATTTTTGCCCAACGCTGCCCGTTTGCTATAGAGGCCACGTTTTAGCATGTCTCTTGGATTAGGCCATTGTTGCACTTCACTCGCTGCTCGTTCATTCACTTTAGGGGGGATTTCTATTTTTACAAAGGGGAACAATTCTCATATTTAACAAACAAAATACAAAAGCTCTTGGAGATGCTCTCAGCGCTTGTAATGCAAGTTTTTGATGTTAGGATATTTTATAAAAAATTTGTTACAAAAATGCGTGTTGTGGTCTACATTGCTAATTTCTTAAGGCTATTCTGTATGATATAAATGTGACTATCCATGTTTCTATGTCCTGTGTCTTACAAGAGAATTGACTTCTAAACTGCAGGTTTCAATGTTGAAACTGTTGAGTACAAGAACATTAGCTTCACCGTGTGGGACGTCGGGGGTCAGGACAAGGTACTATGATTTACAGCATCATTTTGCAATGTACTGTTTTCCTTTTTTTACCAATACAAGCACTGTTTCATTTGACATCGATTTCCTATATAGTGATCTGATTGTTGATAATTTTTGGTATCATATCAGTTTGGTCTATGACCTCTCTCTATCTTAGCAGAAGCATTTACATGTTCTTTCACATTTTGACTGAGTTGTACATATTTTTTTGAAAACAGATCAGACCTCTCTGGAGGCATTACTTCCAGAACACACAGGGTCTTATCTTCGTCGTGGACAGCAATGATCGTGACCGTGTTGTTGAGGCCAGAGATGAGCTCCACAGGATGCTGAACGAGGTACAACATTCTACCAGGCCATTTTTTAATGCTGTCTAAGTGCTGTAGAGGGAATTTTGAATGGCTTAACATATTTGATGTGGCATGGCATTTTATTGACAGTGCAATTTCTTTAACAAATTAAAGATATGAAATACTAGTTGTTTCTTTATATTGTTTAGCCCATTTTTTTATCTTCCAGACAATATTTGACTGCAAAATAAGCCAGAAAATTTTTGTTCCCATCTGAAAACAAAAACAAATTGTTATGTATTTATTTTTCTAAATTGATTATCCTCTCTTTCCTTAGACATTCTGTTTTGAAAATATGAAAGAAGTTAGTTTCCAGTTTCAGATCCAATAATTTCGTGGCAGTATTTAAGTGTCCATTTGGTATTCTGATGGCAGGATGAGCTGCGCGATGCTGTGCTGCTTGTTTTTGCCAACAAGCAAGATCTGCCCAACGCTATGAATGCTGCTGAGATCACTGACAAGCTTGGATTACACTCCCTGCGCCAGCGACACTGGTAAGCAACCAGTGATTATCTGCTTCAGTATATTTGCACCTAGGAAGCTACTACCCTGTGTTTTCATAGTGATTGTGTAATCAGCTTTAGGTATAAATTACCGACTTTTTTGAGAATCCTTTAGTTCTCACCAGTGTTCTTGCTTACAGGTACATCCAGAGCACTTGTGCTACAACTGGTGAGGGTCTGTACGAGGGTCTGGACTGGCTGTCCAGCAACATTGCTAGCAAGGTATACATCGATGTCATTATTTCCTTTGGGTCAAAAATATACTACTCTATGGTCAATCCATTTTATTATGGTACCAAGAGCACACAAACCTGTTTGAAATCACTTCTATACTGAGCTAACATTTCCTCTTGTTATTTGTATCTGTAGGCTTGAGGCCTGGCTTTGGATGTCAACTGCGAACTGACTAGGAGCTCCGGATGTATCATGGAAACTTAGGACAGAATCGCCTCTGCAACCTATTTAGGTGTCTTATGCCGGCACGATATATTTTTTGTTTGGAATATGTAATGATGTCACTTCTTAAATGTTTGTTCTACCCTACTCTACTATTGGATGTTCTTTGAACCTGTTCATTTTGCACAAGAATTGGAGTTCCAATATCATGCTACTTTGGAAAGCTATTGTATTCATTCGTAACACCTGATTAGTGCATTAGCCGATGAACTCTAGTTTGTTGTGTGGGAAACTGGGAATCCAGATCTGGTTCTACAATGAAAATATTATGGTGCAAGATGAAGCGTTGCTTCGATGAAAGTTCACAGGATGGCAGGAATCGGGAAAGGTGCTGTTAACTTGCTGCTCGCGAGACAAATTTAGCCATTTTGGCCTAGCAAAGGATAGCCCATATCAAAGGATAGCACAGGTGAATCTTTTATGTAATATCAACCATGTATTGTTTCGCATTCTCCTCTTCTTAATTGAATAGGCAGCGCTCCTGCCATTAATTTCAAAAAAAAAAGGTAGATAAAATAAAATACGATTCACAGTTCGATGATCATACAAACGAAGATGATAGAAAATAATTGCCGTAAAATTTCTCATGCAGCCAAGCAGGGCAACTCCAAAAATCCAGTTTCACAATACTCCATCAGGATTGTGACCAGACAAACGACAATGATGATAAAAGAGGTAATGTTAGAATGCCTGCAGAAATTTCTCGTGCTGCCAAGCAAGACAAACCCCAAATGACGTCCCAATCGTCCAGAATTCAGTTGCACAAGCTGCATGTTCTTGCCAGCTCGCTCCGTGTTTGTTGTTTCTTCCACTACACACTTGCAGCAGTATGCTTGCCAGATTGCCGCCTCAAGCCAAAGGCTCCATAATCAGCTGCAGTCCAAACAGGACCGGAGTACCAACAGGAACAGCAAAAATGTCGTCCAGCAGCCGCCGCCGCCTCCTCCTCTCGTCCGCCGTCATGCTCGCCGCCGTTGTCTCCGCCGCCGCCGCCGGCAGCGCACCAGGCTACTGCGTCCCGGGGCAGGCCATCCCGCTGGGCCCTCTCCCGGCCTGCCGCTGGTACGCGGCGAGCCGGGCCTGCGGCGTCGCGCCAGTGCTCCTCCCGGCGTGGCAGCTGAAGGACGCGTGCTGCCGGCAGCTGGAGGCCGTGCCGGCGGAGTGCCGGTGCAAGGCGCTGCGGGCCATGGCGGAGGAGACGCCGCCGGAGGCCGTGGTGGGCCTGGGCCTGCTGGGTCGCGGTGGCCCGGTTCGCGCCGACCGTGGTGGCGGAAGGCGAGTGCGGCCTCCGCACCGTCCACGGCATCCGCTTCTGCCTCGCGCTCACCGCCGAGGACTGAACTTGGATCGAAACAGGTAGGCGGTGATGATGATGCGTGGTGAATGCAAGTAGTGCGTGTGTGCTCTGATGACTGAACAAATAAAGATGCAAAAGGGGGTGCTGAACAAGTTCTTGTGGCACTACTCCTTGGAACTTGAATTCGCATGCATTTCTAGTGGGAATTCGAATAAGTTGTCTTCCACGATCTATAGCCGACCGAAAGGAAGAACCGAAGAAGTCCTCCACACGTCGTTTTAAGGTCACGTGCGCTCTCCATAAATAGTTTGGAGCACGCTTTCTCGTCGTGGGCCTCGCATTCAGGGTTCCGCCCAGATCTTTTCCTGGGCTAGGTCCAACTAATTCCACCTAGGCCCATGGGCCTTTCTGCGGTAGTACAACGGGCCGAATGGTTAGATGATGACCAACCCACCAACCACTCTCACAGTCATTCTCAGAAAAAAAAAACCCACTCTCACAGTCTCACGACCGCGCCATGGCGGCGCCGCCGCCGGAGCTGATCGAGGACGCCGTCGCGGAGATCCTCCTCCGCCTCCCTGGGGAGGATCCCGCGTGCCTCGTCCGCGCCTCCCTCGTATGCCGTCTCTGGCGCCGGATCCTCTCCGATCCGGCCTTCCTCCGCCGCTACCGCCGCTTCCACCGCACCCCTCCGCTGCTCGGCTTCTTCGCCGACGCCTACCGCTCAGACCCCGCCCCTCGCTTCGTTCCCACCGCGGCAGCGGCCTCCCCCTTCTCCACGGCAGCGTTCCACTCCCACCACCGCAATTGGCTGCCCCTCGACTTCCGCCACGGGCGCTTCCTCCTCCGGCAGGTGCTCACCCACGACCTGCTAGTCTGGGATCCGATCACCGGCGACCGCGAGGAGCTGTACCACCCCGGCATCCCGTACCTGTCCGCCGCGGTGCTCTGCGCCGCTCCCGGCTGCGACCACTGCGACAGCCATGGTACTAGTAGCCCCTTCCTTGTGGTCTGTGTGGGTATCGATGATACAGACTACGAGATGGTGGACGCGTGCGTGTACTCATCGCAAGTTGGTGAATGGGTCTCTTCGGCTTCCGTTCTCATGTACCGCAGCGATCCCTTCGTCCACCTGACTCGTGCTGCTGTTCTCGGTGATGAGATCTACTTCACACTTTCACCGGGTGATACGATTCTCAAGTATGACTTGGGCAGGCATTACTTGACTACGATTGACCTGCCATACCTGGACAGCTGTGCTACATCGTCATGCCGACCGAGGACGGTTTGCTCGGGCTCGCCAGCACTAGCGAGTCCAGCCTTTGCCTGTGGTCCAGGATGGTGAATGCAGAGGGAGCTGCAGGATGGATACTGTGCAGGGAGCTGGAGCTGGAGACAGCATTGCCTGTTGACAACCCTATTAACCGAGCAAGTGTTATTGGTTTTGCTGAGGGTGTCAATGTCATCTTGGTGGGCACAGAGTTTGGAGCCTTCACTGTTGATCTCAAGTCAGGGCTGGCGAGGAAGCTAAGCGAGCAAGAGATCCTCTATCCTGTCATACCCTTCACTAGCTTCTACACTCCAGGTACGGTCCTAACATTTTGCTTGTTTCCTTACCCTGCACTGTATGGCCTCTATTCATTGTTCTGATACTGGTTTCTATAATTTTAGTTGAATGAAAATGAATGTTACGCGTGCTTGAGAAAACTGGATATATTACAATGCAATGTCACATGTAATTTTTTTGTCGGTTTCTACCTGTTCATGCAGACGATTCTTGATATTGGCAATGTCTTCTCACATTGCAAAGCCCAACATTGTGAACCTTATGAATTGCACTGATAAGCCATATTCTTATAGATAGTAGGTGCAAACACTCCCTACTGTTACATCCTAACAAAATTTATATATCCTTTTAGACTTTTATGCATGATAGCTTGCTTTCAGATTGTACTAGAAGCAAATTGCCATTGCTAGAGGATACACTGGTTATTTCTTAGGAAAATTTAGTTGTTCTGATATGAGAACAAATGGTACTTTCGCTTTGAAAATTGAATAAAGATTATGCAACATCACATTTAATCTAGTTTCTCTGGTCACTTTTGAGTTGTTAAAGACAATTCTTGATACTGGGAAGATGTGTCTAGGAAGTAGTTGATTTTCTTTTTTTTTATTAACTGCAAGTTGGTGATCTAATATTTTGGCTTGTACTAAACAGTATATAAAAGACTTTAACTTGTATGCTTGGTACTTTCCAGGTTGTGCTTGCAGCAAATTGCCATTGCCAGTGGAGACAAATTAATCGCTACTTTTGCCATTGCCAGATTGAGATACCTGGCATGCTTACGAATCCAAAAGGCTGAATCTCTGCTGCTGTTGGCATTTTACTGAGCTGATGCTTTGAAATGTTTATTAGTACTCTGTGAAGCCTACCCTAACTTGCTTCGGACTAAAACGTAGTTGTAGTACGGTAAGCCACCGTGGCGAGTTTTTATGTTCCTCCGCACTAGTTGATTAAGATCATATGGTTCTTTGATTTCAACTATAAGTTAAATCTGATTGCTTCAGCTTAATTTTTTCTACTTCTGGAATGATGATGGCTAGTTCAGCCTTTTCAGGAATGAACTTGGTTCTGAGAATGTTGAAATTAAGAACAGTCTATGTAGCATGTTTGCTCATCAGTGGGGTCGTTTACTGACTTAAAGCTTCACATTGTTGGATTTTGGTTTCTATATATGTTGCTCCATTCTTTGTTCATACCACCGTAGAATGCATCTGATGGCATTTGCTTGCTCTATTCTGAAAGATGAAAATGGGCTAGCTGACTGTTCAGCATGGCCCAGATTTAGATCCTCAAAGTTCATCAGAAAGAGGCACCTGTACGTAGACCTGATGGTGAATTTTTTTTTCTTATGCCAGCTAAGTGAATTGCGAAGCAGCTGTTTATTTAACACAGGAGTCGGTAATATTTGCTGTCAGCGACATGACAGTGATATTGAAACCCCCGCCTTTTTTTTCTTCTCAAAGCCATGTGTATCTGTATGTTTTATTGTGAATTATGATCTCTCTTTCTCGAATATATACTGTGATTCAGCATCCTAGTTGTGGTTGTGTTGTGGCTGTTGAGTTGGTTGATTTCTGGAAATGTTAATGGTTAGTGGAGATTCATCTGATGCACAGCTCCAGAGTGATGATGACAAAGTCTGCCCCTTTTTAATTACAGTCATATCCTGCTGTTATTGATTCGTTTGACCTAAACTTAATTGAAACATGCTTACAAGCTGAAACAATGTAGAATTGTAATGTTGACTACTATGTTTCAGTGTAATTTTGGTTCAGTTATATTTCCTTGAAAAAGGAATCACTGATCAGGGCAAACTAGGTTCCCATGCTGGAAAAAATGATGATATATTTTGTCTTGTTTAACTCATCATGGTCGTGATTGAGAATCGTATTTCATGCTTATGTGTTGGCTGAGCTGTATTATCCAGTTCTATTTTAGGTAACAACAGTCGTTTGTTGTCCTTGAAATTTGGAAAAGGACTTGGTCAGACAGGTTGCCCAAGTCGTGTTTTGAGCTGTTTGAGCACACTTGAAACAGCCCCGAGGCAGCCCACCATCTCGGAGCGAGACCAGATCCCGAGGTCCGGGTGGTACGTGGCCAGCCGCGTCTGCAACGGCCTCGTCGGCATGTACCCGCCGGAGATATTCCGGGAGATGTGCTGCCAGCAGCTGGAGGCCGTCCCGGCGGCGTGCCGGTGCAAGGCGCTGCGGGCGATGCTGGAGGCGCCGCCCATCAGCTTCGGCGGCGGCCACGAGACCGCAGGCCTGGTCCGGCCAAGGCCGAGTGTGGCCTCCCGGCCGTCCACGGCTGGCCCATCTGCTCGTCAAGTGACTGATAAGGATGATCCATCGTATCAGAGGAAGGGCGATCGTATACACTACTAGGATTGCGCTTATGATTGTTGAGCTTATCAATGTTAGACCACATCTACTATTTTTGGAATGATTTGGCATCCTAAAACAAAGATTTTCATTACGAAGTACAAAAATAAGGTAACTAAAGAAAACTTTAGTGGCCCACTAGATCAGGTAAATGTTCTCAAATCATCAACACCTAAAGGCCAACCAAACCATGAAAGATTAAGAAAGAAAGGAATTAGAGGCGCAAATCATCAACACCTACAGTGGACGGATTTTGGAGCGATGGTGGGCAGTAGGCCAGGCAGCAGGGAATAAGAGGTGCGGGATGGGTGCATAGGAGGCACAAAAGCTTCCTGGGCCAGCGTCGCAGGATGGAAGAGGTCCGGTAGTGCAAGATGAGAAGCAGACCACTGGCACTGGACGGGAAGAGGGTTGAACAGAGCTGGATGGTAAGAGAACCAAGGGAGCACCAATGGGAGGCACGACACCCGCATGTGTGGGGTTTGGCCAGAAGACATTCCTAGAGGCAGCGGCAACAACGTTTTTTTGTTGGTTGGGGTGGGTGGGGGAGGGGGTGTTTAGGGTTTGGAGGAAAAGACTGATGTGGGCCTAGTCAGACCAAACGCAGGATAATAGCCCGCCAAGGCCAATATTTTGCCGCACGAGTCTTTTCGCTCGCGAATATGCTTTTTTTTCTGAAAGCAGAGTTCCCATCAGCTCGAGACTGACAGGAGAGATCTATCCTGACAGTTTTTGGTAGCAGACATGATTTTCTCTCCAGTTCTTGACGGTTTTATATGCTCTTGTGGGCTACCTATTGGTTGTTGAGCTGCGACAGTTTGGAGCATTTTAGTACGAATCCGATATTGGTGTTGTTTTAGGTTTATGATTTCTAAATCACATAAATATACTCGGACTACTAAAATTTGTGAAAAAAATCTCAAAGATAGATTAGGATATGTGGAATATTTAAAAATATTAGGTCCTACAAAATCGGACCCACACTCAAAGATTTTTAAAACTAAATATAATGAAAGCTCACCATGTTTATAGGACTCGATCTTCTTGAAACTCAGTACTTTGCTCAATACTGCAACTGGATCAACCACAATACCTTCGCAATTCCTCTTTGATATATGGTTATGATTAAGATAGTACAACATCAAACCATGACCTTATAAGGCAGCTGTTCCATGATTAAAGTATCTTCATTCAAGTTAACAAATCATGGCCCATCTGATAAATCCCTCCTAGGCAAAATCCAGATGAGTCTAAAAGTTCATTCTCATAATCAGGCATTAATTAATTCACAAGTCGCTCCAAAATATTCTTTTCGCATGATCTATGCTAGAACAATTGGCACCAATCCATGAAAATCCCATTGTGACATAGCCCTAGTTGTAAAGCCTGGTCCTGGAAATGCTTTTTGACCAGCCCCGATAATAATGCTTTCTGGTACAGTGTACATGAGCCAAACAGTGTATATACTCATCTGTGCTCTTCACCTCCCTACGGATACACTCTATAATCGAAATAGTGAGGATGGACAGATCAGGGGGCTATGTGCCAATTTACACTGTTTTGTTGCTTCTTATATGTATACGCTCTTGTAACTCCAACTCCATGCAAAACAACTTCCACATCAAACATGTAGCCTCAATGGAGGTATGGACCTCTACTTGCACACTTAAATATATCACAAACTCTGATCTTCACTTTAAAAGTTAATTTACCTAAATGAGAATGCACAGACATTGACCCTGGTGTATGTCACTCTTTTAGCAATCTTGATACACCAGATGGGCCGATCGACTTGGAAGCCTCATATTGAGCCATGAATGAATCATCTGGCAAATATTACCGTTGTAGCGTTTGATGTGGCGTATCTGTTACGATTTTTCCATTTGATACGCTAGTTATATTCCAGCACGAATAATCGGCTAATCATTGGTAAATGCTGCTAAGGGATACCATATTGAGATAGCGGGTCGAATAATACAAAAATTGTCATTGAATACCTTCCAACAAAGGGAGGTTGGACTAGCATCGGCGTGATTCTTTGTCTGTCGTACCATGCTGTCCTATATATAGCCATCTTGTTCTTTGCTAGCTTAGGGCTAAGTTTCTTCAAGGTCTACGGTGCGGAAATAAAGCTTGAGCGGTGCACTTTCAAGGTGCGCAACTTCTTTTCCGTATGCTAAGATTTTTTTTTCTTATCGGCAGTCCTTAAAGATTATGAAATAGTGCGATGAATATATATGTATCTCTTTGTGATGAATGTTTCTAATGTACAAATCAACCCGTCGTCTCTGGTTAGATTTCCATCTCGTCAGAGAACTACCGGGATTCGACTTGTTCTTATTTGATGTGTACACACATACTTTTATGATGATGAATCATTTTATGACAGATGTCGAACTTTGTTTTATAAATGGTGAATGATAGATCTAGATAGTTACTTTTATGACGATATGTTCAATACCTAGATTTTTTTTGATATATTGATTTTCATGGATTTCAATACGAGTTTTAATCCCGTCCCGTACGACTTCTGTCAACCATGAGGAATTACCATGGACTCAGTTCATTTTCTCTAGCATGGGGAAGAAAATGCCTAGACTTCAATTGGATGGCAAGGTTACAAGGGTTTTCGACTCTCATGACCGACATGTCGGTCCACCCTTTAGTCAGAACATGTTGCAAGCACTGCTTATGTTCATTGTGAACAATTGCAAGCATCCTTTTGTTTGGTGAAAACCAGAACATGTTTTAGCAGTATTGCTTAATTGCTTATGTTCTATTCTGAAATCTGAATTCATGATATAATCTGAATCATAACTCTCTTTTTTTTTGAGCCAAATCTGAATCATGACTCTTTGCAGGAAGCACCAAGCAAGCTAGCAATGGCGGGGCAGTCCAGCAACCTCCGCGCGTCGTCGTCCATCAGGCGTGCCAGGAAGCTGTCGGAGATTGGCCGCGACCTCGACGCCGCTGCTGGGGTCGAGGAAGCCAAGAGGCAGCGACGCCGCCACTCCCAGCCCAGCCCCACGGCGCATCCCAACGCCGCCGCCCCCGTCCCGCCGCCGCTCCACTACGTGGCGGCGTTCCCCATGGCCGGCGGCGTCAACGGCGCCGCGCTCCGCTGGAGCACAGCGGCCGCGCTGGGCGCGGCGGCGCTGCCATGCCTGCCACCAGCATCAATCGCCGGTGGCGTCAATGTCCCCGCCGGCGCCACCGCCGGGCCTTTCGTGCTCGCGGCGGCGGCGCCCGTGCAAGTCCAGCTCGTTGCCGCCGCCGCGGCGGCGGCGGAAACGCCGGCGCCGGCGGCCGTCGTCGGGCTGCCGCTGGCGGCGGCGCTGGACAGGATGAAGAGCGACACGCTGGGGCGCATGCTGTCGGCGCTGATGCCGTTGTGCGACCCGCCGGCGGCGCTGCAGCAACGGCAGAGCTGGGCGGGCCCGCCGCCGCCGTGGTGGCCGTCGGCGACGGCGGCCTGGTGGGCCTCCGATGTCGCCGCCCACCTGCACACGATCCCCGTGCACACGCCCGTGCCGTACGCGCCCGCTTACAAGCTCAAGAAGGTGCAGAAGGTGGCGGCGCTCGTCGCCGTCGTCAAGCACCTCTCGCCGGACTTCGAACGGATCGCCAGGAAGGTGCGCGACCATGCCAGGCTGACCGTTCAGGAGGAGAATCTGTGGAAGAACGCGCTCGCCAACGAGGCCGCCAGGCGCAAGGCCGTGCCGGCGGCGGTGTTCAGCAGCGTCATCCTGCAGCAGCAGACGGCGGCGGCGGAGGCGCCGCCGGTTCTAGCCCCGGCGAGCCGCGCCGCCGCCGCTGAGAACGCCGTGGACGGCGGCGAGCAGCAGGACGTCGACGACCTTGCCCGTGCTTTGGTGGCTGTGCCTGCCGGCGAGGGTGGGGGTCAGGTGGTGGCGGTGGGCGAGCCGGAGCAGGAGGAAGGACGGGATGGTGATGATGGCGTGCTGTATGGCGGCGCCATGGGTGGTGGCGACTGATGGCGGTGAGCAGCCTGGTTCCGCCACGGCTGCTGGTGGTTTTGATCAGTTGCTGGAAGACATGCTGGCGCCATATCCTCAGGTGCAGCAGGTCCAAGAAGTCCATCAGGTGGTCGACACGGAAGCCCCCGGTGCGGAAGAAATGGCTGAGGTGGCGTCGGAAGCCCCCGGTGCAGAGGAAGCAGGACTGGAAGCCCCCGGTGCAGAGGAGGTGGCGCCAGGAGAAGCCCCCGGTGCAGGGGAAGCGGCTGAGGCGGCACCAGAAGACCGTCCCTGGTACATGGAAGGGGGCATGAGCAGCATTTTTGATGATTTTGAGATGCCTGTGGGAGGCGCACCCCACTCGTACTACTAGTGATGTTGCTGCTAGAAGCGCTGTCGGGAGGTACCTGGAACGTCCGATTTAGAGGGGATGGCAGTGATCAAGCTGAAATATATACTCGCGTATGCGAGACGATGCTCCAATCTAGATCAGATAGCTCAGAGACCCTTCCTATGGTAACTCGATGCAGGCAGGGAAATTGGAACGTTTAGGTTTACTTCATTTGCTTTTAATGTTTACTTTGGATTCCTTAGCTTGGTTGAAAGTTTGGCTCGGAACTTGAGATGTAAGGTTTTATTTCGTATCTCCTCTAGGGTGGTTGACAGTTTGGTTTTGAGAATTTGAGATGGTTTAAGCTTGAGTTGTTATTTATCATCGTTTTAATATATCTGGTGTTATGTTTCGTTTATGTCGGTTTTAGTTTGCTTTGCTTAGTTTCGTATTGTTGCATTGCAACTACATTTATGTTGTTTTTGTGACTTTTATCGTAACACATTGCCTGTGGATGCTCCTCAGTACCAATGAATGCGCTCTTCTTACTAGATATAATATATCAAAACAAGCAGGGAATACTGAACTATCTCACCATTGGAGGTTTTGCAACAGTGTTATGGGTGATTATGTATTACTGGTAGCGCTGTCGCTGTGACACTTATAATTTTCAGTCAGTAGCTAGATCCATGATATATTGAACTGAAAATTTGTTTCTTCCCGCAATTCTGGGCATGATTGCAAGATCCTTCCTCAATGCATTGTTGAACTATATATATGTTGCTTCTCAGTTGTTTGTCATAAAACCAGTGCATACTATTTGTCTAGTCTCATGAAAATATATAGACTAAACCAAGCAAATATCAATATGATAGAGGAGAGAGAAGAGTGAAAAGTCTGTTAATCCACTGTAGGTTGTTGAAGCTCGCATGGAAGAGTGTAGGATAGGGTTAGGCTTCTTTGTATCTTGACAAACGTAGCAATGTGAGGCACATGGTGCCAAAGGATGGTAATCCTATGAGAGATGCCCAATTGTAACTATGTCATGCCAAAAGGCGAATTGCACTACGCTCAGCTGCTAAAGTTCCTTGTGGTTAGTCCTCAACTTGGCACGGTTACTCATATTTTTTCTAGATTTATTCTAGGAATTAACTGTGATATTTTTCCTATTTTTTTAGTAGCAGGTGATGTATCTGTCAGCAACGAAACACTTGTGGTGACTTTTCAACCTCAAGATCAGCCAGTTTAGTCTCACAGATGTGCTCATACGAGTAGGGTTGCGTGTATTCATAGGGATGAATACATATGCGCATACATGAGCGTTTGTGTATGTATCATATTATGAAAAAAAAGAGCTTCACCAAAGTTCCAGGGCCATATTTAATACTACCTCTGTTCTCATTTATATGACGCTAGCCAGCTCAAAGTTGAGCTAAGCAGCGTCAAGTAAACAAGACCGGAGGGAGTAATCTATTCCAACAAATTACTTTAAATCCATCCTACAGCATAGGTAATTAAATTCTGATTTCTATCAGATTCGTCAATCTTTATTGGCTTTAAATAGAGACTTAATGTGGACAGCTGCTACAAAATGTGCTCTGATGGGGTGTTTGAATTCAGGAGCCAACTTGTCAAAGATGAGCTGATGTAGACAGAAGAAGTGCGCTCTTAAGCAAACAGATCCGCCATCGGGCCCTGTTGGTGAGCCTTTTCCTTTATGGAATGGTAACTTTTCCTCATATAAATAATAGGGCAAGTAGATATGGGGAACAAGTTGGTGATAAACAAGCAAAATCATGTGTTGATTTGATACAACGGCAAATCTGTGTTTTGATGTGGCAAGTGATTATTAGCCTACAAACTTATTGAGATGGTAAAGTTAATTTCTAAGGTTGCATTGTGGGATTTGGATCCAAAGCCTTCAGATTAAGTTCAAAGTTGAATCAAATCCTCTAAGCTCCTACAGAACAATTCATTCTTAAGATTTAGGCCCTAAAGCATGTTCCCTTTTGCATCTTTCTAGCCCATAACATATCATCAACCAATTTCATAAGCCCAACCATCAGCTTGTCAAAGTTGTTAATAGGTTCTGATCTATAGACATGCAAGCTTGCATTAGTACCGGGCCAATTTATGTCTGGTACCAATATGGTGGATGGATGAGGAGTTTTCTAAAATGAAGGGGGCAACCAATGTATAACCCAAATAAGTTAGATAATGAAAGAGTTTTGCACCGTTGCTTCAGGTGGACCCCTAAACCTCAAAACCTCAACTAAACCATAAAGTAGCAATTTTGAAACCTTCCGGTTGAAATTTGGACAAAAAATTGTAATCTCTCAGTCACCAGCGAAACACTGAATTTTGCAAAATTTTAGTTGAAATTTGGGCAAAAAACTATGTTTTCCACGTAAATAGTTGTATGTTTCAACCAAATTTTCTTTCATCAGGACCGAAAAGTCTGTTATTGGAGAAATTCTGACTGAATTTGAACCCTGATAACAGTTATCATTTAAAATAAACAGAAATACTGGCTTTATCATCCAGCCAATGTGATATTGCCACTAGGGATGAAAAGAGGAAGAGGAATTCCCGTATTTTCCCACCGGTTAACCATTCTCTTGTACTTTCTGAATTTAAGGGAAAAAGTGGAAACAAATAAGAAAAGAGGAACTTTCCCCACAGATTTCCAATTTTCACCAAGAAACTTTCCCCTTCTCCCAGTGATTTCCCATTTCAATGAGCCTAGTGTTTCCCAGGCACAGCACATGCCTTTGAGGTGTCCTAGCTCTCTAATGTAGAATTAATCTCAATGTACTGAGGCCTCCAGCTGTTGTGCTCTACTTATTGGTCGGGCTCCCAACACAGATTCATGAACGTGTTAGTGCAAACGATATCAGAAAATCGATGCCATTGCTGCCATCAGCAGGTGCACTGTGCAGGGTCATGGAACCCTCTGCAAGCGCCTCATCAAAAGAGAGGTGAGAATCGAGAAGCACAGAATGTGTGCTTCGTGCCGTCGTCCTCCACGAGGTTTCAAAGCGTTAGCAACCAAATATGACAGTGCGCTAATTCAGGGTAACATTCATCCCATTGACGGTAATTTCACAGAATGCAGAACACTGAGTGGTAACCATATTTCAGTGCTATCAAGTAGAACCAAATTTTTTTTCTAGATTGTAGTAACTCTGCATCTATAAACTAAATTTGGTGAAAATGAATACAACCTGCACATGCAGTTCACAAATGTGTGTTCCACGGCTACCAGGGAGCTAGACTAGACTAAATGGAACCACACTTGGTTTAATCTACCAGAGGCAAAGACAATTCCTGAATTCCGCCGAAACCATCTAATTGCCATTCCTTATTGGAACAACTCGGTTGCTCTACAGCTCCTCGTGTGATTATATCATTCAGATGTGACCCCCCCTTCCTTTGCAACCCACCAGCTTTCCATGGTCCCATTTCTTTGCCAGTTTACTTCGTTGGTGTGATGGTGTCACCCTTTAGTTTGTGGCCCACCAGAATCCTTTCATCTCCCATGCATGTCTTCGCCAGTTCCCTGTTGCAATGTCGCCCTTTCAAACAGGGAACTCAACTCCTTGCACCGGCTTGACTTCATTGCCATCTGAATTGTGCAGTACTTCATCACTCAATACGTTGCAGGCTTGGCTTCATGACTTCATACTACCCTCGCTTCAGCTTGCAAAGCCCAGATCGTCACCTCTGTTGCACTTCAACGGTGAAGATTCTGCACGAACAAGAAACACAGCAATCATGTAGTCGTAACAAAAACTTTAAGCTACAAAGACAGTACGCGAAGTGATCTGGAACCAAAGTACCTATCCCCACTCAGCATATGTTAACAAAAATTTGGGAAAATAAGTATAATCACGACCTGCAATTCACAAAAAGTATGCTACACATCTACCAGGGAACCAGACTAAATGGAACCAGATTTGATTCAATCTACCAGAGGCAAATGCAATTCCAATATCATACAGGACATATTTTCGACTGAGAAACTAGTTCAGTTTAGAGTAATATCATCCCAACTAGTATAATTGACATGCTGAGCCAATCAACCAGTAGTACAGAAGATTTATTGCGCATGAAAACCCAACTAATATGCTTTAGACCAAGATAATCTATAGTTCGGTTTCCAATATACAGTAATATCTCAACTAGTATAACTGACATGCTGAGTCCATCAAGTTCAACCGTATATCCATTAGCAATCCAATCAATTACAGAAGATGCATTGCATATGAAAGTACTTATATCTGTGCAAAATAAAATTTGAAATAAATATGTGCAATTAAGAACAGAACCATAGCTCGAGCAGATAAGGGAAGTGCATATACCTGGAATTGAAGGAGACAAAATCTGCAGTAAGCAGCATAATCTGCAAGTATGGGTTAGGAAAGCAATGGCTAGCAAAAGATGGTAACTGCAACTGCTATGTCTGTCTGATGAAACTCAGTAATTCAGATCTCGGTTATAGAAAAACTAATGCACATGCTAATAATACTTGAAGCTGCACAATTAAGCAATATACGACAATCCACGTTCTGCAGTAACTTTTACAATTGACATGCTGAGTCCATCAACCTACTAGACGAACCTATACTGTTGAATCAGTTGCCGATCAAGCTAATAGCTAATAAAGACTGAAAAGGGACCAATCACATGATTATCAACCTACCAGAGTTGAACCCTATACTGTTGAGTCAATTAAAGAAGATATAGCTTATGAAAACCTGATACTTGTATCCGTGCAACATTCATAACTCTGATCATAAGGGAAGTGCAAGCATAGGCTTCAAGTATGGATTAGAAAAGCGATGCCAAGCAAAAGATGATCATCGTAATTATAAGGAACCTTCCCAACCTAAAATCCGTCTTTTCTGTTTGAAATGCAGTATTTCAGATCTCAGTTACAGAGAAAACCATTGCATATGAAAAGCTAATGCTTGCAGCTACACAATTAAGAGACACGACGATCCAGTACGTTGTCAAGTACTAACAGATGTTGAATCAAAGACAGGGCAAGGGGAGGGGCAACATACCTCGAGCAAGGAGAGCAACACCTGCAAAGAAATCAGAGATCGGGTTAGTAAACGCAATTCAGGTCAGTAAACAGGGGTGCAAACCTAGCACATGTCCATCTCCGGAGGGGGCGGCGGCAGCAGCTGCTGCACGGCCGCCGGCGCCTCCGCGGCAGCCAGCATCTCCGGAGGCGGAACGAACTCGACGTGGTACACACCGTCGACGGCCATGTACCACCGGATGTCCGGATGAAGGCGCACATGACGAGGGTGGTGGCGGCGCAGCAGATGCACTGGATGGCGAAATGGATGGGGCCCCAGAGGGCGGCGACCTCGGGGACCGGCGAGAGGAAGAAGAACCTGACGAAGTACAGCACAAAGTGGATCCCGGTGTAGGCGCAGAGGGCGAGAGTGCGATAGGGCGAGGAATCCGACGAAGTGCCGCCGGAGAAAACGCAGTACATCGCGTAGGGAGCCAGCTTCATCTTGATCTGCGGCGGTCGCCGCCGCCGCCGCTCCTCCAGCTCCAGAAGCAGCGCCTCATCCTCGTCGTTCTCCTCCACCTCCGGCAGCGGCAGCAGCAGCGCCATCGCTAAGGGGGCCGAGATCGAGGAGCGTGGATCGATGGAGATGCGGTGGGGGAGAGATCGAGCGAGGCGGATCGAGAACTCGAGATCGCGAATCGTACGCGGAGCTGTGGGATCGAGATCGGGAGGGATGAGTGCTGGGAATCGAGAGCTCGCGAGGGATCGATTGATTTGGTGCGAAAGGAGGAAGAGGGAGGCGGCGGCGGCGCTTGGGGTGGTTTTGTTCGCGCGCTTGGGGTGAGCAAATTACACCTAAAGGCTTGTTTGCAGAATAGTGGAATGAGGTGAGCAAATTTCACCGGTTAGGCAACGTGTCTGTCGACAGCGAGATTTCAATGGTGACTTCGTCAGTTTTGAGAATTTGCTGGCTCAGTCTCTCGAAGGTGCTTATAGACGTAGGGGCGTGCACGTGTATTCGTACGGACGAGTGTGCGTGCGCATTTATGACCGCCAAGATGGGGCAATTTGTGCTTGTGGGTGCTTATGTCGACTGCTAGTATGGACGCCATTTGTACTGATGTACGACATAAGCGTGCCAACACAGATATTCTCTTTTTGTCCAAACATTTAAAATTAAGTAAAACAATTTCCTTCTCTACTCAATATACTTTTAAAATATATTAGAAAATGTATGTGGCGTAGTGTATGAGTTTTGGATAGGTTCAATGCGATTTGTGCTTTCCTACACTTAGTAATTTAAAACATGATTACTGTAAAAGATTAAATCTTTGACCTATATTCATAAAAAACTAGCATACATGAATTTTCAAAACATCAACTTTTAAGGACATACCCTTAGCTACAGCTCAAATCAGGAAAGTAGTTTAAACATGCAGGAGCTTTACGGGATTCTATGTAAATTTTAGGTTAAACAAATTGTAAAAATACTTAAAGTTGGTCCACAAATTCTAAAAATTAAAATGGAATCATTTAATGAGTGCATAATATGAGCATAAAAAATCCAACACATTTTGAGAGACTTGGAATATACATATTTCACAAGTAGTCACACAACTCATACATTTCATACAACTCAAGTCAAGTTCAGTGCTATAATAACATGTGATCTAACTAACTCACAAACAATATGATTTCTATCTAGCTCTAGTTTTTAGAGGAACTATGTGACATGTATGTTCATATGTACAAGTTTAGGAAATGTTTGAATCCATTTACCAATTTTAGAAAAACATGTATTTTTTTTAAAAAAATATTTGTTCTGACATTAAGACCTATACAGTAGCCCTGGGGCGCCACTCATTAAGTTAGGCTCACGAGACGTAGCTCAGCCAATACGGTCTGAAACTGCAGTTCGGCACCAGAACATGTTTTCTCAGTGCTCTTGTGAGCTGCGTTCAGTCTTGAGAGCTCTTCGTCTTCACGTTCTTTCTCCTCCACTATATTCTGAGCTTTCCGCCTCAAGCTTAGCTATGGTTTGTTCCTTTTTGTTCGCTCATCAATTTGGGACAAGGAAGTTGTTTTCTCCAACAGCGATAGTTGGACCAATTGTCAAATATTATGATTTTTTGATCCAGTGCTTCCATTGTCAAATACTAGTTCCCGGTTGTTATCAACATATGTCCCAAATCCAATTGCTTCATTTGAACCTCCTGATATACCCAATAAAGTTTTTCCGACTGGTATTCAATTTTGATCCCCATTTGTGTAAAAATGTGCAAGTGAAAGCGGTTAGAAACTTTTCCTAACCATTCGTCCCTAGCTTCCACTTTTGGGCCACAAATTAAAACTTAGACACAAGTTTGAGGACGTATATGCCTTATTTTCAGGTTTTTTAAAACTTAGACACAAGTTTGAGGACGTATATGCCTTATTTTCAGGTTTTTGAACCATCTCGCTGATGAGCAAAATAGTTTATATATCCATGAATAAATATAAACAAGCAGGAAGACCAACCATACCTAAAGATTTCATCATGTGAAACACTAGAGAATCGACCCCTCTATTGTATCCAAAAGCAGTGCTTTATCTGCGACTAAAACAGAATGGAAAGAGCACTGAATATACCGAAAGGTAATGAACAACAGAGTAGATAGATACAACCATCAGAAAGGCGTACAAATAAGGGATGGCCACCAAATATATTGCTCATCACCAGCTCAGACAGCATGACACAAAGAAATGTGGCTGCAGTGAGATATAAAAGACAAGCACTCGCTTAAGCAGATAACAGAGTTTACAAGTTACATCCCAGCAGTCACCAAACTAACGAAAGCGGGCGCTTTCTTCTGGAAGATTCACTTTTCCAGTACCACCCTGCAGTGTCCCTAGCAAATACTGAATTGGTGAATAACAATAGGTGAAGAAGTGCTAGATCAATGACCAGAGAAACAGGGGAAGTATTCCAAAAGAAATTTCAGAGAAAATTAACTGAGGTAAATAATTTGTAAAAAAAGGACGAGTCACCTGCCTGTACATATGTTACTAAGCATTATAAAGCAAACATTCGACATTGAAATTAGCTTCATAACCTGAACTTAAATCTGCATATGTGCCAACGAAAATGTTTTTCAACTAAACATTCCCACCATTCTACTAAGATTTTGACACCTCATTTCTGAAACAAAACCAATATGAAGGTCCTAAACATCTTGTCATCACTCTTCTATCATGACATCGTACATGAAAAATGGCCATTTTTTTCAGCCACGGGTATTCTAGAGATGGTATTTCTCAGCGTTCACTATCAAAAGCTTGCGAGTATCTTCGCCCTTGTGAATAGATTCTTCTTTTATAGTCCCTCCGGATCGGAGCCCATCGTCGTCTCCCTTCCTCAGTAAAGGTCTTTTCGCTCAAGCCTCTCCACAACAGGCCACTTCAGGTGTCTTCGCCGGCACTAGGCTTCTGTAGGAACTTGACACCACTTCCACCAGAAAAGGCTTCACTCAGCTCTTCGCCATTGCTCAATCACGCTCACGGCTTCATGTCTGCTGCCTTTTCCCTGTCGAATATCTGCACAATCACACAGGGCAGGATTTTCCTCGCACCAATGTGTGATTAGCATGGCAGAATAAAAGATAGTCAAAGCTATGCTGAATCCAAGAAGTAACAAATGTTGAATCAAAGACAGAGCAAGGTGGGTAGGGGCACATACCTCGAGCAAGCCAGCAAGGAGAGCAACGCCGGTACCTGCAAGTAACAAGACATTGGAAGAATGGGTTAGTAATGCAATTAGGACCATAAAACAGGGGAGCAAACCTAGCACATGTCCATCTCCGGAGGAGGCGGCGGGAGCTGGTTCACCTCCACCACCGTCGCCGCCGCCGGCGGCTCCAGCATCTGTGGATCGAACTCGACGTGGTACACGCCGTCGACGGCCATGTACCACCGGATGAACGCGCACATGACGAGGGCGGTGGTGGCGTAGCAGAGGCACTGGACGGCGGTGTGGATGGGGCCCCAGAACGCGGCGACCTCGGGGACCGGCGAGACGGCGAGGAACCTGACGAAGTAGAGCACGAAGTGGAGCCCGGTGTAGGCGGCGCCGAGCGCCTGCCCCCGCGGCCCCGCGCCGTTGAAGACGCAGTACATCGCGTAGGGAGCCAGCTTCATCTTGATCTGCGGCGGCCGCCGCCGCCGCTCCTCCAGCTCCAGAAGCAGCGCCCCATCCTCGTCGGTCTCCTCCACCTCCGGCAGCGGCAGCGGCAGCGGCAGCGCCATCGGCGACGGGGCGGAACGGGGTGGGGTCGAGATCGAGGAGCGGGGATCGATGGAGATGGGGCGGGGGAGGGATCGAGCGAGGCGGATCGAGAACTCGAGATCGCGAATCGCGCGCGGGGCTGCGGTGGTGGGGATCGAGATCGGGAAGGTTGCGGGGAATCGAGAGCTCGCGGGGATTGATTGATCTGATTGATTTGGTGCGAAAGGAGGAAGAGGGAGGCGGCGGCGGCGCGCTTGGAGGGGTTTTGTTCGCGCGCTGGGTGGGGGATTAGCGAGGCGGTTGGGTTGCGCCGCGTAGCCCTCACGCACGCGCCAGCCTGGTGCGGTGTCGACGAGTCCGAGTCGGAGCCGGTCAGTGTGCGTGGATTTAACGCAAACAGAAGTTTTCCGGTAATTTTTTTTCGTGGCTGTAAAGTTTGGCGTTACCAAATATTGCTCACCAAACTTCTTTCTTTTTTGCGAGTAACTTTTTTCACCGAATTGACTGCCCATAAACTAGCGTTTGCAACTGACGAGGTGCGAAAGAATCTCTATCGCCAAAAATTCAGTAACCATGGAGCTAAAGACAGGTTTGTAGAAATTGGATCAAAATCTCTCAGCGCAAAGCGTGTGACATGTACGGCCTCTTTGGATCCATATATGCCAGAAGATTGTTGCACGATTCTGTTGGTTAGACTATTTGCAGCGATGGCCTGTAAAGGCTTCTCGACAGCTACTATACATGATTTTTTTTCAAAAAAAATAGCCTGCATCGGTATCCTGTACCTTATTTTTCGGGTCCTCTGCCGCATCCCCAAATTTCCAGGTCGCCGCTCCGCCTCCCCGCCACCGCGGGGCCCGCACTCCCACGCCTAGTGTGGCGACCATCCTTTGGATGTCCTTTAATCACCTGTATCAGTCCCTGGATCAGTACGCTGATACAGGTTTTACACAGGATTAGTATTGGAAGCAATAAAAGCGCAGGAAATAAGGAATAACTACCTTCGTCTTAACGGAGAGTGGCATTATGGCCCACTCGAGGAGGGAATGGGCCGGGATGCCCTACATGTCCATGTACCTGTAATCATTTGTAAGCAAGGCTGAGTACATCTATGATTGGTACTCAGCAAATCATGTGTAAAATTATAATGCATGCAAGGGAGTGAGGTTATTCTTTGGTGGAAACGTAAATACAAAGTAAAGTTGTATATTTATAAACAGGGGTGGGAAAGGAGAATATTATGTTGTTTGGTCCTGGAGGGGCATTCTCATCCCTGCCAGTCCCCATGTTTTAGTTCTCTTTCCCAGAGACCGTCAGGGTCCTTCTGGGCAGGCTTATGCCTTACTCATCCGGGCCTTCGCCCGTCTCGTCATTTCATGCTTCATTTCTACAGGTGTATGCTAATCAACAGGGGCTTTGACTAAATGGGCTCATAACCGAGAGCCACGGCTATCGACAGATTGGTTACTCTGCAGAGGTTGTACCCTATGCCATACGGTCGGTCAGCACTTACCGTGTACTTTGGCGGTGCCGACCTACGAGACCCGTACCTGCCGGCGTCTGTCTCCAGACAGCCTTTCCTAGGTCCAGCCACAGATAGTACTGGGGGCTAAACAGGGGCTACTAATCATCATCCGCCTCGCGGATGTCGACCCGGGTCAAATGAGCTCATATATTAGGGCCCTCGGCCCTCAGGGTCTCCCTACCCTGTATTCTAGTCAACCCGTGCCGCCCAGTCCCAGCCCTCTGTCTGGGGCTGTCTCCAGTACATCTGTATCCCGACTTGGTGCGTGCCCGACTCGGCACCGAGCGCTACTTAGTTCGCCGGTCGACACCTTGCACCAATCATGCGGCTCCTTGGGATGGATTTGCTAGGAGCTGCTAGCGGGGTGTGGGTCAAGGCCTCACATTACAGGTCATTCCCGAAGGCTATGTCCTTTTTGGCCCGTATGGCGGTACTGGCATTAGAAAGACTCTCCCATGAACCGGTCCTTATGCGACCAGAGCAAGCCTTTGAGACAGGATCCTCTACTGAGGCTGCCTCCCTTACTCGCAAGTCCGTCCTTAGGGGTTCTATTATTAGTTGGTTCATTTTATACTTAATCCAACATTCTCTCTCATCTCCCGGAAGCTCTTTCCTCACAAATCATAAATGTGTAGAAATCCTAAGAAATCTACTTCTAAATAACGCTCGGTCAGCGACAGGTCGTGACCGGGGTTATTAATAGGATTTTGGGCTAGAAATAGCTCTAAATCAAGGGGGAGGTGGAATGTAGAGGGTTCTCCTTATGTTTTAGCAAGGAATGCATTCCATGTTATTAACTTGGTTGATTTTATTATGCAGGAACTGGGACTGGCATGACCAAGGAGTTGGTTGCCAGGACTTGCCTTCATGAATGGTACTTGGACGTCCGCTAACGCGTACGTAGGCTTGACGTTGACCAGGATTGGACTTCTGGGTCTTCGTGAGCTTCGGCATCTTGGGCGGGGGCCTGGTCACGCCAACAACCTATCGATCAATAAACATGGAAAATAACATTCAGTAAAAAATACATCAAGCAATTCCTATAGAATAGAAATAAAGGATAAAAGTGATATTAAGAGATAATCCATTAATTATGGTAAATAATTAATGGATTCAAGGAATGGAATTCCCAGGAAACTAATAAGTAATTTCCTCGGAGATGATCGAGTGGTCGGGGAGTTATATGGATTTTTAAGAGATAATCCCCAGGTGACGGTGGTTTCTAAGAAAGGTTTGGAATAGTGGAGACGGGGAGTATTAGATCGCTAAGCAATCATCCCGGAATAAATAATGAATGATTATATTAATTATTTAGAAATAAGTTTCTAAATAATTAATGGGATGGAATGGATTTGGATAGCACAACGACTAAGGTTTTACCAAAACCCCGGGTTTTGATCGGACGGCGAAACGACGTCCGCGGGGCTTTAGACGGGGTTTCGGCGGGGTTTTGGGATAGCGCGATTGAGATTTGGGGCTAGGATATAAATCCTAGGGAACTAAGCACATGAAAATGCTTAGAATAATCCCTAGTATTTTGTAAAAACTTAGGGATTTTATGGGGCTCTGAATTGGAAAAGGGGCTTTTTGGGGTACACTTAATGGGATTTTCTAGTGGATGAGGGAAATACTTTTGGGATTTGGGGTAAGAAATATCCTAAAATGGTTTGGATGGTTCTAATAGGTTTAGAAATATTCCTAATATTTTTGGAGAAATTTGGGAAATTTTTGGAGTGGAGGAAGGGCTCTAAGTAAGATTTGGTGTACACTTACCGGGTGTACCTAGCATTTTGCTAGTGCTGACGCGGCGGGACAGTTGGCTGGCGTGGGCTGGTGGGGCCCACTACGCGGACTGTTCCGTGGGCCGACGCGGTGGGGCGCGGTGGACCGCGGCTGATGGGCCACTGGTCCAGTGGACCGTGCCCACGCGCTGGGGCGCGCGACAGCTCGCGGACGGCGTCCAGTGGGACCCGCTGGTCAGCGAGTGAGGGCGGGGGACGGCGTCAACGTCGCCGTTGGCATCGGCCAGGCCCACGCGGCAGCGACGGCGGGGAAAGGGGACGGCGCGGTGCGACGGCGTTGGCTGGCCGGGCCCGCTTGTCAGGTTGGCACCAGAGAGAGAGGGGTGACGGCGTTGGCGGCTAGCAACGGCGGCTTACCCCTTCGGGGGAAGACGGCGGCGCCACCATGGGCGCCATCAGCGCCGCCGCAGGGGTCGCCGGAGTAGCGCCGGGACGGCGCTACAACTCGCCGCCGGCCCTGCGTCTTGGCTCAGGCGCACAAGGGGACCACGGCGAGGGCGACGAGCGGGGTGAGGGAAACTTGAGCTTGAGCTTGGGGGTGCTCCTTCCGCCGGGGCTTGGGCCGCCTTTTATAGGCCGGGCGGACGCGCGGAGCGTCGCCACGTCGCGCGGCGGGATGGGGATGACCGGAGGGGCGGGACGCTTGGCCGTCGTGAGGGCCAGCGAGCTCCGGCGATGGTGCTTGGCCGGCGGCGGGGAGAAGGGGTAGTGGCGCCGCGTTTTTGGTTCATCTTGGCCGTGCGGCTGGCATCGGATGGCGGGGGCGCAGTCGTGACCCGGTACAGAGCAGCACGGCGGGGGGGGGGGGGGGGGGGGAGGGGGATGGCCGCCAGGGATGGGCGCGCCAACGTATTAATGGCGCCCGGGGTAGTTGGACGTTGGGGGTTAGACGGCGGCCGGCCGGGGGCACGTGGCGGCCAGGATGCGTGCGGTTGCTTGGCCGCGCCCGGAGGCGAGCAGATCCGGTGGCGGGGAGGGCGTGGAGGTGCCGGCGGGGCCCGTGGCTGACGGCGGCGCGGCGGAGTAACGCGGGGGAGGGAGGGAGGAGGAAGACGATGGCGCCGTGCTGGCGTCAGCATGTGCAACCCGGGCCGGAGGGGAGAAGTGGGCCGCGTGCGCGGAGTGCACTGCTGGGCCGCTGTGGCCTGCTTGCCGGGTAGGGAGGGCGTGACGCGACGGCCCAAAAGAAGAGTGGGCTGCGGGGAGAGGAGGGAAAAGGCGTCCGAGGGGGAGGGTTTAAGGGGGAAAGGCGGACTTTGGTGATGGGCCGCGGGGATGGCTGGGCCAAAAGCTGGGGTTCGGCCCATCCATCTTTTAAAAGGCTTTTCCATTTATTTGGATGAGGATTTAAGTTCAAATTTGAAAGGGGATTTCAAATTTGAGTAGGATTTTGATGTGGGGCTTAATTCGAGGGGTTTTTGGAAGGATTAGAGATTGGGAATTAATATTTAAATTGGATTTAAATATTAATCCAAAGAATTTGAAAGAGAAGTTTCTAAACATACAAGTGCAACACATATGCTAATTTAATGCATGGTTTATTTTAGAAAAGATATTTTGAATGTTGATAGGGGAGATAATTAGGTTTAATTAAAGGAAAATTTTTGATAAGCCTGTATTTCTAAATGACTTAAAAAGTAGGGCGTTACACCTAGAGAGGGAAAGGGGAGGGGAGGGAGCGAGGGGTGGCCGACGGCGTCGAAGAGGAAGCCTGGCCGGAGCTGGGCTCGCCGCCGCCGCCCGCGAGCACCGCCGTTCGGGAAAGACGGGGAGACGCCGAGCTTGGGAAAGACGAGGACGACCTTGAGGAAGCCGGTCCCGCTGCGGGGGCTCGATCCGGCGCCGGGCGTAGAGAAGGAGGACGACGGTCGGCCGCCGCAACCGAGGCAGGAGAGCAAGACGGCGTCGATCCGGCGGCCGGGCCGCGCGGGAGCTTCGCCTCGCGCCGCCCTCTCCCTAGCGCGGCGGAGGTCGGCCCGCCGCGCAGGTGAGATCCGCTGTCGGCTACGTGGGACCCCATCTGCACTAAGCAGGATCTCGCGCGCCATAGCTTGCGCTGGAGCTCGCGGCCCCCGCGGTGGAGCTCGTGCGGCCGGCCGGAGCTCGCCCGAGCCGGCCAGAGCTCGCACGGGCGGGCCGGAGCTTCGGCGGCGCGAGATCTCGGCAGCGGCAGCGCGGGCCTGGGTTGCTGCGAGGCGACGAGCCCGGGGCGGCGCGGCAGGCTCCTCCTGCTCCTACCCGACGCCGGCCTTCTCGCCTTCTTCCTCCGCTTCTCGTCCTCGTCTTCTTCCTCCGCTCCTTCTCGGCTTCCGGCGCTCGGCGGCGGCGGCCGGCGGATCCGGCGACCTTGAGTCGATCCTCTCGTCACACGCGTCGCGGCGGGAGTCAGCGGCGGCGGGGGGAGGGGGAGGGGGCGCAAGCGAAGCAGTCGGCGGTGGAGGCAGAGAGAGGCAGGTCGGGGACGGAAGTGTAGAGGTAGTAGAGGACGGCACTGGTTCCCTGCTCCACTGCCTGCGGGTTCTGGCCGCGGCTCAGCGCTTCGGCCACCGTGCGGGTGTCGAGGTGCACGAAGGGCCATGGATTCTGGTTGGCCATGGCCGCCGCCGTCGAGGAAGGGGAAGGGACAAGGACGGGTGGAGCTAGCGCGCGTGCTCGGGGAGAAGATAAGGTTGGACTAACACGTGGGACCATAAAAAATGATTGAAATAGAGGAAGGAAATAGGGGGTACCGTTGCAGGATAATGTTATTTAGAGGATGTAATATTTTAGATGAGGGTTGAAATATTCCTTTAGGGGATGATATTTGGAGGACACTGTTGCAAATCTATTCCTATATATTAGCTCCAAGAATGGGAGCAATCCTAGGCTAGGTGCCACTATTCATGGGTCCCACGGGGCCCACCATGCGTGAGACCCGCGAGACACCCGTATGTGAGGCCCACATGACCTGCATGTGTGGGACCCGCAAATCCGTACGTGGGACCCACCGACCACCTTGTGTGGGACCCACCATAAATCTGCTTTTTTTTTGCAAAACATGACTTACAGTTTTTGAAAAATATTATATAGTGTTTAAAGAACCAATACAACATAAATGTCTAATAATCATCAAATTCTCAATCACGAAAATTATTGTATGGCGCTTAGACTCAAATAACCAATGATGTAAGGTGTAACTATTTTGGGGATGAATTTATATTCTAATATTGATCAATTAAAATGTTTAATTGGCTTTTCTGATTTAATAATCAATAGAACGTTACTACTAAGCAATATATGTTCTTTTATTAATATTTTAGAACAGAATTTTTGAAGTAGCACCCATAACGCGCTAATCTGGCTAGTAGTCTTCTAGCCCCGCACGGTGTGTTCTGCTACAAACTATGCGAGAAGATTGTTGCATTGGTGGAACAGGTTGTGCAATACACCTGTTTTGTTTGGAGGTCTTTTGGGCAACAAAGATGTTTGGTCAAAGTTTCTTCAAAAGATTTGTTTTCCAAAAGACATGTTTGCCCAAATTCAATTCACGGTTCAAACAACAGATAGTGCAAGAGAGATCATGTAACTGACAGATTCAATCATTTCGTAGTATACAGGACCGCACAACCACACCATCATGTTTATTACAAGTCCCATTTCACTCAGGAAGGCAAGCCGCAAGCATGAGCCCGGCCAAGCTACTTGCGCAACAAAGTATGTGACATGGAAATGATACCATAATCTCATATAACAAGTTACCAATTAGCGCTTTCAAACCTGGAGACAAGTTTCATACAATCTTCCACCAAGCAAATATAGATAGTCCAAATCGCATCAGGCTCCATGAATCAGCCATGTGCATCTTGCAGATACATAAGAGATAACAAAATACCCTAGGATAGGTTTATCCAGAAACCGCAGCGATACTACTAGATAACATTAAGACCTACAGCCCTGGAGCATTAGTTAACAGGATGTCAAGCTCAAAATGATTCACTGGTCACTTTAATTTAGGCTCTAGCGACACAGCTCAGCCAAGACGCTCTGAAACTGCAGCTCAGCGCCAGCACATGCTTCCTCAATGCTGCTGTCAGCCGCATTCAGTCTTGAGAGCTCTTCTTCTTCACGTTCTCTCTCCTCCGCTATCTTCTGCGCTTCCCAACGGGCGCGCCCAAGCTCCTCCTCAAGCTTAGCTATAGTTTGTTCCTTTTTGTCAAGTCGCTCATCAATCTGGGACAAGGAAGTTGTCTTCTCCAGCAACTGTGCTTTCAGCTGGCCCTTTCCTGTGAGGCGACTGATATGATCACGTTTGATTTGGAGCAGTTCAGTCAGGCTGCACTGCAGAAACTTAACATCGAATCCATTTTCGTCCAGTTCGCGAAGCGCAGCAATCTTCTCTTCAAGTGATGTGATGCTGTCTGCTATGCTTGATTTACTTATATGTTCCACCAAGTTGGCAAATGACACCATCAGACCTAAAGCCATTCCTTCACGCAATGCTAGCATAAATTGCCCAAGTGGACGGAAATGTGGTTGCTGTGGTACCTTCTTAAACACGTCCATTGCATCGATTACAGACCATGCAGGTGAGCTCTTGACAAATGGAACCTGGTAACCAGAGATTTGAGGGGGCATAGAACTCCCAGAAAAGGAGCAGCTCCTCAATAGAATATTACCAGTGGTAAGCTTTGAGCTACCAGCATTCTGTAAAGGTTGTATGATTGACCTCTCATCCACTTTGCTCCCATCCTGTTGAACTAGATGATCAAGAGATAGACTAGGTATCTCTGTAAGAGGATTGCTTTCTATCACTTGCGTAGCAGCAGTATCTGTGCACACATTTGCATTTCTGTCCGCTTGACAAACCGTGTCGATCGTAGCAGCCAGTTCTTGGTCATACAAACCAGTGCCTTCCTTTCTAGCCACTGCAGATGTACATCGGTTGTCAAATTTAATAAACCATCACAATGGTGAATCAATGTAAGAGGAGCTACTTACATTTCTTAAAGTTAACACCTTCAGTATCTGAACTGCTACTTGTCCCTCCTGACACCTTCACATGGATTGAGAAACAGAAGATTTGCATGAATATAGATATAGAAAGGAGAGGGTAAAACAGTCTCAAAAACTCTTAAATCAGAAGAATCTACCTGTTCGGTCCAAGATGAAGTTTTCTGACATTCTTGAGAGGCACTCCAATCACAAATAGTTTCCTTACCAGAGGAATTCATGCTTTCCTTCAACTGAATTTGCACCTGCAAAAATATTGGCATCGACAAGTACTGTAAATAGCCTGCATGTAAGTTACTTTAATTTAGTACACCTTGAAGGGAACTCACATGATCAGAGGCATCATTTTTCGCCTGATGAGGTTTAGGTTGTGTTTCCCCCCTTTTATTCTTGGAAATGCCTTTCTTCACACCGAGTGTCTTGACAAGCAATGGTCTTCCCTGTATCTCTTGGTTTCTGAGAGATGAAGAAATGTTCTGTTTTCTTACTTCTGGAATGGACAGCATATCACAGGCCTCATCAACATTCCTTCCACAGACAGGTATATTAATCTGGGTCCTATTAATCTGACCATTGGAAGGCACCGTCTCAGATAGAGTATCTCGACTACATTCTGTTTCGCCATCAGCATTTGGTACCGATTCATATGAGGAAGCACAAAGATGCACATTCTTTGACATTGAACAGGTGTTCACTATCTTTTGTGCAAGCATGGAAAGGTCACTCTTTTGAGACAGTAGAGGACATGAACTCAGAGAATGATTGCTTGCGACTGCAGGTCTTGTGTGTCCTGTTGAAGCACAAAGAAGTCCATTCTTTGACACTATCTTGTGTCGAAGTACAGAAAGATCATTCTTTTCAGTTAGCGGAGGGCACAAATTTGGAGAGTGATCGCTTGCCTTTGGAGGCGCTGAATGTCCCGAGGAAGCACAAAGAAGCCCAATCTTTTCAGATAGCGTAAGGCATGAATTCAGACAATGATCGCTTGCCAAAGACTTGCATGGCGCACATTGAGAAGCATCTGTCTCAGAGAATGGAGCATGTTCTGAGCCTTCACCTAATAAGAGCTCTTGCTGCTGCGGTTCTTCCCTTGACTTTTTGGCTGCTGAAGACTCAGGATCACTATTATGTCCGTCATCACTAGGGATGGCATCAACAGGTGAGCTTGGACGTTTCCGAGATGCAGATTGCTGCCTCAAGTTAGCCTGTCTCTGCATAATTAAATACATACCAAGAATGGATCATAAAAAATCAGTTGTATAGCATGAAAAGTTGAAAGCTTCAGAGGAACCAATGCATTGTGCCATAGGCATACAAGTTCATATGCACTAGTTTAATGCTCTTAGCAGTAACTCTAACAGTATGGGCATCATCCTCAACAAACATTGTGAATTGCAAAGCTAACAAAAAGCACAGCTACTAAATGTATTCGCCATATTACCTTATCACTCGGATTCGTCCAATGCTTGCCGTTCCACATGTACAGTGGCCTCAGCTGGTATACCTCCTTGGTTAGCAGCTGCTCCGCCGCCTCGCCATCGACACTGACCTCATACACACAGCCCTCCCTGACAACCCTGCGCACAACTCCCTGCGACCATGCCCCATCGCAGAACACCTCCACCGCGGCGCCAGGACAAAGAAGCACCTTGCTCTCCCGCGGCCGGTGATACTCCGCTGGCCTGATGTACCCCCAATGCCGGTACACCTGCACCTTCCCCCCGCCCCCCTGACCATCCGGGTACTCCACAATGTAGCTCAGCCGGTCGACCGCCTTGGCCACCGTCGCCGGGAACCAGGAGTCCCCGTACGGCTCCCTCTCCCTCAGCAATTCGACCTTCTCCCCAGCCTTGTAGACCCTCGCGCCGCGCCTAGGCTGGACGGCCACCACGGCCCGCGACGGGACCCACTCGCCGCCGGCGTAGTCGAGGCGGGGGCGGACGAGGCTTGGGGGGAAAGGGAGGACCTCGCGGGTGATGGGGAACGCGACGATGACGCGGGGGCCGGGGTCGGCGGGATCTGGCTCGGGCGCGGACGCGACGACGATTCCCGACCACCAGCCGTTGCAGTCGAACGCCTCGACGATGTCGTGGAGGAGGAAGCGCGGCGGCGGCGCCGGCGCCGGGGAGGGAGGCGGGGGGCGCGGGCGGACGTGGGAGGCGGCGACGGAGTCGAGGCCGTCCTCGGCGGCGAGGTGGGAGTAGGTGACGGTGTACCGCGCCGGGATTCTGAGGCCGGCGGCGGGGTCGAATCCGACGACGGTGGCCTCGTACCAGGAGCCGTAGTAGCCATCGTCGTCGATGCGGACCTCGACCTCGGTGCCCGGCGGCAGCGGGTGGAGCTCGTGGGCGACGGGCGTCGGGGGGCCTTTCTTGCGGCCCCGGCGCCGGCCGGAGAGCGCCGGCGAGCGGGCGGCGGGCATTGGGGTGGGGTTTTCTGCCGCGGAGGATTTCTTGGTTTCGGAAGGTTGAGCGGTCCGACTGAACTCTGAACGAAAGTGGGGCTGTGGGAGTGAATTATTGATTGCTGCTGCCAAACTGCATATCACGAAAGCACCCTTGTAGAAATATAAATTTCCATTTCAGTCCTTTGAAGCTTTAATACATAGTCATTTGGTGAAAGCTTTGCTTGTTCAAAAGAAAAAAAAAGGAACTTGGACAGAGGATATTATATGAAATTAGCAGTTTGTTCATCCCGATCATATTAGGGTTTCTATCAAACAGGTTTTCACCCGCTTCTATAGATTAGCAGGGAAAATTTTGTTGGCAAGATATTTAAGAAGTCCTTTTGTGTATATCAACCAGGAAAATAGGCAAAAACTTGGAGGCGCAAATAACAGTCCGGTGTGCGTTCAACTGCTTGGTAGTACTTATATCGCAGAATAACTGGTTGATGGCTTCTGAATTCCAGACTTTTGCTAAATTTGCCCTCCTGCTAACAGAATGGTTCTCAATGGATAGATAAGGAACCCAGCTTTGACCTCGTTAAGAACTCAGATATCATCTGAGATAAACCAATCTTACTTTGACCGGATGGGAAAATTTAGAGAAGCAAATAGTTCTAACAAAACCGCATCAGCAAAATGTTTATCATAAGTATCCACACAGCACACAGATGAATTCAAATTTCTTCCCAAACTAAGGCAACAGAATTTCCATCCATCCATTCATGAAACCTACTCGTCCATCTGAAAATCATTTCAGTTCCGCTTTTTCTTACCTAGCACAAATAGCGAATTCAGTGTACACGGGAGGACGAAACAACAATAGCGTCTCCGGTGGGCCCATTGGGCCATGCGCAAGGTAGCCCAGTAATCTCGCTGGCCTAATACAGGTCGTTTGATTTTCGTGTTTTACTCTTCCCTTTCTTTTTCAAGATTCATTTGCTGGGCCTTGCTTGGATGGAGTCACTCGCTCGAGAGGAGTGCCGGCCGCGGATCTATTTCCTGTGATTCTTTTTTTTTAAAAAAAATATATTTCCCGTGATTTTGCTACAATAACCTAGTATTTGTATTTGAGAGTTCGTGGGGTCCTTATTCGTGTGCCCGTGCCCCCGGGGTACTGTCGCACTGCATTCACAATTCACATGGCTTTGTGACGAGTCGCTTTCAGCTTTCCGGTGGCACGACTAAGTGTCGGAAGCCTGGAAGAGTTGGATGCCTTGGCGATCTTGATCGTCGCAAGTCCAAGCCATGGATGGATGCTGCTGCCTGGTGGTGGTTAACGTTGTCTCTTTTGATGTCCCAACACACTGTGTCGATCTCATGATCCATCCCCTCTCCTCTTAATTTGTCTCTCTCGAGCCAATCGTGCATGCATACAAGACTAAATGAAAACAGGTAAACAAGGCCCGTTCGTTTGGTCGGAATTTGAAGGAACTGAAATCTAGTGATAAATTATACTATGTGGCTTGGAGTTTAACATTCCATAACTTCTCTAAGCTCACAAATAAATCTATCACAAATTCATAGGGTGTGAGATGGAAATGAATTCAATAAGGTGGGAGATAAAAAGATTGGATCACTCTATTATATTCATAGGGTGGAAGATAAAAAGATAGACTTATTCATAGGATAGGAGATAATTTATCATTAGATTATAATTCCTCTAAATTCCGATCAAACAAACGGGCCCTTAGGGTATTATTATTATTTCAAGTCTCTATTTCAGATTACACAAGCTGACTACTACATGAATTTACAGCAGACGAAATTGCAGGTAAAATTTCCTTTTTTCAAATTCGTCGATAAGTTCCATGCGTTGTCTTTGGAGTAGATGTGGCCGGGAGCAGAGCACTCGGGTGATGGCGCTTCACCGTTTGGCGCTGGCCTCGTAGCCTGCTGCACGAGTCTGGCGGGACACAAACACAAGCCGCCCAGTGGCCAGCGCTTTTGATTTTGAGCAGTTGAGCTGGGCATGTGAGTCATCATCGTCAAAGATTCGAGGAGCATACGCAATCAAGGCGTGGTCGTACACCTGTAGGTTTGGCAAAATTAAAGCCGTCTTCGTACTCACACGTGCTAGTTCATATGCTGCTACATGTATAGCTCCAGTAGGTTTGGCAAAATTATGTGGTTGTGTTTGTGTCCTTTTGAAACAACTAGGCTAGTTCATATGCTGCTATATGTATAGCTACAGTCTAGACATTGCATCGGAATTAAATAAAACCTTTTTGAAGTATCCTAACATACGTGTTTTGTGGTACAACTTTTTTTTTTGCGATTAGTGGTAAAAGTGGTACAACTTTTTAACTGTGTGTCTTTACAATTTTTTATCTGCTAATATGTACAAGAACATGTCCGAAAATCGTTTTAAGTAACATTAATAGAATTAATTGAGTTTCTTGATGGAAAATTGTGGTTCTCTTGCAAACGGCCCTAAGAGTCAAAAGTTGAGGCTGAAAATGATCGTTACTTTTTGAGTAATATGAAAATTATCGTTTTGTGAGGGTAGTTTCTCATCGTTTTTTCCATCTTTTTTTTTACGTTCCGACCAACTTGTTTAGGCTATTCAAAGTGTAGTATTTTCTATTTGAAACCTCATCTATATTTTCATCTTAAACCTATAATACGTTGTTTTTATCATAGTCCTAACTCATCGTGACATCAATAAAAATAGATTTTGTGGCTCATATTATGGTAAAAAAACATGGTATTATACGAGACAAGAGAAATACAAAAATCGTTCTTTACCAATCATTTTTACTTTTTGCTAGTTTGGTTATTATTATGCTCGTTAGTTTGCCGTTGTGGTGAAATTGAAAAAAAAAAGACAAAGATTTCCCCTAACGAATCAGACAAAGCCTCGAGGCAACGCCCTTCTCGGCCATCACTCCGCCTCGATTAGCCGAGAAAAAACAAACTATCCGCCGGAGCCCGGAGGGCAGATTTCTCTTCCTCCCCCTCTCCTCGCCCGCGCCGCCCGACGCGAATTCGCGGCGAGATTCCTCCCCGACCCGCCGCCGCCGCCGCTCTCGAGAGGCCGCCGGGCTCCGTCGCGCGCGCTCCCCCCCGCCCGGGCTCGCCGGGGGCGGTTCGGGATGCCCTGCTGCCCGCCGCCGCTGCTCGGAGTCGGGCCGCGGCTGCGCTCCTTCCTCCGCGACTACGACGCGCTCCAGTCCCTCGCCCTCGCGCTCATCTACCTCCAGGTGCGCATTACCCTCCCCTCCCCTGTCGCCTCCGGCCGTCGGATCGGCCGCTTGCCCGGTCCCCACAAGATCGGCTTACTTCTCGCCGCCGCTGTTGCTGTTAGTGTCCGCGATGCGAAACCTGGTGACCGTATCGGGTTTGAGGGTGCTGTAATTTTTCATACCGTAGTGGTAATTCCGCGCGGCGGGGCGTGATTTTAGCCACCCCAAGTTTTGTCTGGTAATACTAATACCAGTTGTTGAATGCGATGGGGAGCTGTGGTTTTGGTTGATTGCGATCCAGATGGGGGTTCCAATTAGTTCCTCCTTGCTCGTTTAGGCGTGGAATGAGAGGAAGGGACAGCTTGATGCTTGGGTTTTGACCTAGTATTCTTCTGGATGAAGCTTGGCAGTTATCTTTAGGGATAACTTTGCTTGCAGCTTAATATTGCGAGTTTTTTTCTTTGAATTTGGGCAGTTCCTGTTGTTTCTTTTGTGATTCTTACATTGTTGGAAACAATCAAACAAGCTAGCTTTTGTTGGAATGCGACTTAGTGCATCTCTTAGACATGGTTATGTTGAATTAGCCATCAAGTTGGTGAAACAATGAGGGGTAACTGGTAGGTTTACAATGTGATGATGGTTGGCATGGGTTAGCATTCTAAATATTTAGCTCTGCTGGCACTTAGAGCGTTTGCAATGTTTGTATCTCTTGATGATCATTACATGTTTTTAATGCTCATAATTTTGAAATGGATTCAGTAGGAATTTAATTTAATGGGGCTGCTGTATCCATGTTCATAAATACTAATTCAATTTTCGTTTCAGATTGTTTGTGCACTTATCGGATCACTCGGGGCATTGTTCAATGGGGTTCTTGTTATCAACCTGGTGATTGGTCTGTTTGCTGTTGTTGCGATTGAGAGCAGTAGCCAGAGACTTGGCCGGACATACGCTGTCCTTCTCTTCTTTGCTGTCGTCCTTGATGTTGCTTGGTTTATACTCTTCTCACATGCTATCTGGTATGTCTTCTTCAACCAACATCTTTCAGTTTAGTTGCATTTTCTTTTCATTTCTTGCAATATATGAATCTATGCATAGAGAAAGGAATGTGATATTCAGTATAATCAGTATACTACTGAGTACTGACTTTGGATGGTGTTGTTTTGTGTTGAACTTTTGTATGTTTTCGTGAATGAAGTACCTTGCAAAATAGCTTGTTATCTTCCTTGTTCATGGATATAATATTAGGTTTTCCTGAAATCATGCATCCACACAAATACCAACCACGCTGCAAGTTTTAGTCTGTTTTTGGAGGCTAACATACTGAATTGCCATGCGAAGCTGTTTCCCATGACAATTCCCAGTTCTTTCTCTATACTAAGGACATGGTGTTGAATTTTGCTGGAGGTTTAGGCCTAACCTGATTTCTCCTCAGCTTATGCCTATTTGGCTATTTGACTGAAAATTGTTTGACTTTATCTTCTCAAAGTTTATTTTCATAGCATTTTCATTTTACAAAGTTTTGTAAAGATGTCGCAATAGAGGTTAGAGGTTAGATATGAGTTTGGCACAATCCAAAGCTACTTATTTGTCACTGCGAAGAGGATATGAGTTCTATTTGATGAATGCAGAAATATTTGCTTGTGTTGCTTCTTTTTGTGCAACAATGATAATGTTCTACCATCATACTTTTTTTATTTCCCTCACTCTCCTATCTACCTGTACAGGACTATTACTCCTGATGAGAAGTATGGTCAACTTTTTGTTTTCTCGCTCAGACTAGCATTGTGGATGCAAATCATTGGGTTTTCAGTCAGGTTCTTGTCTTCATTCATATGGATCCAGATGTATAGGTTAGGGGCCTCTTCCAGTACGCCAACATATTTGGATGCAAATCATGAAGTAAGAAATAGTTTCTTAAGCCCTAGATCTGATTCAGTAAGACGGAGTTCCATGGCAGACGATATATTGGGAGGTTCAATTTATGATCCTTCTTACTACTCATCACTCTTTGAGGATGTTCGAAACACTGCCTGCAATCATCAGGTACCTTCTAGTCGACAATTCTCCCTATGTCCTTTGTTCATTCTTTGTTTTGGAGTTACTGAGCAAAGCACGGATGACCAAGTACCTCCACCAGATTTGTGTTTTTTTGCTACCTCAATAAATCTGTCTTCTCAATTAAAAAAAAAAATCTGTCTTCTAAAAACTGACTACCTTTAACTGTAGTGACAAGTAATAAGAAATTGAGTCTTGTAGGCTGTAGCATGCAGCATACACTGAATATGCTATGGGCACTTTACAGAATGTAATTTATATCTTGTTGAAGTCCTAGAAAATCAAATCAAAATGAACAATTTTTCCATTTTGCTCCTAAACTATCACCGTATCACATAACCGAAACTGGGGACTACATCTTTTCATGTGTTTGTTTGTTTGAAAAAGCACTAGTTACAGAATATGTAGTATCTTTTTAATTGTTCTTGTAATGATGACCTATTTAATTGCACATTTTCTTTGTAAGACATTAACATAAAAGCTAAAAGATTAGATAAATACATGTTTAAACTAGACTTTTGGATTGCCTCTACCATTTAGATCTTTTCAGATGTCGTAATGAGATTTGAAGTTTATGCAGTTGTCAGACCCGCAACAATTAATTTATTATTTCATTGATTTTCTAAGTACATTTGATATCTGGTAAAATGCAAAAACATTATTGATTACTCCAGTCAAATTGTTCTCCCATGGGGGGGGGGGGGTGTCATCATTTGTCTTAGTTACGCCATGGACTAATGGTTCTTCATTTGTATGTTATGATCATGGGACACACTAAACTTGATAACAAGGTTTTACTTTTATGACTGGTGTAAATTGAGGATTATCTTGTGTCATGCAATAGACTGCACAGTCATTTATTAAAGGTTTATGTTAACTGGCATTATTCTCGTTGCCACAAAGGTTTTGGTTGCCTAGACATTTTTCATGAGAATAGTTTTGCAAAAGTATCATATATGGTACATCCCTCTTTTCAGTAATTTATCAATGCTGGAACTCTTGTCAAAATTGCTACATTTACAAGTTTGGAGTGTGTTAATTTACAAAAACCTTTCTGTTTTCAGGTTGATAAGCAAAGTGGTAGTAATGACAGTGGTTCAACATCTGCAGGCCAATCGCCACGACTTAAATCTTTTGCTTGTAGATCTCTTCTGGCTAATGATGTAAGTGATGCCTGATAATTGGAATTACAAAAGAATCCTTTTCATTCTGAGATGATGTCTAAATATGCCTATTGCTGATTTCTAAAGTCCTCAGAAAATTGTTAGGAACCTTATGTAAATTTGAGGTTGAGTTGACTCTGAATCACTAGATTCTGCAAAAAAAGTTGCATGCAATCAATCTTGAATTCTGAATAAATCTATGGTAGTATGAAAACTTAATAGTACAAGTAATGATGCTAATATGCTATTACTATGGGTCCCTCATTCTCTATTGCTCTCAATTGTTTCATTAGTTTATGAATATCCAATGCTAAATATCATGTAGCGCTCAATAATCAGATTGTAGAAACTAATTTCTGCCTTGACATATAAAAAGTGTGGAGATAGACGTATTTGTTTTTTGTCTCATCAATGTTTGTGATTGCCTATCTATGTCATCTTAGTATTCTTTGTAACTCTGCTTGGAAAAATAAACAATACTCTGCAGTGAGCCACTGGTTGCTAATGCAATATGAATCATATGCTCAGAAGTTTCAAGCCATCTTCTATATGTTAACCTCCCCACCGGCAGAGAGTTCTGATGAGAATGCACCCCGTGCTGCCCATTATGACAAATTGGGAATTGTGGTTTACCCGCTGAGGGTGAACCAGTTGTCTATTTTGAGTCTGAAACTTTTCTCATTTTCCTTTTGCCACTGCCTTTATTTGCACCTTTTGCTTTCAGCACATTTTCACAGTCAAATAGGTGGCATAACAAGATTATTTTGAACTTATAGAAGATGGGTCCATTGGTTGTTAACAGAAACAATACATTAGGTTAGGTGGTTGTTTTGTGAATCATGGAGAGTGTCTTGGTTGTACTTGTAATGGTCAAAATTTTGCATTCTTTTCTTCAAACTAACAGTGACAGTAAAACAAACTCTCCGGTGCCCTTTGGACTTTTGTCCTTGTACAGTTTTATTTTTCCTTGATTAATATATCTCCGTCACTGTATAGTTTTAAAAAAATGGTAAAAGAAGCTAGAGCATAATGGAAGAATGACAATGCATGGTGCAGTTTTATACACATTTATTAAAAATTTCAACTTTTTAAAAGGTGCTACTTCTATGACACTACATAGATTACGCTCTTCGATTTTTTTTAGAATTTTTAATTTGCACTACACCGTGAAACTAGTAGGTTGCACCTGTTACCTTTATTTAGGGGCTGACTCTTTTCTTTAACAGGTGGAAAGTGGACTAAGAAGACCACTGAACTCCTAAGGCGCACAATGAAGTCAGGAGCTTATTTTGCAAACTGAAGTCCGTTTGTGGCTATTGTTCTTTTTGAAGTATAGAGATTTGTACAGTGCAAAGTTCAGGGGGGGTGTCCCAATGAAAATAGATTGGCAAATACTTTGACAGTAACAGCCTGTGTTGCTGGGTGTCCATCATCCACAAGAGTCTGCCATTGCGGAATGCCATTTCTGTTCGGTGTACTTGAGCCGGATGGTTTCAGAAAGAGCAGTTGAGTAGTGTAAATGTTGCACACCGGCTTGTGCCATGTGACTTCTTTTACTGCTCAGCATGGTCCATTTTTCAGACCTCTTTCCTTCCTGTTTCTCTGAAGTATCAAGGAAAATGAAGCTGGTAGTTCATTAGTTCTTTAGTCACTTGGTTCTATTATAGCCGTAGGCAGTAGCTTCTTCCCTAGCATTTTGGTCATTGTTTATAGTGTTATCTTGACAAGGCGCACATCTCTGGATCAGTAAAGGAAAAGAAATGTAAATTTCATTTGGTCCTTACAAGAATTCTTTTTAGGGTCCCTTTAAATTCTGATTGGATGCATGAATTTTGTAAGAAATGTTTCAGAAGTTTCACATACATGCAGGCGAGACTACCACCATGACTGGCAATGTGTGATATCAGAATTTTCATGCTATTTGGGCCTGTTTTTACTCTGTTGAAGGTTATTGCTGAAGTGACGAGGGTGTAAAGATCATCAGAACACAATGCATGATACATCCTGCAAGATGCCAAGATCCATTCATGTACTGTTATGTGTAGCAGGAGCGGCTATTCCTCCTGATCTCATCAGTCAACTGTGTAGAAAAATAATTCAGAATATATCTGAGTTTTTTTGGAAATAATATGTTTTCTAATAAAAAATTAAGAATGCATGGCAAAATGGACAAGTTCCATACATGGGCCCATTTTTAATATAAATGGCTAATCGGGTAAGCCCACACCTGACAGGCCTGTTGGTCCATGAGGTGGGCTCAGTCATCTTCGGGCCGATCAACTGGGCCATGAGGTGGGCTCGGTCATCTTTGGGCTAGCCCACTTATGCTGCCGGTCAGGAAAAGGGCCCAGTTGATCGGCCCTGGCCCCTGGGCTGAAAGGGCTTTTGGCATTTTGTTTTCTGCAGCACATTTTTCAGAAAGCCCCCTGTACGAAGTCCAGCATTCACAATTATGACGTGGCACACAGAGCATTTATTACTCTCCACCCCTGAACAGCTACGTTCTCAATCTCGGTCCTTGTGAGCAGATCGGCAGCCGACCACACTCCCACCTCCATCCGCGCCCGCTTCCCCGCCGGAGCGGCGGCGCGCCCGTCCACCTCGAGGGAGTAGTTCCTCTTCATCTGCAGTCGCCCCCGTTGCCGTGCTCTTCCCCACCCTTGGTCTTGCTGCCCGTGCCCAACAGTGGAGATCCGCCCGGATTCCAGTGATACCTTTTCTGCTGGTAAGCATCGCCTAGCCTGCCTTGCCCTGGATGGATTGTTCGTTCCGTTCTGCGCGATTTTTTTGTTTGCTATTCTAGCTGTAATCCGGATCGCTCTTGGCTTCTTGCTGGGTTTGTGTACTTCAGTCCATCCATATGGTTGCGGATCCGTTTGTTCCGTGCAGGGATGCTGATAGGAGCTAGTTCATTCTCCAGGATTTTTTGGGGGTGGTTCAACACTTTTGCAGCAACAAAGTTGGCCTAATCCAAATTAGTTGTTGATTAGAAGGGAAATAAATTTCGGTATGAGGATACATGAGATGTTTTTAATTCCTGAATCTTTGTTGCAAGGCTCGACATGAGGCATTGGTAGTTTGTGGGGATTAGGCCTTATGTGTCCCCACAGATTGGTCAAATCTTGTTAGGATTTAGGCACCCCGGCATCAAACGGCTAAATTTCTGCGAAAAGCTCAAGTTAGAATCGGCTCTATTACTGCTAGTGCTAGCTGGATATGTGTTCAATATGTGGCGCGGAGTTTTCTAGTTACAATGCACTTGCTAGAGTCACATGGGTTCAATATGTGGCGCGAAGTTTTCAAATGAAAAGAGACGTTACCAGGGGAGGACGGAAACTAGGAAACTTTTGGCCGGTAGTTCTGGAGGAAAAACCTATTACGTGTTTATGTAAAGTTTCACAAATTTGTCGGTATGCTCCTGTAATTATGTCAGGAAATAGTCATATAACGCATTTAGTTGTCTAATAACATTATTTCTATATATGTTCCTGGCACCCCAATTCATAGTCACTCGTTTTTGCACCATTCCAACCCCAGGAAACACATCAATGGTATCATTTTTCTGTACTGGACGCGTTATGCTTCCCTCTTGGCCCACGTTGCATGTGAAGAATGCTGCAGAACATTGTGGAACCATTGCACACCAAACATGGAGGCAGCAAAACTTATCACCTAGTCATGCCTTTTTGGCAAATTTGATAAAGAACTAGCTGCACACCTTTGTTACTACTAAGCACCTTTTATCTTTGTTTATTGTCTTCAACCAATCTTCAGTTTTTCTTTGTATTGCTGCCTACCACAATTTGTTATCCTTGTTTTGGATGCTGCTACAAAAGTTGGGAAATTATTTCTAATCTTGGTCCTGTGCTTATACAAAATTTAAACAATAAGTTTATATGTAGGTTCTAGCAAAAAAGCTTCTTTTGAAATTGTAATTGTTGTAGTTAAGTGAATTGCCCACCTCTTCCCATCAGCTTAAGCTTTTGGGTTGAATTGGTTGGAGCATGCAACTCAATATGGTATCAGGGCTAGAGGTCTCAAGTTCGAATCGTGGCAGGCGCATTAAATAAAATAATTTCAGTTGACTCCAATTTCCACGTACGAAGCCTAAGAGAGCCTGCACGTGAGGGGGAGTGTTGGAGTATAAGTGAATTGCCCACCTCTTCCCATCAGCTTAAGCTTTTGGGTTGAATTGGTTGGAGCATGCAACTCAATAGTAATAATAAGAAGTTATCTCAGCTCATAGTCTGTATTTTTGTTGTTATAAATGAGGAAAGAGGTATAATTTATTAATGATATGGAATCACTTTTGAGTTTTGATGATATTATACCTGTGCCAGTCTCTGTTATACAACCTCAGTACAATAGTACATGCAAATAAATCAACTGACTGGGGTAAAATAATTTGACAAGCGCATGTACAAAGCAACATTCAATTTATTGTACTCGAAGTAGTAGTTACTTAGTGCGAAGGTGCCTGTAAGAACATTTTTAGTCTGCTCTGCCCCCTACTTGCTTGTGGAAATCTATGTTCTGTGCAACTCTTGTTTCTTGAAACTGACTCATCTGGCAAGCATACCTTGTGACACATGTATATCTTATTGCTTTAGATAGTCTTTGGTTGATGTGATTTTAAGTTGGTACTTACAGTTGAAATTGCATCGTTAACTTGCTTATGCTATTTGTGTTGCTATCTTCTGTTTTCTACTTAGTAAGCCAGAAACCTGTAAAACAGTTGGTTTAGTGTTTCCTAATCTGAGATTTCTTCTCAGTAATAGATTTTTCCATAATAATGCATTAAGCAATAAGTGATCATATGTTTACATTCTTGTTGAATTATATACCACAACACTGATGGATCTTCTTCCCTTCCCTCTTTAGCCAGATTTCTCCAAAGTATGAGCTGTGAACCAGTGTTACAGGAAGTTACGAAGGAAGTAGTGACATAAAACTTGATTTGTCAAAAATCAATTGGTGGCTTGAAATGGCTCAGCAGACAGCTTCAGCTCCATTGGATGACACAGCAGTTGTTGATGCCAAACCCTTGCGTACATTGACTCCCATGTTCCCTGCACCACTAGGGCTTCACACATTCACTCCTCAAAACTCACCTTCATTTGTCTGTGTGACCCCATTTGGACCATATGCGGGAGGTACTGAATTGGGTACGGCTGCTGTTCCATCAATGTTTGCAGCACCAACACCTGCTGCAGAACCCAGCCAGACACAGCTGCATACGGCTACTATGAATGGAGCTGCTCAAGCTAATGGTACTGCAGCTGCAGTGAACAGTTTGGTCAGTCCTTCACAAACTCCTCTGTCAGCTGGCTTGCAGGATTCTGGCAAGAGGAAGAGGGGCAGGCCAAAGCGTGTGCCAGATGCTACTGTTCCTTCGGCTCCTCTTGCTGCTACGGTTCCTCCAGTTACTTCACTTCATTTGGTTCCTTCAGCTCCTCAGGAAAGTGGCAATATTGTTTCCCTGACTTCTGCAGCCAGCCCACAGGAATCTGGCAAAAGGAAGAGGGGGCGGCCAAAACGTGTACAAGATGTTCCTGTACCGGGTCCTCCAGCTTCTCAAGTAGATAGGACACCTGTTGTTCAGACACTTCCTGGGCCCAGTGTACATGAACCTAGTACGAGGAAAAGAGGACGACCCAAACGTTTGCAGGATAGTTTAGATATTTCAACTTCTCCGATTCACTCAAAAGATAGTGAACCCCCTCCCCAGCTACCTTCTGCAGCCACCTCACCTGAAAGTGGTAAGAGGAAGAGGGGACGTCCAAAGCGCATGCTTGATGGTTCAGCGACTCCATCAAGCCATTCAGGTTATTTAATAGAAGATGATGCTGTTGACACATCAAAACGTGGACGACCTAAGAAAATTGACACCAGTTTGTTGCAGCTTCCATCTTTGTCTTCAGATGATCCTAGGGAAACTGCAGATAATGTACTCATGATGTTTGACGCACTGCGGCGGAGACTTGTGCAGCTGGATGATGTGAAGCAAGTTGCAAAGCAGCAGCATAACTTGAAGGCTGGGAGCATCATGACTAATGCTGAACTTCGTGTCAATAAGAACAAGAGGATTGGGGAGGTTCCTGGTGTTGAGGTTGGTGATATGTTCTACTTCAGAATTGAGATGTGTCTGGTGGGGCTGAATAGTCAGAGCATGGCAGGGATAGATTACCTTTCAGCCAAGTTCAGTAACGAGGAGGACCCTGTGGCTATTAGTGTTGTGTCAGCTGGTGTGTATGATAACACTGAAGATGATCCAGATGTTCTAGTTTACTCTGGACAGGGCATGTCTGGCAAGGATGACCAAAAACTTGAGAGGGGTAATCTTGCACTGGAGAGAAGTTTGCTTAGAGGTAATCCGATTAGGGTCATTCGTAGTGTAAAAGATTTGAATTGTGCAACTGGCAAGATATACATATATGACGGGCTCTACAAGATCAAAGAAGCCTGGACGGAGAAAGGGAAATCTGGTTTCAATGTGTTTAAGCACAAGTTGCTCAGAGAGCCTGGCCAACCTGATGGCATTGCAGTATGGAAAAAGACTGAAAAATGGAGGGAAAATCCATCATCTAGAGACCACGTTATATTGCTTGACATATCATATGGTGTGGAAAACAAGCCGATTTGCCTTGTAAATGAGGTTGACGATGACAAGGGTCCTACTCACTTCACCTATACCACTAAATTGACCTATGGGAATTCTCTGAGCTCCATGAGAAAGATGCAAGGTTGCAAATGCACAAGTGTATGCCTCCCTGGGGATAACAGCTGCTCTTGTATGCATCGAAATGCTGGTGACCTTCCTTACAGTGCTTCAGGCATACTTGTTAGCCGCATGCCTATGCTCTATGAGTGTAATGATTCCTGCACTTGTTCACAAAATTGCCGGAACAGAGTTGTACAGAAAGGTACCCAGATCCATTTTGAAGTGTTTAAGACAGGAGATCGTGGTTGGGGCCTCCGTAGTTGGGACCCAATTCGAGCGGGCACATTTATCTGTGAATATGCAGGTGAAATAATTGACAGAAATAGTGTGAATGGTGAAGATGACTACATCTTTGAGACTCCTCCTTCAGAGCAGAATTTAAGATGGAACTATGCACCGGAATTGCTGGGTGAACCTAGTCTTTCTGACTCAAACGAGACACCGAAGCAACTGCCAATAGTCATCAGTGCAAAACGAACAGGGAATGTCGCTCGCTTTCTGAACCACAGTTGCTCACCTAATGTTTTTTGGCAACCAGTTCTGTACGATCATGCTGATGAGGGATATCCACATATTGCATTTTTTGCTATTAAGCATATTCCTCCAATGACAGAGCTTACATATGATTATGGTCAGAGCCAAGGTAGTATTCAATTGGGATCCGGTTCTGGTTGTCGGAAGTCTAAAAATTGCTTGTGTTGGTCCCGTAAGTGCAGAGGTTCCTTTGGGTAAATAACCGATCCTGTAAGGAAAGTTGGATCATGATTTTGTCATTACAAGGTTGGTAATTTCTGTTTCCTTCATCTGCATTACTTTCCCAAAATATCAATGGAGTTCATTGCTAGTCAAACCATGACATCTTTTCATTTTGGGTTGGTGTGATGCATGTGATACATTCCAATTGGGGGATAATATTTTAGTGCATTTGGGTAAAATGGTATTTGGTACTGCATGATCTCGACACTCTTCCAGGAAATTGAAACTCTCGAGCTGTGGGAGTTGGCTGCTTTTTTTATGTTCCCTATGTGATTTCTGAAATGTGATTTGACCTGTATGATCATTCAGATTCATGGGCTGATAGGCACACACTAGGAGTTGGAAAAAGTCTGAATATAGATACTTACAATATTAGGATTTTAATATCTAAATTTGAAGCATTGAATATTTCTCTGTATTAGTCACCAATATCTCCAGCAGTGTAGCCAATTAATAGATGTTCTTATTTGTCCTTTTTATAAATGATTTGTGAACTGTTTGATGATCTATGCTATTTTGATCCGGAGTTGTGTAGAGAATCCAAAACAAACATGTAGAATATAGATTTTTAAAAGGGACTGATCTACTTGTAGTTTGCAGGGAGATCAAGAAGTATGTAATGTTTTTTGTAGCATCATATATACATATAATAGGACCAAAGGTGCAACAAATGTGATGTAGTGCTCTTGTGTACTCATGGATTTTCTGCAGGACCTTTCTTAAAATTCTGCATTTTTAAGAGCATTTTATTTAGTGAGTTTATTTTCCAAACGTGCCTTTTCATTTTATTGCAATGGGATCAAAACAATAAGAACTGTATCTCTGTTCTTTCACAGGCATGATGCATCTGTGCATCCCATCTAGTTGACATAATTTTCTCAGATCCCCTTTCTGATGAACTGAATTGTCGTTACGTGCAGAAACAGGCCGTCTTCATGTCATATTTGAAGGTGCAGAGGTTCCCCTAGGTGTTCCATGGACCATCGGAATCGAATAAGTCTAACCATCTTTGCGTTAAAATGCAAAATGAGGGTCTCTATTTCAGAAAGCAGTGCCATTGTATTAGGTTCTCGTACAAAGTAGTTTTTAGGCATCATTTTAATAAGGGGGGATGAATCTTGTGCTCTCTGTAGTGTACTAGTAGTGTCCTGCGCCCCTGTTATGACCAGCCATCACAGCTGTTGTGGTAGTGCACTGCCTGGCAAGGTTAGTAGACTGTTGCTTCCTTGAAAAATGGAGAAGGTTTTACCCTTTTTCCCTTCTAAAAGTGATGATTTCCCTTGATTTTAATTTCTTCTCCCCGTCTTCTATGTTAATTGTTTAATGGTTTGGTTTAAAATCTTAATTCCGATTTTCTTATGGATGAATTAGCTAGATAGTAAAGTCATACCTGAGCGCATATATCCTTTGACATCAAAGCCGCCTCTATTTTGTAAACGGATATAGCGTTGAACTCCAAAGGGAGAGGCGACGTCCCTCTAATTCGAGTTTTTTTTTTAACAACTCCTTCCGTTCCATTTCAAAATATAAGTCATTTCTATTTTTTAGAGAGTCAAAGTATTTTATGTTTGATTAAATTTATTTTACATGTCCGTTCAAAATAAATTATTTTACATGATTAGAAAGATTTATGGCATTGAATAAATGTACTATAAAAATATATTTAACAAAAAAATCTAACGGTACTTTATGTGTCATAAATGTTAATACTTTATCTTATAAAGTATAAAGTTGATCAAATTTGAAATACTTTGATTCTCAAAAAAAAAAAATTGTGATGACTTATATTTTAGAGCGGAGAGAATAGCACATTACTTGGACCATTAGAGGTAGGGTTGGTTTGCACTTTGCAGCCGATAGATCCGTTTTTTATTATTATAAGCATGATATTTCTACCGCTATCCTTCAAATATTGTTGTCGTATTGTTGTCAGATGCCGTTGCCAGTTGCCTATGCCATTCGCAAATCTTGTTACACGCACCGTTTGAAACGCAGGGGTTTCACGCAATTTCTATGGGGAATATATTGAAATCCCGACACTTTTAAACTGTGGTGTGAACATGTTTGCGAAAATGGTCTGGCCCGCGTTGTCTTTCTCAATGCTGCGTGGCTCGAGCGCTCTCTTGGTTTGGGCAGGGTGATTTTAGTGATTGGGACGATTCAAATCAAATTTGAACCGAACATTCCATTTTTCACATGAAAATTCATCTTATTTGAACACTGTACTGCCATGCCAACAGGAAGCATATCTATACTATAAATATCGAAATCTTTCATGCCATCATCATTATCTTATCTTAACCCCACTGGCATGTTTTCATTTTTTTTTCTGGACCAACACAACAATACGCCGGCAGCCACGGAGAGATGAGACATGAGAGTGGAGGGAAAAGGAGAAAAAAAAAAGAAGAGGCCTATCTTTTGATAAATTTCAAAAATGATTGGTTTCTTAGAAAGGGGGAGTAAGATGCAATGCACAAACTACTTTCAGTCTTTCGCTCCTGGGACTGGCCATCTAGTTGTATCGAACTGAATTCTGAAGGCCACTTATGGATAGACCTCAATGAGCGACCGAGATCCTAAGACAGGACTAATCTTGTATCCAGTAAACCCTGCTTCCAGGAAAATTTTGTGCAAGTCCTCCTCTCCTCTCTGTTTTCCTGGGAGTACCACCATCATGCATAGATCTAGCAAAAGCTGAGCTTCCCCTATCTGTTTAGATGAAGATGATCCTAACACGACATCAATTATTATCACTTTTCCCTTTGGCTCTCGAGTCGAAATAGCTTCTTTGGATCGTTTCAAGATTCGAACACAATCCTCATCACTCCAGTTATGTAGCACAAACTGCCATAAGATAGTTCAATAATTAATCACATAAGTACAGAGTGTATGATTACAAGACATTAGCATTGATCTAAGAAGAATGTGGGGGTAAACTAACTTTATAGCCTGTTTGGAATATATATGTGTTTAATAAAAATAAACTAGGCTTGCTATTTTTATAGCCTGTTTGGAATAGCTCCAACGCACAGGTTAGATATGTAATTTTGTGGACTAAATCAAAATACAAATAAAATGACGATTCACCTAAATGTTCTTGATGTACCTCCTAGCTCTAGATTCAGGATTTCCTGGAGCTACAGATACCCAGCTCCAAGAAACCTATAGATTTTTGACAGCTGGAGCTCTGCCAAAAGGACCTTTACATCGGAATTTTATGTCTCCATATATCAACTAAAACTACAACTAGGCATTAGATGTCGACCCAAAATAGAAGACAACGAAAAAGGGAGAAAAACATGCAACCACTTGATATATTAGACCCAAGTACTCCATCCATCCAAATGTAGGCTGACTTGTACTCATGTTCTTGTGTGCCACCAAATTTGTATATATCTTAAATATATTTTCAATACTTGTTTGGTGTTTTAGATGTTGCTGCCCTTCTCTATAAAGCTAATTATGTCAACTTAGCACAAAACCAGAAATCAACTTATCTTGCATTATGTAAAGATCAATTACTAGTACCTTGAGTAACACAGCATCAGCCGGAGGCCGGAGGAATGAACTCCATCATGTCGCCTGCAACAAACTCGACAATACCGCCGCCAGCCGGCGCGGCGTCCACCACGTGAGGCAGCTCCAGCACCGAGCACCTCACGTGCGGGAACGCCCTGGCGATGGCCCTCGCCGTCGACCCGTCGCCGCCGCCGGCGTCCACCATCGACGTCACCCCGGCGAACACCGCGCCGCACTCGCGGGCAACGACCCCCGCCACGAAGCGGCTGTCGGCGCCCATCGCCTCGTTGAAGCACGCGCCGAACTCCGCGTCGCGGCTGGCCATGCCGTACAGGCTCTCCCCGTGCGCCTTCATGAACGGCGTTGTGGTCCTCGCCGCCGCCGCCGCCGCCGCCGCAACGTCTTCTTCTTCCTCCTCGAGCCACTCGGCCAGGCTTTGAGACGCCATGAAATGGAGCGGCGTGAAGAACAGGAGCATGAGACGTGACAGGCACGTGTTGTGGCCACTTTCGTCCTCGCCGCCGTCGACGAGGAGACGAGACGCTGCGGTGAGGCTGTAGCGCGCGCCGCCGCCGCCGGCGACCTCGCCGTCGGCCGGCGTCTCAACTCCGAAGATCCCCGACGCGGCCAGGAACGTCATGATGCGGGAGAGGCATGGCCGCTTGCTTGAAGCGCAAGTTGAAAGTTGAAACTGATGGAAAGAAAGTGCGCGCCCGAAAAGAATACAACTATTTTCTGGCCGGAGTAAGGTTTAGAGGACATCAACCATCCGTGTAACGGGATTATCTTTGCAGTTTGCACGTCTAATAACGTGGTGCAAAGCTAGCCAACAAGTCTTTATCGTGTTTCTATCGGCGAGTACTCCTTGCCAAACTTTTGTAATAATGGCTTCAGGGGAATAAACTCCACTGCTAAACACTGAACCTCACGACCAGAGATCCATTGTAGCTTGGCCGTTTTCCCGTGCCACCAGGCACATGGTTCATGTCAATCGACAGATCATGTCACGCATTTGGCCTACCTCTGGTCCTTTATTTCAAAATAACCTACCTCTGGTCCTTGTCTGGTCATTTCCAAGCTGTCCATTGCTGTTGTTCATAGATATAATTTGTTCTTTTGTGAGTTGGCCCTGTTTGGAATAATTTTGGAAATTACAATGTACAAGATGAAACTTTAACTTTTGCAATACTAGAGCATCTCCAAGAATGCCTAAAAAATAAAATGCTAAAAAACTGGTTTTGGGACTTTGTATTAAATTATTGGGAGGAAAAAATAACCCTCCAACCAACAGTTCCAAAAAATTGGTCTAAAAAAGATTAGATTGTCGCCACATCATCCATTTGTCGGTCCAACGCTTGATTTTCTCCTCCGCGAACAGTAACTTTGGGTTTTTTTTTTCTCCGCAGCTTTTTCCGTGGGATTGGGGAGCTCACGGAGGGGGTGCAAATTTGACTCTCCATGGAGTTATTTTTGGACATGTGGAAAATTTAGCAACTATATTAGACAACTGTTGGAGCAACGTTTTTCACTTTTATTTCTAAAACTAAATATTGGAAGTGTTTATTGAGCACTCTTGAAGATGCTCTAAAGGGGGCTCATTTGCACCGGTTGAAACATAAAAGTTGAAACTCAAACTTTTTTGATACTTATGGATGAAAAAACTTGTTAAAATAAATTTAAGAATCAGCCGGCACTAGTAGCACGGGAAATACCCCCCACCCTTTTCCGTTATTTATTGAATCATCTCCATTGTTTCAATATGAAAAATCAGCCGAGAAGCAGTGCAGCAGCATTATATTTATACAAATACGAGTACAAGGAAACAATGGAAAAGAAAAGCAGGAAACAAAGTTTGCAGGTCCGATGACAGTGCAATAATAAGGCCCACCAGGCCGATCTTCTTTAGGAATAACTCCTTTTGACCCCCCTCAACTATCAACGTCATCTGATTTATCCCCCTCAACCGCAAAACCAGATATCCAGCCCCCCTCAACTATCTAAACTGTCCGTTTTACCCCCCTCGGCGATTTCAACCGTGGTTTAGACTGACATGGCACGATGGTCCCACATGTCAGGTTCCTTCCCCATCTCTCTTCCTCCTCTCCACGGCGGCGTAGCGGCCGACGGGGCGGCGCGAGTGGCGCTCCGGCAGGGAGGGCGCGGGTGGCGGCTCCGGCAGGGAGGGCGCGGCTGGATCAGCCCCTGGCAACCCGCGCGGGAGGCGCGGTCCGGGGGGGGGGGGGGGGGGGGGGGGGGGAGGACGCGGGCGGCTCGGCAACCGGCGGCGCGAGCGACCTGGCCCCGGTGGGATAGCGGCCCTGGCGGGGCTCGAAAACCGGAGGAGCAACGGCCGGCGCCAGCGGCCCGGACCCGGCTTCCGACGGCGACACAGCGGCCTGCGAGGCGATGCGAAGCGCGGCCGCGACGGGGAGGGCGCAGGCGGGTCGGACCACGGCGGCGCAGCGGCCGGCGGGGCAACGCAAGGGGCGGCTCCGGTGGAGAGGGCACCGTCGGCTCGGCACCCGGCGACGCGAGCGGCCTGGTCTCGGTGGGGAGGCGGCGTGGGCGGGGCTCGAACGCCGGCGCCAGCGGCCAGGCCCGGGCGGGGAGGCCACGCGCGGCTCGGTGCTTGGCCTGGGCGGCGGCCAGCGCAGACGCCTTGGTCCCCGGCCGGTGCTAGAGGCGGCGGCGGCGTGCGCCCCGGTCCGAGATCCCAACGCCGGGGCCGCCGACCGGCCGGCCGAGACACTCCATCGGGGAGGAGGAAGAGAGAAGGTGGAAGAGAGAGGGAGAGGGGAGGGAAGGTAAAGACACTGACATGTAGGGCCCGCTGTCCAAAACCACTGACGAAACCGCTGAGGGTGGCAAAACGGACGGTTTACATAGTTGAAGGGTGCTGGATATGTGGTTTTGCGGTTCAGGGGGTAAATCGGACTATGCTGATAGTTGAGGGGGGGGGGGGGGGGGGGGGGTGAAAAGGACTTTTTCCTCTTCTTTACTACTTATCGGACCCATTGTTCTTGGCCCAGCCCGTCAACTGGAAGATCAAATCGAGCCGTCATGACGCATCTCCCCCGATCAGACGGCCACGACCCACTCGCTCCTCCACTGGCCCCAGTATAAAGGCACCTCCCAACTCTCACGCGCGCCGCACCGGAGGCGAAGGCGGCGCTAGGGTTTGCGGCTGCGAGGTGAGTCCCGATTCTCCCATCTCCTGTCCGACGCGCATTGTTCCTCCGATTTCGCCGCGCGATTGCGCTTCCCGCTCAGCTCCGTGCCGTGTTGATTCTATGATTCGGCGTGCAGTGGCTTTGTGTCTGTTAGTTTGTAAAATTTCGTGATTGCTCCAATCCTGGGTGGTAGGTTTATTGGTGGTCTAATCTGTGTGAATCAAGTGCTTTAGTTAGACCTCTCAGTTGATTAGTTCGTGTGTAGTTTGTACTCGCTGTGCTTATTTTCATTCAGCCATGAGTAATTTTGTGATGGATCCGTTGATGCGGTTCAGCATTCATTTCTGGTTGTGTTCTGTAGTGCAGCAATTCTTCCGGTATCACGTTGCTCGAATGTTGCAGTGTCTGATTGAAGACGTCACGGTGGGCTGAGAAATTTCTGAATTTATTCATTCCTTACTGTTTTCCTTGATGCTGCATTCCTTGTGATGTCAGATTGCTCAAATGTAGCTACTCTACGCTATGCAGTGTTCATAGTGGAATTGCACGTTTTCAGCTATTTTCGTATTTTTTTGCTGGTGGTAGTGGCACCTATAGTTTTATAAAACACAGCCTTGTGATCTCAACATTGATATGTATAATTTATATTTGCAAAATGTGTACATTGTAATGCCTGATGCTACCGTGTTTTACAATCTACAGGCCAAGGGACATTGAAGATTTGTCAAGGCAGCAGTAAAGATGGTTCTCAAGTATGTATTTTCCCTCTGCTCATATTTATGTTGTTTGTTGTATTCTCTATGAGGGATGGAGATTTAGTTATGTGGTATTTATTATCTACCGGAAATTCTGTACTGCAGGACAGAGCTGTGCCGTTTCAGTGGTGCCAAGATCTACCCCGGAAAGGGTATCAGATTTATCCGTGCAGATTCTCAGGTGATTTCTTTACATTGTGAAATTCTTGGAAACAGGATGGGAATTTAATATATTGTCCAACTCTAACCCTGTCTTTTTTTTTTCCCTAAACTTTTCAGGTGTTCCTTTTTTCGAACTCAAAGTGCAAGCGCTACTTTCACAACCGTCTGAAGCCAGCCAAGCTCACATGGACAGCCATGTACAGGAAGCAGCACAAGAAGGTATGGGAGTTTTTGAGTTGAGTATGTTTTGTTGTAATGATCTGTTTGCACTGGATTATGAAAAACTCTGTTACATGATTACATCTCTGGTTACACTGCCAACAAATTGTAAAAAATGGGATAGTTAGGTTTGATAGTTTTCAGTTGTCTGTGATGCTGATTTTTTTTTTGATAAGTGGCACTGCAGAAATTTTACTGAAAACTATGAAAACGTTGTGTACTTATTTGTGTTTCGTTGCAAATAAAGCATGGGAGACCTTTCTCTAAAAAAATCATTTGTGCTACGCTCATGTGTTTTATATTGCTAATTCCTACATTTACCAACTGTGGTTACATTTGATTTGTGTTTGAAGGACATCCATGCTGAAGCTGTCAAGAAGAGGCGCCGCACCACCAAGAAACCATACTCCAGGTCAATTGTTGGTGCCACCCTTGAAGTCATCCAGAAGAAGAGAGCTGAGAAACCAGAGGTTCGCGATGCTGCTAGGGAAGCTGCCCTCCGGTATGCTACCTTTCTGTGATTTGCCTTGCATAGATGACTTAGTGTACCCTAGTTGTCCTTACACCCTTTTTTCATGGTTAGTAATTCATTCATGATATTATTATCTTTTGCTGGTCCTTCATGGCCAACTATTTTGTAAGCTTGTTTAAATTGAGATGTGATATATTTTGAACTTGATAGATAGCCCACCATTCTATTCTATTTTAAAAAATTTCATTTCTTTTACCAGAGTCCTGAAAATAATTTGAGCTGTGTATCTAGTCTTTTAGTAGTTTACAACTAATGGCTGACCAAGTGTTGATAGCATTGTATTTCTAAATTCTATTCATGTTGTTACCATATTATTGTCATGGCAAAATACGACGATCTCTAAATGCCTTTTGTGACAGTGAAATCAAGGAACGCATCAAGAAGACTAAGGATGAGAAGAAAGCTAAGAAGGCTGAGATGGCAAAATCTCATAAGACTGCTGGGAAAGGCAATGCCCCCAAGCCTGGTAAAGGTCCAAAGCTTGGTGGAGGTGGCGGCAAGCGGTAGATTTGGGGTGATTGGGGCACTGATAAAAGAATCAATGTTATGTATCCCAAAACAAAATTTTGCACTGCTAGTTGTAGAACCATATAGTTAGAAAGTGTTTGTAGCATGTTTCCAAGCTTTAATGTTTGCCTGAGTTTCCATCTTTTAAATTCTAACGTGCCATAACACTATGATCTAGAAGTTCTTCCTTTTGCAGTGTGGTTGGAATTTGGCTTTTGGTTTTAGCCATCACATATGTTTCATGCTGTTGCAGCTGTAACAGTGCTTTGTATCCTTAATGATTTTATGGAGTTTGTATTCGCATTGATTGGTTTGAGATTCTGAAATCAGAAATGACTTACCAATTGACTCTGTAACATAGCCTTGGCAGAAGTTAATTAGACTTCAAAAGTTGTGTGCATGACTCTTTAAATGCTATAATATTCAATTAAGCCTCTTTTGTGATATACATTTGGAGGTTCTTAAAATGTGGTGAAGACTAATTTGGTGCTCTTGAAATATTGAACGCCGAGCAGTAGTATCAGACTATATGAAATGATTTAATGGCTTTATTTACATGGAATACCTAGAAAGGAGAACACATTGCATCCAGGCGACTGGTGATTGAGATGCTTGAAAGCCTTGCATTTCTGTCTCTTTCCAAAATGATTGATCTGCTAAAATCCATATGTAAGCTCCACCAGCTAAAATCACAGCGATTTAGGTCTGTTTGGATCCACCCCAACTAAAATTTAGCTAGCTAAAATGTAACGACTTCTTTTAGCCAGCTAAACTTTAGCTGGGGATGTTTGGATCCCTAAGCTAAATGCTAGTTTGACTATAATACCCTCATGGGTGTAAGATGATATGGAGGTCGTGCTAGTAGTGGGTGTAATTTCGTCAAACCATTGAGGGCATTTCGGTCTTTAAACAGTTTTAGCTGGGTTTAGCTAGTCTCAACCAGTTAAAGAAAAATGGCCTTTCCCATTAGCTAGGAGAAGTTTAGCTAGTTTTTAGCTGGAGCATTTGGATCCATCTAAGCAAAATTTAGCTAGCTAAAGTTTAATTGGTTGATCCAAACAGGGCCTTACTTTATTCATTTTTTCTCACACGTGCACAGTGCACTTCGCTTTGTCTGTGCAGTTAAGTTACAAAAAGGTTCGATTAGGAGAGTTCAGCATGGTTGGAATATATATGGTTCTGTCTTTATGATACTGTATTTATTTGGGGGAAAAATGTACTCTGAATTGTTGCCTTACTGTGAGTGATCTGCACTCGTTGTGATCTTGATCAATAGGAGTTGGCATATGAAGAAAATAGGCCACGATGATTTTTGACTTCTAGAAAACAAAACTTGTAACACGAAAAGAAAACTTGTTGGCATATGATTAATCTTTCTGAACAGCTTGTACTGCCGCCGTTCCTATTTGCCATTAACTACCACACTAGATTATATCATAATAAATTGTAACATCAGTGTTTATTCTGCCCAACGTTTTCTTGACATGTAAGCCAAATAATTAAAATAATTTCATGTATCATTGTCATGTTGAAGGTTAATTTTATGCAAGCTTACAAGCTGAATTTCATGTTAAAAATGATAGCTAGAAGTTTTTCGAGTCTTCGAGGTTAAATCATCTTTAAAAGCATAGGTTGTCATTTTGCCATTGAAACAATCAAAGATAAATCCAATGTTTTAGTTAAATAAAATGCTTTGGTTCTAAAATTTGTCAGACTCTTCTAAAAATTTGCCCCGATGGTTAAGAAAATGCTCCAGATAATGAAATATGAATGTTCCAAAAAACCATAGTACAATTTTATTTCCCTTTTTGCCATTGAAACCATCAAAGATAAATGAATCCAAGCTATTGCATTTCACTCTGATGATTAGAAAAATGATAGACTTTGTGGGTAAAATGTTTGACATGCCACTACTGATCGTGCTCCTGATGCCTCCGTTTCCAACACAACACATATTTTCTATTAATCTAGTATGTAATTAGCTGTTGCCCTCGACATGGTCATGATGGAACTGTATCGAGATGTTTATAGAAGGGAGGAACTGATATATTGAGCGCAGACTGTAGCAGCATGTAAATAAGATATATATACCAAATAATGGAACGTGAGGCCTCAAATGTGGTGTTGAAATAAAACTGTATTAATTGGTTAATAACTGAGCAAGCTGCCACGACATTAGAAGTGAGATTTGCTTAAAAGTTACAAGCCATTGAATCTAGATGTGACAAGATAAAAGATTAGTAAAGCTCAAAAAAGGCCAAAAATAAGAAACTACCACCTACTGATGAAGCACACTTTGTTGGACTCTCATTGATATGACAATCGAAGCAACACAACAGATGTAGATGATAAACTAGCCGATAGATCTTAATCAAGGTAGGATAAATTTGATTCTACGACATCTGGCAAGAGGGCAAACAATGCAGCCTTACAAGATATGATAAGAATCTCTACCTGGCATGTAAACTAGACAAAATTACAACGATGTGATGGTAATTAAAGCCTAGAACGCTTGATGATTGTGATGCTTGCAAGCGAACCGGAGATTGAGAGGATGCAGCCCTGTTCACCAAAAAAAGTTGCCAAGAAACTACATTACTAAACTGAAGGGTATTTACTAAATTACAAGAGTTCATATCTATTACTTCCTATTACAGAAAAATAGGAAAAGATACAAATATCCGATATTTAGGAGATTTTTTTTGTCTTGTGCACCATCAACTAATGTCTTTTCTTATTCTGGATTTTATTGGCCAAAATCCGGTGTCAACAGAAAGAGCATAGCCAAAAGCAGAGCCCGAGCGAAAGAAGAAATATTGGACGACGGAAGAGTTCCATTCTTCTTGCCATTCCATCACTTCATCGAAAAGCCATGTTTGTTCTCTAATTTACTACCGTTTCTAATGCACCACTAGTCCTAGTGCACATGCATGCATGTTTCCAGCCCCTTGTTACATGCTACACATCAGGTTTATGAAGGTAGTAAGGTCCGCTTCCGTTGCCAAAGGGTCACCAGAGGGGCCAATCTGGCGAGCAAGATGGTTAGCTGTGTCAAGCTCTCCAGCGGCTGATGTGAACAGTCACATGCTTACAGAACTTTTTGTAGAACAGCTCCAATCAAGTGGATCTTTTGTTCTTCTGATGCCTCCAACTCCAATGCATGCATATGGTAATCCGTAGCATCTCATGTCCTCAGCTAGCTGTATAGGATTGAGAACCACTGGAATGGAAATAACATGGAAGTAAACTCCCAAGTGTTGTGTGAAAGTATGTATAAGCTACAGAGCTCAAATGTAGGAGTTCAATTACAATGTGTAAAGGAGCTGGACCTATCCCATGAATTAAGCATTGCATCTAATGCACTTATTAGACCTATACTTTTTTTATTACAAGGACCAAATCAGTGTGGTGCTATGTAGGAGTACCTGCACATTTATTCTTCTTCACAAGACCATAGTTTGGAGGATCAGCGCAAAACCAATTTAAAGTCCAAACTCCATTATAGTCACATATAATTTTTTATTTGTCACATAGAACTATAGAAGTACTTCCGATGATAGATGTATTGTGTTCAGCATAGTACGGTTTGCACAAACGTACAACATAGCACACACACAAATATGTCTTATTGCATATAGAAATTTGTTGGTGTGATTGCATTTATATGTTGGCATGAAGACATTTGGTCTGTGAATGATCCGCATGTGCGTTGCTGCTGCAGTATGAGAGAAAAAAATTGGCAACCACACTCTGTGCCGTGAATGCTAATATATTATTTGCTACAACCAGCAGTTAATTATTTAAGAACCAATGGAAGCAGGGGCAAGATTCTTTTTGGCCCAGCAACAGCCATACATGTGTGGCGAATGGTGGCTGTGAAATCAAAACATGTGAAGTGCCTCCCACTCCTACAACAAACACTATTTTCATGTTTCTCGCGGGCCAGGAGCTGTAAACGTTCTCCTGAAAACATGTGAAAGGGAAATAGAGAAATAACATGAAAGATCATAGTGATGAGGAAGTGTCAGGGCTCTTGAGCTTAAAGTGGGACTCAATTGCACATATATAAAGGAGCCGGATCCTAGAGCAAATCCATTTCAATTAAGCATCACGTCCATTACATTTAACATCCTTCATTTATTCAGACCTGATTAATGCATTACTACTAAAACATGGAAATGCATACCATGATTTTTCTGGATATCAATAATTGCATGCATTGCTCGATGAATGCGGATAACTCATTTTATTTCAGAAATCATATACAATATATAAACATTTACTCTGTGTTTCAACCCATACATGTTTTATGCAAAGACAAATTGACCCCAGAAGTCAATCTAAAAGGAAAAAACAAAGACAAGAATTATAACTCCACATGTGGCAAGAATGTCATAGTCCGTGTACTTCTCACCTAGATGACTGCTATTCTACAAGCCATAGTTAGGGTCACTGATGTTTCTCTACATATTAGGATCCTCGATAGGAAGTCGCACACAAGTTGTCCATAATTCGTTGAGCGTGGTAACGACATGCATCGGCTGGGACGGTACCTTAGCACTGCAATTCTCTACTTGGGCACCACTAGTGTTCCTAGTGCCTTCAAGTCCTATCAACTTTGTCATGGCCGAGCCATGGACAGCCTCCTACGCAGCTCTTCTTCTATCTCATTGTTACTTGTGAACACAGGAATTGGATAGGCATATAAATAAGCAAGTGACCGAAACACATTATTCGAATGCACTCAGATTTTCTTGCTTGTTTCCTCGACCAGCAGCAGCAAGAACACACGAAAGCTTGACGGCCCACGGTCATATCAGGAGAGACTTGGCTACGCTTGGCCCTTGGGATTAAACTCGTATGCCTGGCAGTTAAACAACTCGTCGTCGCCGGAAAAGAAATCAACCAAGCCCTAACTGTGCGCCTCCGACCTGACGCATGGCTCCGCACTCTTAATTTGGTGGCTCGCTTTGCGGAAGCCCGTGGGTCACCATTGGCAGGCAGATTGGTACCACACTACCACCCATCATTGCATTGTTGTCTTTGGCTTTGCAAAATTAGTGGCACCCCAGAGCTATTAATTACATTTGATTGATTTGCAAAAGCGTTCCTTACCCATATCGACGTTAACAACTATTTTTCATGATAAACTCCCATCCATTTGCAGTACTGAGTACTGATATAGCCTAACTCGATCAGAGTTTCCTATATGGCTATACCTATAGGAGCTTCAGAGTTGCACTGAGTACTGAGTACTGCTGCAGCCATGCTGTTATCAGCACCGTGAATTCTGCAATAAGGTACCATCCCAGGACCCCGTGGGATTTGGCTTTGAGTTTGAACAGAGGACATGCGTCACTGAGAACAGAGGACATTGCTGGTTTGGGATTGGCGCTGTTTACTATTGGCTACAGTTCATGCATAAAAACAGAGAGCCAGGCGTTTTAGAACTATGTACTAGCTAGTTATCAAATTGTCTAGGTTTTGATGGTCCGGCTATGACACCTTTTACCGGCCGCATTAACAAGGTAAGCTGAGACAACGAGCTTTATGAGCGTTCCACAACAACACTTTCTGTATCCTCTACCTTTTATGAGTTGGGATGTGTATATGAAGGGAGGAACTGATAATTGCACAAAGTGTAACAGCATACCATGTTAACAAATGCAATGTGATCATAATTGAGTTGAAGTAAAATGCTCGGATGGTTGTTGGCATCAGTACTCTTCTATTTTTAAGAACTATATGCATGTACTTTTTCTGTATTCAGTTACATGGCATAATCGGATCTTTTTTCAATATGAAATGAATTTGTTAACAAAGGGATTGTGCACCTTCATGAAGACGTGCTGCAGAGCGGAAGATCCAAACAGCTGAGGCTTAGGGCCATGCCATCCATCGAGCAGGCTGACTGGTGGGGTCAATGCTTTCCGGTCGCCAGTGAGTGAGAAGCATACTGTAGTTGAGCGGACGGAGTGAGATGCACACTATGACAACGAGGTCTGTAACTGCAGTATATTCATTCTGTCAATCCCTTCTTCCTGCGTGGATTTCTGTGCCTGTGGTCATACTACGTCGTAGCAGTACTAATGTTTCTGATCTATTAACCGCGTTGGTGGCTACTGAATTATCAACTTTTAGTGTACCTCCAACATATACAGATAAAGCAATAGACACGATTTAGTGCCCAGGCCCCAGCAAAGTTACTCTACAAAGCTCAAAGAGCGTGAACCGATGTAGATCAATCCTCACCTGACACATCTCGAGGGATCCCGGTGTCTCGCAGTCCTATAGCAAGCACTACAATCATTGTGGTCATGTCTGGAACACTGGAGACCCGCAACGTTGAACAGATGTGAATGGGAAAAAAAAATAACATGCGGGAAAGGACCAAATAAAGAGATCAGAATGTATCATGTATCATGACTATGGTCTATGGAGCTGAAATGTGGGACTCAGCTCGCTTGCACATAAAAAGAGCTGGAGCTTGGAGAGCAACCCATTTGTCAATTATATGCATTTGCTACTCCTTCTCTTTATTCAGACAGTCCATTTCATTTAATCACCAAATCCAACGCATTTATTGTTCTTCATTTTATTTGGACCTAATTTCTGTAGTATTGTTATTTATTGAAAAACTATGTACTATATATTTTTGCTAGCCCAAACTATTTACTCATCCAAATTATTTAAATGGAGGCCAGCGGGAAAGTGTTATTCACGATTAGAACTATGCCTTTTGTAGCAGATGCAATTACTTACCATTATTCACTTGAGCTAGGCCTGTTAGGCTGTTGCCGTGTTACAGTTACCAGCTAAAATGATCACTATATCTTGAAAAATCAACACAAAACCCTTTTCGGAAAGAAAAGAATTTACACAAAGATAGGATGCCTGTTTGCCGAGCCTCTTGCTGCCTCCACTTAACCAAACTTTGAATCAGTACCATGTATGATCCTTTACTGCATTTAGTGTAGCAGTGGGAACTACGATAGATTTTCTCATGCAAGTGTTAAAAACACGATGAAAATATCGACTGATTTGCCTCAGAGATACTTCAGGTGTTGACTTGTCGACTTCTACTACATACCTCCACCCTGCTCTTCTTACTCGGGAACAAAAGACTAGTGATGAGCAATGTTGTATTGTGACTCAAATCCTACTTGGATTAGGACTCAATAGGGGTGTGCTTTAGGACTTCTAGTTCTACTAGGACTTGAGCGATGAATCCTACTAGGAGTAGGACTCCTACTTGCTCCTACTTGCATGTATGGGGCTTTGGAGGGGACTATATAAACAAGGGGCAGAGGCTCTATCAAATCAATCAAGCCAAGGGCAAACACCAAGGTCTCATCCAAGGCTTGTGAGAAGCAATTAGGAGCGCTCAAGAGGAATAGGCTAGATAGTTCTATAAGCACTAGATTCTTGTATGAGGCAAGAATCCGAGGGTCCTAGAGGGTAAGTAGAGTTGTGAGGGAGCGGCAATCACTTGTACTCTTTCGGAGTTGTGCTTAAAGAATTTGCGGTCGGCTTCGCCAAATCCTATTCTCTTGTTGTGGTTGCTTCAACTTCGTCAACTAGGGTTTTCTACGAGATTCGTCTACTTCGTTCTTGATACTGTGCAAGCTCGTGTCGTACTCGCAATATCCTTTCAAGATCTGAGGGTTGCTGCGCATAACGAGGGGTATCAGATTCTAACAAGTGGTATCAGAGCCAAGGTCGGATTGAGCTGATTTTGTGAGAAGGTCGGCAGTGCTAGGGTGCACGAAATCAAGACGATGTCAGGGATGTGGAATCAAGTAGAGAAATTTGATGGCAAAGGGAATTTCAGCGTGTGGCAGTGTGTGGTAACAGATGTGCTTGTCCAGCAAGGGTTAATTGATGCTCTTGAGGGGACCAAACCAGAGAGCACAACCGCTGAAGACTGGAAGGTGATGGAGCGGAAGGCTGTCAGTACAATTCGACTATGTCTCTCTAATGAGGTAAAGTACTCGGTAATCAAGGAGAATTCCCCGAAGAAATTATGGAAGAGCTTAGAAGAATTGTATATGGCAAAGTCGCTGACAAATCGGTGGGTGCTGAAGCGTCAACTATTCAGGTTGCGCATGGAGGAAGGCACACGATTCGTTGACCATCTAAATGTCTTCAACAAACTTGTCACGCAGCTGGTTAGTGTGGATGAGCAAATTGAGGAGAACGATAAAGTCGTCATACTGGCTTCATCCTTACCACCATCATGGGAGCAATTGGTGATGAATATTCTCGTCGGGAAAACTACTCTCAACTTCAACGAGACAGTTGCATACCTGTTAGAGGCGGAGTCCTTGAAGAAGCCACATGAATCTTCATCCTCGGGTGATCAAGCATTGACTGTTTCAAGTGGAGCAGGCAAAGTCTTGAATCGCGGGAAGAAGAAAGGCAAGAGCAAGGGCAGCCGTACATGCTATCTTTGTGACAAAGAGGGTCACATGATAAAGGATTGTCCAAATTTGAAGAATATGAGAGGAGCATGCTCTGTGGCAAGTGAGGATGAAGGTGATATACTTATCGTCAGTCAACCAGGGACTATTCATGATTGGATATTAGATTCAGGGAGTTGTTTCCATGTATGTTCGGCAAGGGAGATGTTTGACGAAGGATCTCAACGCCCGGCGAATGGAATTGTTCACTTGGCGGATTGTAAGGAGTATGCTGTCACCAAGGTGGGAACAGTTACATTGAAGATGCATAATGGAACACATTGCACACTCACGGGAGTTCGGTATATCCCGGGTTTGAAAAAGAATCTAATATCTGTAAGGTCGCTAGAACTCCAAGGTTGTGGCTTATCACTTCGAGGTGGAGTTATGCGAGTTACTTGCAAAGGGCAGGTAATCATGAAAAGTATCTGGATTAATGGTGGATACCGAGTGATAGGAAATCTTAATGGCGGTGCAACCATTGGGAGATTTGGTAAAAATCCTGATCAGGAGAAGGAAGTTGTCTCGTCAACAGCAGGTACTCAAATCTCAGTTGCAGTCAAGTGCAATGCGGCAAAGGTGGTTGCAAAATCTAACAGTCGTAGAGGTGAAGCTGCAAGCTGTTGGAAGAAGGAAGACGTGGTGGGACCGACGACCACGCAGTACCGGCGAGCAGGTGGAGCTCAGAGGCGGTACAAACCTATGGCATGGAGGGTCATAGGAGAAGGTGGTGTGGTTAACCAAACTACACAACGAAAGAGCTCTCAGGTGGAGGGTCCAGGCGCTCCAGCCGGGACACTCACACGCATATCGTGGTGATGTGCATGAGCCTCTGTGGTGGGGGCACTCTTGTGGTGGGAGTATAAAAAAAAAAAAGAAGCCGATTTGGAGCGAATTCTTGGAGGAGCATGATGACTTCAATGGATTAGAGTCAAGGTGGAGATTGTTGTATTGTGACTCAAATCCTACTTGGATTAGGACTCAATAGGGGTGTGCTTTAGGACTTCTAGTTCTACTAGGACTTGAGCGATGAATCCTACTAGGAGTAGGACTCCTACTTGCTCCTACTTGCATGTATGGGGCTTTGGAGGGGACTATATAAACAAGGGGTAGAGGCTCTATCAAATCAATCAAGCCAAGGGCAAACACCAAGGTCTCATCCAAGGCTTGTGAGAAGCAATTAGGAGCGCTCAAGAGGAATAGGCTAGATAGTTCTATAAGCACTAGATTCTTGTATGAGGCAAGAATCCGAGGGTCCTAGAGGGTCAAGTAGAGTTGTGAGGGAGCGGCAATCACTTGTACTCTTTCGGAGTTGTGCTTAAAGAATTTGCGGTCGGCTTCGCCAAATCCTATTCTCTTGTTGTGGTTGCTTCAACGTCGTCAACTAGGGTTTTCTACGAGATTCGTCTACTTCGTTCTTGATACTGTGCAAGCTCGTGTCGTACTCGCAATATCCTTTCAAGATCTGAGGGTTGCTGCGTATAACGAGGGGTATCAGATTCTAACAAACAAGATGAAATCCACGGCGAGATTTGTATAAATTGGAAACTGACCGAGCCGTATGCAAGTGCACTACAACGTCACTTGTTTTGTGCAACGAGAAGTTATTAACTGCAGGCTCTTCTGATTCGCCAAAAAAAATAAAAAATAAAAATTGCAGGTCTTCCCATCTCCACTGTTGCTTGCTAACGTGCAAAAAGGAAACTGATCAATTTGCATGGACAGTTGAGATTGTGACGTTGCTGAGGGATGGGAGTGTGAGTGGGTAGGAAAGGGGCCGAGGGGCCATGCCCTGGAGGAGCTCATCGACGCCCCGACGGCGTGTGGCCACTGGCACAGCGCCAAGTTAAGCTCCAGCTCTGGTCGTAAACATCATGGATACAACAGAGTACAGGAGCTGAGTAAACCGTCTCCATCCCAAAGTTCAGCGCTGAGTACACTACTGCAGTGCCAGCTCAGGCGAGCAAGATGGCCAGCAGCTTTATGGACAGGCCGCCAGTGAGTGTGAAACAGGAGTGTGATCGTGTACATAATCCAAGCCTACAACCCGGAAATTTTTGTCCAGTCTATCCTTTTTTCCGTGTTGCCAATTTCTGCACCGTGCGTTGTAATTTAGTCTCTCATGTACTAATCTTGCTTTCGCAAAGTGACCATTTCCCGTTGCATATTCATACAACATTTGGAACTCCAATGTACAGACAAATCAATTGTGCTTAGCCATCAGCAACCGATCTTACACGTTGCCAAAGTTTCTTACACGTGCAACTAGCCCTTCTGTGTTTGATTCTTGAGAACACACAGAAAACTTGCGGACGATCGAACACACTGACACTCAGCAATCAGCATCTGTGTCTCCGACGTGTCGTGGCCAATCTAGCTACATTTGAGTAACACATCGATGCAGTAAGAAGCTTCTTGATGGCGCTTAAATGGGTGCTTGTTGAGCGATCCTAGTGCCTCCCACTCCTACATCAACCACTGTTGTCATGTTTTTGTGGGAAACTATAAACACTCCGTGAAAAGGAAATTAAAAGAAAGGAGATGGAAAGACAAAAATGACTAGAAAGTGTCGCGACTCCGGGCTCAAACATAGGATTTGGTTGTGCATATAAGGGAGACGCGCAGCGGAGAGGACAGTACATTTTTTCTTTTGCGGGTAGAGAGGACAGTACATTTGATTAAAGCATCACACATCCCGTACATTTTATATTCTTCATTATATAGGGACCAAGTTATATTAGTGTACTGGTAGTCCGCATTCATTTTTCTCCCGCAGAAACCATACTCCTTCACATGAATCAGTTTCTTGCCGAGTCCAGCAAGATTGCTGAGCAAACCCAGCTGCAAGAGAAAATAATACTAAAGGAAGTTATATTATATCAAGTTTATCTTTCGAAATGGCCATTTGTTTAAAAAGAGAGAATATAGATAAGAGTCAATTCTCTGAATGCCATTGAAAATTATATGACTTCTCTTATTGCCATCTAAAATAGAGTTCTTTTATAATAATTGGGGAAAAATCGATGGCTCACATCGACCGAGAGCGACCGATCCGAGGGCCACAGAGGTAGGAGGAAAGTGGAGGAAATCAGATGGGGGAAAATTTCCCATGTATCTCTATGACGAGTGGGCCTTGGAGGAAAAATTTCCTCCCGTTTCCTCCACAAATGTGGGGATTAGGGCATGACAATAATTGCATTTTAGTTCTTAATTTTTAAGGGTAGAACGGTAAATGTGAAAATAATGTTTGATGTATTTATCTAAATATATTAGAAATTGTTAGCCACGTGTACGGCCCGACCTGGTGATGAGAAAAAAAATTACGCCGCGGAGAGGATTCGAACCCAGGTCTGGAGTGACAGTCTGGCAACGACCTACCTACCACTATGCTGTGCAGGTAACAAATTTGTAACCTTGTAATTCGTTAAAATGGTAAAAAAGATAAAATAGTGCAAGCAAAGGGAATCGAACACCGGACTTCAAGGAAGGCAGCAGCTATGCTCAACCACCGGGCTAGCTCCGAGGTTGTGCTTGTAGGACGAAGGCTAAATTTTTATATTATATCTAATCCTGCGCCCAGGTGATTCCACTGCCGATTGGACCAATCCTGTAGCGCCACGTTATTGCTTCCAGCTGAAGAACACAGAATGATTCATTTTCTTTTTTAAATTTGGAATTAAAACTTGTCATAAAAACTTCAAATTTGATGATTTTTATTCTAATTTTCTTTAAAAGTACTCTCTTTGGCTTAATGACATTGTTTTATATCGAAATTGCTATTTCTTGAAAATTTTTTCTATAGCTTATTTCTTGCACCTTAGTATAGAATAGAAAAACATGTTTTTTATTCACCATTGGCAATGTGGCCTTGGGTGCATGGCCCATGCAGCGCTAACTTTCACGCGAATTATAAATATTCAGGAGATGGAAGAGCTGCTCCATGGGCTAGGGCTGCCCTTCGACAAGGTCCACCAGCTGGTCCGGCAGGGTGACGACGGCTTGGTCGCCATCGCCTCCGTCGAGGGGCTCAACGCCTCGCTCGCCGCCGCGGCACCACCGCCAAGAGCGTCGTGCACACGCCCGCCACTACTACAGAAAACATTTGTAAGAGCCAGACATTTTTTTAGGGGAGGAGACAGATGTGTTACAATAACCGCCTCCGTTAATCGATTTTAGGAGACGGTCAAATGTAACCGCCTCCTAAGATGAATGTAACTGTCTCCGTAAGTCCATTCTCAATTTTTAAATTTGAATTTTTCAAACGAGCTTGATAGAGAAATGACCAATATGAAAGTTGTAGATCTCGAAAAGTTAAAAAACATTGTAGTTTGCAACCTTTTCATTTGAAATCATCTTATCCAAGAAAAGTACGTTTGAATGTTCTCAAATTTGAAATTCAAATTTCGCAAAAGACCTCGGATGGAGAAATGACCTATATGAAAGTTGTAGATCTCAAAAAGTTAAAAGACTCAGTAGTTGACAATGTTTTCATTTGACTTCGTTTAAAACTTCAAAAACACAATTTACACTTGGTTCTGTATAATATGATAGGAATCAAAACAGAGCATGGACACATGAGAGAGTGTGGTGTAGTGGTAGAGCAAGACATGCGTGAGGGTGGCCTCATTAGCCATGTCATTGTGATTTTGGTGATTGAGTGACAACACAATCATCGGGACTAATGGTTTGTCAAGCATATGATTTGTAGGCTATTTAGGTCCCAAGGATGAAAATGATGTAATCCAAGATGCAAGATTCTCAAAGAATCCATATGCCAAATCCAAGTATATGTTTTTGCTAAGGACTTAAAGGGTTTGAATTGGAAGAGTTGACAGCCACGATGCACGGATCGGATGATCCGACCGAAGCAAGGTTGCATGGGTCGGATGGATTGACCGCCCTAGGGTTTGCAAGCAAGAAGCACCGATCGATTCATCCAAGCGAGCAAGGAAGCAGCGGTCAGAGCATTGGATGTTCATCCGATCGAGAAGGAGCAGCTGAGATGAAGCGTGGATCGATTCATCCGACCGAGCGAGGAAGAGACGGTCGGAGCATTGGCCTATCGTCCGATCGATGATCAAGGGCTGATATTGAACGGATCGTTTGATCTGACCGAGCAACGATCGGATGATTAAATCCAAATATCGAGGTTCAACTCAAAGAACATGCAGAGAAGATATGCAACGCGTGGCAATGAAGAAACAACGGATCGGATGATCCGACTGGCGGTCGGAGTTTTGGTCAGATCAAATGATCGTCGGTCGGATGAATCGACCCGTGTTGATGACGTCATTTTCTACGGCTAGTTTCAAGTTCAAATGATGTGGTCAGATCATCCGACCCCTACAAGGATGCTTGGGTCGGATGGATAGACTAGTGCACGGGCTGAGGGGGTGCAACGATTAGTGTGCAAAGGATTTGTACGGGTCGGATGATCCGACCAAGGCATGCAGTGGCGGTTAGATCAATCGACCCGTGCAACAAAAATCTAGCCTGATGAGGACATCAAAGACAACAGGAGCAACTCTACACCAGCAGCACTAGCAATCCAGGCGCCACCTATAGGTCCAGAAGCCCAGGCGCCACTTTCAGCCCAGGCGCCACCTCCAGGTCCAGAAGCCCAGGCGCCACTTCCACCTGGGCCAATTACTCGGGCCCGTGCGAGAGAATTGAGCTTCGTCATGCTGCTGAAGAACGAAGTTACAGAAGAATAGAAGCTGGCCCAATATGAGTCCCAGGTGGGTGCGCCTGACTGGTGGGGCCCACCTTGGGCGCGCCCCCACCCGCCCCCTTCGGCGTGATTCCCCTCTCCACGCCGACCCTAGGGGCTGCGCCCCCTATTTAGATAGACCCCTCTTTTATTTTCAGACTTGAGTTTTGTTTTACATCTAGTTTTAGCTACATTCGACACCGCACAAATACGTGTTGTCCTCGTGTGATTCAGAACTCCACCTTCGAGTGATATTAAGATTGCTCGCCTTCATTTTCTTGTTCGTTCTTCGATTGCGTACAGGAAGTTGCTGATCTTGATTGCAACAGGTTCGGTAACCCAGGGAGTTGGTTCAGCGATTGCATTGGCGCTTCGGGTTCGCTCGTCGTAGTCGGATCGTGAGGGTCGACTTCCACCAAATCGAAATTACCTCCACTTACCAAAAGATCGGGCACTTCAGCTCTATCAAGTGGTATCAGCTTTCCAGGTTGATCGGTGAGTTTATCGAGTGTTGTTTCATTACCTACAGTCCACAAAAACCAAAAGAAAAATTCAGGTTAGATCATTATCCCAACACCTTTCTTCGCCTTGCACTTTCTTTCAATAATTTGCGTTGTTGAATTTGTGTGCCTCACGTTCAATTGTTGCTGGTTACTTTGTGCTTCCGCCGCCGCCGACACCACCACCCGCCGCCGCCGCCACCACCACACGCCGCCGCCACCGCTGCTCTACATCTTCACCACAAATCCTACAACCTGACGCCGCCCCTAAACCGAGCCCCCACGCCGCCCGTGAACCCTAAACCGAGTCCCACACACCGCTCATCCGAGTCCTACTCGGTTAGGCCGCCGCGCGTTCGCAGTTTGGAAAGAGACAGAAAAAAGGAAAGAAAAAAGGAAAGTGTGGAAAATAAAGAAAAAGGAAAGAATCAAAAAAAAAAAGAGAAGGAAACAGCAAGTTGCCTCTTCTTGTTCGGTTTTTGGTTTGGAAGTTTTGTGCAGTTTCGAACACCTTCACGAAAACGGCCATAACTTTTCGCTCGGATCTCCGATTTCAGTGTTCTTTTTTTTTCCGAAAAGCTTACGAAATTTCCTATACGGTGCACCCCGCATAGCGCCGGGTGAAGTCGGTTTTGAGGCCAAAAAATGTCGTTTACACAGCGTAACAGGGCCCGGGAGATTTTCCGTTTCTGCATTCCACTTCCTTGTTACCTTTGCTTGATCCATAGCGCATGGCACTTGTTTCCAGCAGCTTTGTTACGTGTTTAGCACTATAATTCAGCTTTGCATTATTGTTTAATTGTGCTAATCCTTGACTTGAGTGCAGCCTACCCAGAACTACACATATTCCTACGACGAGCAGACTTTTGTTTCTCCTGGCAATCGCTACTCCAATCTCTCACAGGTGCTACTTGTTGTTTGCGATCGCTCCTGTTGCTTGGTAAGAACGGATAAGAACTTTATCGCAGCATCTTTGTGAGCATTCGACCCACGCCTTTGTTGTCGTAGGATTTGTTTTTGTGTTTGCGCTAACCATGTCAGGAGACGACGACACGATGGACACCAAGCTGCAAGGCATGATGACCGACCTTGATGGACTTAAAGATGACATAAAGACGCTGCACGAGAAGGTTGATTCCGCGATATCTTCATCCAACGAGCGTCTCGACTAGCTTGACCTTGCTCAGATAGCCGCCAAGTGTACATTTGACACCTTGACGACCCGGCTTGACGCGATGAACACGACACTTACGACGATGAACTGCAGAAGGGTTATGGTGGTGACACAGAGTATGAGGATGGAGACCGCCGCCCTCGTGTCCGCCGTGTGGTACGTAATCCGGTTAATGATTCATTTGCTAAGATTAAATTTAAGATTCCTCCTTTTAATGGAAAATATGATCCTGCTGCATATCTTGATTGGGAGTTAGAGGTAGAACAAAAATTTTCATGCCATGATATTCTTGCTACGTCTCAAGTTAAGGCTGCTATTAGTGAATTTACTGAGTTTGCTTTAATTTGGTGGCGTGAATATAAACTCAAACATTCCACTGCTGTTCCTTCTACTTGGGCTCAATTAAAGGCTGTTATGCGACATCGTTTTGTTCCTTCTTATTATGCCTGAGATTTGCTTAACACTATGCAGCGATTCCAGCAAGGCCAACGATCCGTTGAGGAGTATTACCAAGAGTTACAAAAGGGTATGATTCGTTGTGGTTTGTTTGAACAGGATAATGCTGCTATGGCACAATTTCGTGGTGGGTTGAACAGGGAAATTCAGGATATACTTGATTATAAGGAGTATAATGATATGACCACATTATTTGAATATGCTTGCAAAGCTGAACGTGAAGTGCAGGGATGCCGTTCGAAGACATATACTAACCCTTTTGCAGGAAGAAGCCCGTTGTCCAGCTCCACGTCTTCCACTCCAGCGCCCTCTACACCTAGCACTACACCGCGCGAGAAGACGACGAAACCTGCAACACCCCCAGCACTAGGCGCAGCTTCTTCCTCAGGACGTACACGAGATGTTCGATGTTTTCGTTGCCAAGGCTTTGGGCACATGATTCGGGACTGCCCCAACACGCGTGCTTTGATCATACGTGATGATGGTGAGTACTCTTCTGCTAGTGATTCTGATGAACCTCACCATACTATGATTGCCACTAACCATGCAGATAATGAGGCAGTCCATGCTACTCCCGGTGACGCAGATAGGTATGAAAGTCTTGTTGCGCAGCGTGTTCTTAGTACACAGGTCGCCCCGCTAGAGAAAAATCAGCGACACACTCTTTTCCATACAAAGGGTGTTGTGCAGGAGCGGTCGATTCGCATCATCATTGACAGCGGTAGCTGCAACAACTTGGCGAGTACTACACTGGTAGAGAAGTTATCCTTACCCACCCGTAAGCATCCGCATCCCTATCATATTCAGTGGCTTAATGATGGTGGAAAGATTAAAGTAACACAGTCGGTACGTGTTCCGTTCTCCATAGGTGCCTATTCTGATTTTGTTGATTGTGATGTTATTCCTATGAAGGCATGTTGTTTGTTACTTGGTAGACCTTGGCAATATGATACTGATAGCTTGCATCATGGTCGTTTGAATCATTATTCTCTCATATTTAAAGGTCAGAAAATAATTATACATCCAATGACACCCGAACAAATTGTTAAAGATGACCTTGCTCGAGCCGCTAAAAATGCTAAACAACTTGCACCATCACCATCAAATTCGGCACCTTCTGAAATCAACTTGAATGCGTCTGTTTTATTTGCTGCACATGCTGATTTTGATGATCTTTGTGTTGATGAGCTACCTTGGTATGCACTTGTATGTTCTAGTGTGCTCGTTTCACTTGATGATGTACCATCTTTAGATATTCCCCCTGTGATTGCTAACCTTTTGCAGGAGTACGCTGATGTTTTTTCCAAAGATTTACCATCGGGACTACCTCGACTTCGTGGCATTGAGCACCAGATCGACTTCATTCCAGGCGCACAGCTTCCGAATCGCGCCCATACCGCACATATCCCGACGAGACGAAAGAGATTCAGCGCCAGGTACAGGCGTTGCTTGACAAAGGGTACATTCGTGAGTCTCTTAGTCCTTGCTCCGTTCCAGTGTTACTTGTTCCAAAGAAGGATGGATCGTGGCGTATATGTGTAGATGGTCGTGCTATTAATATCATCACCATTCGTTATCGATATCCTATACCACGCCTTGATGATATGCTAGATGAGCTTAGTGGTGCCATTATTTTTACTAAGATTGATTTGCGTAGTGGTTACCATGAGATTCGAATGAAATTAGGAGATGAATGGAAAATGACTTTTAAAACTAAATTTGGCTTGTATGAATGGTTGGTTATGCCGTTTGGTTTGACTAATGCTCCCAGCACTTTTATGCATTTGATGAATGAAGTTCTCAAGCCTTTCATAGGTTTGTTTGTTGTTGTATATTTTGATGATATCTTGATTTACAACAAGTCTATGGAAGAGCATTTAGAACATTTGAGTGCTGTTTTTAATGCGTTGCGTGCTGCTCACTTGTTTGCTAACATGGAAAAATGCATCTTTTGCACACAACGTGTTTCGTTTCTTGGTTATGTTGTTACTCCATAGGGTATTGAGGTGGATAGCAACAAGATTGATGCAATTCGGGAATTGCCTACACCGACGACGGTCACGCAGATTCGGAGTTTTCTTGGGCTTGCAGGTTTCTACCGTCGATTCGTACGTGATTTTAGCTCTATTGCAACACCTCTACATGAGCTTACAAAAAAGGTGTGCCATTTACTTGGACTGATTCCCAGGAGCTCGCCTTCACTACTTTGAAAGATAAGTTAACATATGCTCCTCTTTTGCAATTGCCTGATTTTGGTAAAATATTTGAGCTAGAATGTGATGCCAGTGGTATTGGGTTAGGTGCTATTTTGTTACAAGAAGGAAAACTGGTTGCTTATTTCAGTGAAAAGCGGTGCTAGTTTGAAATATTCTACTTATGATAAAGAACTTTATGCTTTAGTGCGTACATTGCAAACGTGGCAGCACTATCTCTGGCATCGTGAGTTATAATCCATTCTGATCATGAGGCTTTAAAACATATTCGTACCCAAAATAGTCTGAACCGTCGTCATGCTAATTGGGTAGAATTCATTGAGTCTTTTCCTTACATCATTAAACACAAGAATGGGAAGGACAATGTGATTGCTGATGCTTTATCTCACCTATATAATATGCTGTCACAATTGGATTTAAAATTTTTTGGTTTACACACTATGAAAGATCAATATGTCGATGATAATGATTTCAAAGATGCTTATAAACATTGTACGACTGGTAAACCATGGGGCAAATTTCACATGCAGGATGGGTTCCTGTTTCGCGCTAACAAGCTGTGTATTCCAGCTAGCTCGGTTCATCTTTTGTTGTTACAGGAAGCTCATGGAGGCAGACTAATGGGACATTTTGGCGTTTACAAAACGCTTGAGGTGCTGGCCGCTCATTTCTTTTGGCCCCGGATGCGTCCGGATGTCGAGCGCTTGGTTGCACGCTGTACTACATGTCAAAAGGCTAAATCCCAATTGAATAACCATGGTTTGTATATGCCTTTGCCTGTTCCTACTTCCCCTTGGCGTGATATTTCTATGGACTTTGTTTTGGGTTTGCCTAGAACTAAGAAGGGGAGGGATAGTATTTTTGTGGTTGTTGATCGATTCTCTAAAATGGCTCATTTCATACCTTGTCATAAGACTGATGATGCTAGTAGTGTTGCTGAATTGTTCTTTAGAGAGATTATTCGCTTGCATGATATTCCAAATACAATCGTTTTGATACTAAGTTTCTTAGTCATTTTTGGAGATCTCTTTGGAATAAATTGGGAACTAAATTGCTGTTTAGCACAACTTGTCACCCTCAAACTGATGGACAAACTGAAGTGGTTAATAGAACTTTGTCAACTATGCTTAGGGCTGTCCTAGATAAAAATTTGAAACATTGGGAGGATTGCTTGCCTCATGTTGAGTTTGTTTATAATCATGCTACGCATTCCTCTACAAAGATGTGCCCTTTTTAGATTGTTTATGGTTATATTCCTCGGGCACCTATTGATTTGTTTTCGCTTGATGCTGATGGCGCTCCACACTTAGATGCGGTTGCACATGTTGGACATATGATTAATTTGCATGAACAAACTCAACAAAACATTGCTACTGCTAATGCTAAATATCAGGTTGCTGGTAGTAAAGGAAGAAAACTTGTTACTTTTGAACCGGGTGATATGGTTTGGTTGGATTTGAGAAAGGATCGTTTTCCTACTTTGCGTCGTTCTAAACTAATGCCTCGTGCTGCTGGTCCTTTTAAAGTGCTAATCAAGATTAATGATAATGCTTATGTCCTTGACCTTCCTGCGGAGTTTGGTGTTTCCACTAGTTTTAATGTTGCAGATTTCAAGTCGTATGCGGGAGAAGATGAGGAGGTACCGTCGAGGACGACTTCAGTTCAAGAAGGGGAGGATGATGAGGACATCAACGACAACAGGAGTGACTCTACACCAGGAGCACCAGCAATCCAGGTGCCACCTCCAGGTCCAGAAGCCCAGGTGCCACCTCCAGGTCCAGAAGCCCAGGCGCCACTTCCACCTGGGCCAATTACTTGGGCCCGTGCGAGAGAATTGAGCTTCGTCATGCTGCTGAAGAACGAAGGTCCAGAAGAATAGAAGCTGGCCCAACAGGAGTCCCAGGTGGGGGCGCTTGACTGGTGGGGCCCACCTTGGGCGCGCCCCCACCCCCCCTGGGCGTGACTCCCCTCTCCACGCCGACCCTAGGGGCTGCGCCCCCTATTTAGATAGACCCCTCTTTTATTTTCAGACTTGAGTTTTGTTTTACATCTAGCTTTACCTACATTCAACACCGCACAAATACGTGCTGTCCTCGTGTGATTCAGAACTCCACTTCGAGTGATATTAAGATTGCTCGCCTTCTTTTTCTTGTTCGTTCTTCGATTGCGTACAGGAAGTTGCTGATCTTGATTGCAACAAGTTCGGTAACCCAGGGAGTTGGTTCAGCGATCGCATTGGCGCTTCGGGTTCGCTCGTCGTAGTCGGATCGTGAGGGTCGACTTCCACCAAATCGAAATTACCTCCACTCACCGAAAGATCGGGCACTTCAGCTCTATCATAGCCGTTGGGGATCCTTTAAGCAATGGCTCTATCGAGTTGTTGGGCTATATATACCCCCTCTACTCGCCCATTTGAAGATGTTGGAGTTTCCAGGATTTCATTGAGGTACCACCACATCAAGATCACATCCAACCCACCTTGGTGCTATAGAGATCAAATCAAAGGCCTTTAGTACAAGCTTTGTCAGTGTTAGTGCTAGGTTTGGCTAGGATTGAGAGAGAGAAATGTGTTGCTGCCTTGTGAGTGAGGTTCTTGAGTGAACCACTTGTCAAGAGGTATTGGCTGGCGCCTTGGAGTCCTGGTGACTCGCCGACAAGTCTTTGCCCCTCCGACTTCGTGTGGAGTGGCAACAGTGATCATGTGCGGGGGACGTGGACACCTCCTTCCTTCGTAGAGAAGCTCCTTAGTGGAGATGACATCAAGGTGACCGAGACAGTAGGGGAGGTGAGGCTTGTCTTCATGACAAGTGACTTATCTACCTTGGCGTGAGCCTCCGTGGCGAGTCATTACCTTGACCGGAAGATCTCATCTTGGTGACCGGAAGCATATTCTTCGTGGAGCTCCAACGTGGACTAGGGGTGGCATTTGCTTACGGATACCACAGGAAAAATCGCCGAGTCAAGTTTGCATTTCCTAACCCTTTCCTTTATGTTTTTGCATTTCATACTTGCAACTCTCGCCGAGCCAAGTTCAATTTTGTGCTTGTCTGCACGTTGCATGGATTGCTGGATTGCGACCGAGGGGCCGTGTCCGTGTGCGAGCCTTTGCTTCCTGGACAACGAGTTATGGAGGGATGGAAACCAATTCTGGATGGATGGCATTGATATATGTGGTGAAAAACTTGTAAAACACTCCTCTAGTAGACTAGTACTCATTTGAAATATGTGCTTGTGTATTATGTCATTTGAGACAAGAATTTTCCTGTAATATTTATGCCATCTTATATTAGTATGTCCGAGTGATCTGTTGGAAATAACAGCAATTTAATGATGAATAAGTCAGTACGTTGGACTAGGAATAGGACAACAACATGTATCATAGGCAAATGCTTTAACAAGATTGGACCTATCTCAAATAAATGTCGCAGTGAAACATAAGACAAAAGATATGGCGCTACGATATGAATCAAACACACTAGCGCTAGACATAGAGCGGAAGAACAAACAATTTGTAAAGGAACTAGAAACATTCTTACAATGGGAATGTCAGCGCTAGAAGTAGCGCAAAGTAGACGAAGCAGACTATCGATGGAGATCCGCGAGCACCGGCGCAGAGGGAAGAAGACGTCTAGCAAGCAGTCGTGACGACGCTTCCCAAAAACCTGATTTGGCCCCTACCCCGTGCAGGGACAGGGGACGCATGATTCCAAGACTTGCTCTCTCGATGCTGATGACACATCGGTGACAGGATAGGAAAGATGGTATGCAAAAAGTTTAGAGTAGCAAAAGTAAGGTGTACACCCACAAGGCCGAGAGTTTCATCAGACCATTCACGCACATATCGTGCACCCATTGCCACGCCCTGCGAGGTAAGGCATGCACACATGTTTTTTCCTTTTCATCCGCTCAATAGATTCAATTAGGTGCAGACAACTCAACTATTTAATTAAGTTAGCCTCACTCCTTCTAGAGTAGCAATGTGGTACTAAGAGCATCTCCAAGAGCTCTTGTATATGGACTTCCTTTGGCTAAAAAAAGAAAAGGATTCAAAAAATCTCCATCCAACAGCTCTTCTATCTGCTTTGCTATAAATCGAGGATTGTTATCCTACCGTCCTCGCTTGCTATTTTCGCCCAACACTGCCCGTTTGCTACAGATGCCACGTTTTAGCATGTCTCTTGGATTAGGCCATTGAATTAGGGGGGATTATTTCTATTTTTACAAAGGGGTACAATTCTCATATTTAACAAACAAAATACAAGAGCTCTTGGAGATGCTCTAAAGTTTCCCACCATATCATGCATTTGTGAGTGGGCCTTTGAGATTTATTTGAATTATTATTTGGGCCAAGCCCAAATCCTCCATCATGATCAACATTCAACTGTAGGGGCAAGTTAGTCTTTTCGGCATCTATAAAGAACGTGATGGTTGAGGCAAGCAGGCTCTATACATGCGCAAGAACTTGAAAGTTTACAGTTTTGAGAAACAACATTGTTCTGACATACTGCGGCAGAAGGAAGTGATTATCCAATCCCAAAAGTCAGTTCGGTTTTTGAGCTAAAAAAAAAATACGTATCAAGCGGAGCTAAGACGCTTCGAGCATGATCTGAATGTTATGGCCCAGTTGGTCGGTGCCTACAAGATCAGTACAGAAAGAAATCCCCTTGTAATAACAAGCCTCTTAATGTCGATGTTAGTGGTGGCCTAGATTATGAACCTTATCCTGTATATATACCTTGTATGCAGTCAACGATCAGTTCGGTGAGGTGAGGACAAATTTCCCGACACTTCTCAAGCCTAAGGCATTACTTAACCAATGAAACCAGTGTGGGAATTGCAAAATTGCATTATTAATATATGGGCATATAACACCACGTCCGAATTTAAAGAGTGTTCACCATGGTTGGAATATATATATATATATATATATATATATATATATATATATATATATATATATATATATATATATATATATATATATATATATATATATATATATATATAGAGGTAAGTATACTCCGTGGCCGGCCACAGAATAGTTATTTTGTAGCCAGTCTAGGTGGCACACCCTACATAATCATTAGCCTGAACAAGACTTCCGATCCGGTCGAGTTTTTTTCATCCGGATTTCTCGTAATCAAAATAGGTCTACGTCTTACATGCATGTGCTGATGTGCAACTTGCGTGCTAGTTACGGCCTGGGTCTAATTTACTACGTAAAAAATTGTTTACGCCAATCTTGTCAAAGGAATGGATATAAGAAGCACTATGGTTACCGTAATTCTAAAGTAATTTACTATAAATTACCTCTCGTAAGTGCTTAGCTTTCTTTACAAAAATTTGGTAAGTGACTTACTAGAATCAATGTCCTCTTATGTGTTTACCAAATCTATGCGATCTTGTAAATTGTGTTTACTAGACCTTATTATGCCCGTATACCACACCTAGCACCACTAATTTACCAGAATAGTGCCATAAATTTACCAAAAGTGGCACGATCAAGTTACTATAAAATGATGCCCAGTTCACCAGAATCCATATACTAGTTTACGACAGTTCCTTTAGTAATTTACCAGAATAAAGGCATCTCTTACATACTGAGATGTACTATAGAAAGCTGCAACATAGCAGAGGTTTTAGCATGGCCCACAATGAATGACAGTAAATATAACAATTGTTTGTATCTACTGGCCTCCTGGGCCTGAATCTCCTAAGAACAAATTTCATTTTCCCTGTCTCATTGATGGGGGTGGTGTAGCACAATAGCAGCGAGCACATGATACTTCTAGTGCAGTTTCATGCAGTACACATTCTAGTTCTTGCTGCTGGACCACCAGTGGCCGGTTGCTGCAGCCCATCAGCATGCCCAGATGCACCAGCAGCTCCATGCTCCCCAGCAATCAATTTTATGTCAATGTAGAGTGCCTGTTTTCAGTCATCCTGCATGTAAGTTTAACACATATCAACTATCAAAATCCTCGAATGTATCAGATTCACATTTCTTTCCTATACTTGGTTGCCAATGCATGAAGCAATAATGCGCATCTGGCCTGGCAATGAACAGAATGGAAGTTCGTCGAAAAAAATAAACGTAATGGAATTCTCCCTCACTAGTGCACAAACAAGTAATTCATATGAGCAAAATTACTATAGGATAATTGTTACTATGCTGCAGATTAGTTATAGCAAGGCAATACATCAAAGATCTGATCTGGTATGGATAACAGAATGGTGCCGTCGAGTTACCACTATTTCATTTACCAATATGGCATAATCAAGTTACCATTTTGATGCCTAGTTTACTAGAATATGATATATTGGAATTGCAATTTGCAAACAAGCATTCAATAGTCTACCAGAACTAATATGACAGTGTATGAAGTTACCACAGGCTTTTACCAGAATGGTGTGATCAAGTCACTATAATATGATCAGAAATTTACTAGAATCTAATATGGTAGGATTATGGCAATGGCTCAGTAGTTTACCAGAATGGTGTGATGCAGAAACAAAAGGCGAACAGTGCAGGCATGTTCATAAATAACATATTGGCATTAGCATTGTAGCAGATTATCGGGAAACATTTATTCATGAACATCTTATGGTGGTTTTTAATCATGATGCAGCAAGAACAGAAAGGGGAATTAATACCTCTTATGCAGCCTCCCACGCCTGCAACCTGCAGCCTCATTGCAACAACCCATGCTCTACCTGCAAAGGTCTTCTGTGTCACTAGCGCATTTATGCAAACACAGATCCTGATCAGCATCACGTTTAGTTAATCTGCAAAATCGGTGGGCGCGCTAGTCGCTAAGCTGCGTCACCTTTCCCTGCAGTGTAATAGATACATTTTCAATGAATAAACTAGCTTTCCATCTGACAACAAACAGAACAGAATGAGCAAGTTTTGCATCTGCATGTGACATCCCAGTGTAGTAGAGTTTCAGGTGGGTTTCGCCGAGATCAGGACGCAAAGGCAAAGAGACTCAGGATTTTAGACAGGTTCGAGCCGCTTAGGAGGCGTAATACCCTACGTCCTGTGTGGTGATTGGTATTGATGAGATCGTGTTTTGGAGAGGGTCCCTGCCCAGCCTTATATACACGGCGGGCAGGGTTACAAGGTAGGTTTCGGATAGAATCCTAACCAATTACTACTCGGAGATTACTCTAAAAGGCAATCCGAGTAGTTTACAAGTCATACGACTGGTTTCCAAATCGAGAAGAGTCCTTGCAGTACTCTACTCGTTTTCTTCACGCCTGGTACGACTCTGTCTGGGGACAATCCATGCGCCCTGTGGGCCCATGGTCGTACCTCCAACACTGACCATTCTGTAACTGATGCATAGCTGCAACTAACTGAACTTATCTGTTACATTTGCAAAAGTTTGTTGAAATAAACCTGGCTTTTCCAATGATCTTAACAACTTTTGATGTTTACTGCATTGTGTTACCTGCTTTTTGATGTTTACCACCTGCTGCAAATGCCAAATGATGTCACAAAGATAGATATGGGTGATTTTTGTGATACAGATATTACCTGAAGTTATTTGAGTCAGATTGCAGACCTACAGATTGTCTATTCCTTTCAATTACGATTGAGGCTTTCCTGTTGCAAAACTGAAAGCACAGCAGTTTGCGCATGCTGAGAATGATGTCGGCAACGTTGAGATGTCATGTAGGCGTGTTTGAGAATCACCGTAACAGGTGTGTGTTTGAGGGAATGGTTCCAAGCTTGGCCAGAGCTTTACTTCTCACTAGCGAGAAACTTCAATTTTGGGGTTTGGCCGGGGTCAGAGGTATTTCTTGCCTCCATGCCCTTGTGTAGCATTTGAATATGTTCAAGGTCAGGGTCTGAGTTTTCTTTGGGTAAAGGCGTGAACACTTGTATAATTTTTTTTTTTACTTTGTATGGATTTATAAGGGCCCTTCCTCTCTCTTTTTTTAATATAACGATACGTGAGCTTTATGCATGTTTGAGAAAAAAATATTGCCATATAAGATTTTTCGCAAAGGATTGGTTTCTATCTGAATACACAAGAATTCAGCCTACTGGATTGTATCATGAGCAACGGATGGTAGTACAGTTCCAAAAAAACGCAGAGTTCCAAATGCTTCAGACTAGGACCACAAATCTCCAAAGTCAGATGGCTTCAAGTTCATGAGATCAAATATCCATGCACTAGGATTGGTAAGTTTAAAAAAAAATTGAAGCAAAAAAGAAGAAATCACCTCAACTTAAAACCCATTGGTAGTAATATTTCTTAGATGATTACTGCAAAAACACGAACCATTGATCTGTTTAACTAAGATTTATAAAGCAACGTGAATTGGCATAGTTAGTTGTTTGCAGCAACTGTGAAATCAGGAAGCCAGTCTTCTTGAGGATCACACATTTGGACAACCGGAAAAGTTTTCTTCCCAATATACAAAAATGTTGATGCCGGAAATGATAAGAAAACCTGGTTATTGATTCAAACCTAAGCTCTTTCTTCTGCTGCATCTATTATGGAGCAGAGCGGTGCATATATCAGATATCTTGCACCCGACATATGGTGTCGACATCACATGAGCTTCTCCTCAAGGATCATGTCAATGGTGTCGGACATCATAACATCATTCTCAGCATGTACAGCCGTTTTGCAACAGTAACTCTTCAGTCGTAATCCTAAAGAATAGACAATGTCTAGGTTTGCACCCTGAGTCAAATAACTTCGGGTAATATCTGCTCGTGAGTCGTGACATCATTTCGCATTTGCAGCAGATGGTAAATATCAAGAAGCAGATAGCACAATGCAGTAAACATCAAAAGTATTTAAGTTTTTGGCAAAGCCAGGTTTATTTCAAGTAACTTTTGCAAAAGTAACAGATAAATTCAGTTTAATTACAACTATGCATCGGATACAGAATGACAGTCAGGTTTCTTTCACTTTTTTTTTGGAACGAAACAGTGAAACAGGTAAATCCAATTCAGTTATAATTATGCATCAGAATTCAGATAGGGAATGTCAAGTAAAATTAGGACTTCCACATGCTTCGTTGAGCTTTATTTCACAACAACAATTTCATAGTTCCTGAAGTATGGCATTTGCATCTGTCATCGCAATTACCTACATATAAACATTCAGGTAAAGGTGTGCAGGAAGCACCAAAGGTTTTAAGATCTTCAGACAAGTTCATGTTTCTTTCAACTAACGTTTGCTGAAGCAATAGATAAATGTAATGCAATTAAAGTCTACTAAACAGATGATATCTTTTATAATTCTAAGCAGACGACATTAATGACAAGCAATTTTCAGACTTGCACTTGCTTTGCTGGACTTGAGTAAGATTGATCCAGAGTTGGCAAAGTTTGCTGTCATGCCTACAACATCAAAATTCAAAAGTGTTCAGAGTTTGAGCGAGGACATGACGGCGCTGAGGTCGCATGTGAGCTTCTCCTCCGGGATCATTTCACCGACTTCAAAGCCCTCCACACTGTACTTGTCGAGTTTCATGTGAGGCCTGCATTGAACAACACAACAATTATCACATCGAAATAGTATTTGGCTAACAGCCTCAAATAGAAGAGGATGCAGGCAGGTGTCTCTGACCTCGCAGCATTGGCGACGTCCTCTGGTGACAACTCAGGGAGGAGACCCTCGAGCATCCGCATCATCTGCATCCTGCACAACTTCATCTCAGGGCACATGATCTCCACATTAGACTCGAAGCTGATCGAGCCAGCCCTGACGCTGCCCGGCCTGCCAACGTCGATGTCCACTTCACCGGCGACAGACTGGTTGTGATAGCCCAGGTGACGCAGCCGCGGGGCCCTCAGCGTGAACGACCTGTACACCGCGGTGGCCCCCGTGGTGCTTCTCAGCTCGAGCTCCTCCAGCTCCGGCGCGTCGATGGCGACCTCCCCAAACGGCTCGAGAAAATCCTCGTGCGGGCGGATGTTGACATCCTCCATTTCGAGGCTCTTGAGTAGCGGCAGGCGGATGTCGACGCGGGCCTGCTCGATCCTAGAAGAGAAGACGCCCAGGTGCTCGAGCAGCGGGCACCACGCCGCCGGCGCGAACGCCGCCTCGACGTCGACGTCGTCGAGTGTCAGGGAGCGGAGCGAAGGGAGGCACGGCGGCCACTCGCTGACCGACACCTTGTTGAGGAAGAGCTCGAGAAGGGCGGCGGCGCCCGGCCCGGCGATGGCGGGCGCCAGGCGGTACTCGCCGAACACCTGCAGGTGGCGCGCCGCCGGCGGCAGGTCCAGCGCCCACGAGACCCGCGCCGGGTCGAGGCCGGCGTGGGCGACGGCGACGCGGATCCAGCGCGCGTCGGCGAGCGCGATGATGCGGGCCGCGTGGCGCGGCATGCGGGAGCCGGCGGTGACGGTGTAGTCGTGGAGGAAGAGGGCGTCCACCTTGGACGCGCACGCGTCCTGCGCGCGGCGGCCGAGGGCGAGGCGGAGGCCGAGGATGGCGCCCTCGTCGACGGCGCCGGGGAGGGAAGGGTTCATGGCGAAGACGTAGTCGTTGGGGTGGATGAAGTCGTCGAGGTAGATCTTGACGACGTGCGCGTGGTGGTGGATGTGCCGCCACGGCCGGGAGAGCACGGAGAGCTGGACGACCTGCCAGAACGGGAGGAAGGCGGCGATCTGCGCGCGGAGCTCCAGCGGCAGCACGGTGATGTAGTCGGCGCCGTCGCCGGGGGCGACCCAGCAGGGCCTCTTCCGCGCCGCCATTCGTGCTCTGCCGCCGTCTTCGGTTAGGATTGAGAAGGGTGGACGGGGATTTCGGAGGACTTCTGCGCTTCTAGTTCGCGGTTTTGGAGGGAAACTGACGAAGTCCCCGCCAGTTTTTCCCGCCATGTTGTTTTCTTGTTACTTCCCACATATTTGGGCCGGTACCGGGACGTGCCAAGCTGCTGGGCCAAATGGGTACGTGTACATTTTCTTGTTACTGAGCGCTGAAGAAGGGCCCTCATTCTTTTTCTTGCTTCGGAAAAATGCACAAAACTACTGATACGTCATGTATCGTTGGCTTAGCTACAAAAAAAAAATTATCGTTGACTTAGCTAAAAACATTTATCGTTGACTGAGGGGGTAGTATATAATTAAAATTAAATGTTTTAAAGAGTAGTCCTATTTTATCTTGGCACAATTGTAAAGGAGAAAAACCTTGCTTATCATTTAATCAATCATATAACTAAACACTTGTTATTTTTCTGCAAAAATTCCTTGGTATTGATGCTTTCATATACATGCATCAGTCTTTTGTCAGGAGTTACTCTTCACAGGACCGAAACAACAACTCAAATAGGACTATCAAACAAGAAAATTTTAGTTTTGAAAAATAGAACTATCAAAAGAGAATGGAGGAAGTATTAAGCTATATCTTCTGGACCATGTTGATGCCTTATACTCCCTCTAATTCAAAATGTCTGTCATTTGATTTTTCTTGCAATATTTGACTATTGGTCTTCTTTAAAAATTTATTACAAATATATGAAAAGATAAAATATTTTGAAGTACATTCATGCTAAAGCAAGTTACAAATAAAATTAATAATGATTACATTTTTTTAATAAGATCAATAGTAAAAATATTATGTTCAAAAGTCAACAATGATAAATTTTTTGATACGATAGTAGCGACTCTTATTTGTGACTAGATTTTTAGATAATGGAGACAATAACAAATGTGCAGCTTTTTTTCTTTTTCTTTGAAGAACCATCTATCTATGTCTATACTAATCACATACTCTCTAAAAAATCCCACGTTAATCGCAAAAAAGAAAAAAATTCTAACCATCCATCTAATATGGAGTCAAATTTCAATGGTTGAGATTAAGAGAAGAAAAAGATATGTGAAAATTACCCACCATGCCATCAATTAGTAGTATCTATGTCTATACTAATCACATACTCTCTAAAAAATCCCACGTTAATCGCAAAAAAGAAAAAAATTCTAACCATCCATCTAATATGGAGTCAAATTTCAATGGTTGAGATTAAGAGAAGAAAAAGATATGTGAAAATTACCCACCATGCCATCAATTAGTAGTAACCAAAATTAGTCATCACACGAGTAATGTGGAGTCAAATTCCAACGATTATTATATAAGATTATAAGAGAAAAGAAAGTTTGGTATACGCACCATGCCATCAATTAGTAGTTACCAAATTTATTGTGGCAGGTTTGTTTACGTAACAATTGTGATTTGTCCGGATAGAGTTTGATTACCCTAATCTAATTTACAAAGCTATTATCTTAGACCAGTAGAAGGGCACGTGCCACAGGCACGTGTTTTAACGGATGAAGGCGGTGCCGGCAAGCTGCTATAGCGCGCGTGGGCAGGGTCCGGACACGTACTGCCCCGGCGACGCTGTTGGGGTGCTCGTAGCGGATGAAGGCGGCGCCGGCAAGCTGCTATAGCGACGTGGACAGGGTCCGGACACGTACTACCCGGCGACGCTGTTGGGGTGCTCGTAGCAGATGAAGGCGGCACCGGCAAGCTGCTATAGCGACGTGGACGACAGGGTCTGGACAGGTACTACCCATGCGACGCCCTGGCCCTGCCGGCGACCTCTTCAGCGTCGCATGATGCTACCTCAGCGACCTCAAAACTCAAAGTCAAAAAGATACTACTCACCGTGAGAAAAAAAACAAATATAGAAAACATGCAATTCAATGCTCCAGCCGACCGTCGTCTCCGCCGTCAATTCCGGCAACATGCGTCCATCCCACCGCCGTCGAGACACGAAGAACTATCCACGATCACAATAGAAAACATGTAGCCCCTTTGCCATTTTTATTTCAAACGTATACTCCGGTGATGCCGGCCATGCATGGTCACGTCTTGCTCGAGCAGTAATTCAATTCTCCCGGATTTCTTTTTCTCTTGTCAGTCCTGGTGATCCTATTCAACGTTGACATGTTCTTTCTCACGTATTTGTTTCTTCTTGCACCGGGCCAAATAAAGTCCAACATCAAAGCTGCACCACCGAAGGCCCTGGTTGAATTCATATCTGGGTCTCGTCTACCTCGTCACGGACGCTAGGGCTCTGCAAGCTTTATGCATATGACCTACTGCTCCTCCTCCATGCATATGACCTATGCTTGGCCACATGCACGTGTTTTTAAAAATCAATAAATTAATGATATAGTTAATATTAACTCTTTAGATTAATCTAGAACGTTCGATCATCATAAAACCTGATGGTGTAGGAGTAATGTAGTCAACTTGGACTCTTTAGATTAATCTAGAGTGTCCGATCGTTATCATAAAATCCGACGGTGTTAGAAGGGTAAGAGTAACCCTGGTACGAAAATTTCGTCGTCCTTTATAGTATAGATGTGTACGTGAGGCATCATTGGGAACAAAATTGGATCCACGTGCATGGACCAACAGCCCAAAGATACACTAAGGAGTTTTTCCATGTGGAAGCAGTAAGTAGACGAAAGGGTATAAAAAAGGATCATGCAAGTGGGGATATGAAAATAGAATGTTTCACTCCCTCTATATAGAAATATTTTGTTATTGAGGGTTGTTAGGGTGCTTGGGAGGAACCTGAGGTCCCCCTACCAAAACTAATCTCACCGTAAGAGAAAGAATTTATTATAAACAAGGACAATATAGTAATTGTATCTCTTCTAATTAAGGCACTTCCTCCCGTTGCACGTCATTAAATCTGCTGCTCCTGCTTTCCTCCGGCGAGCGCTGCACGTGGTTCCACCCCTCAACCTCGATGTGGCAGGAGTGGGATTGGCCGATAGGACACTACTGCACGGAGGGGATGAGGCCATTAGGGCATGAAGCAGCGCCGGCAGTGACGGGGACGGGGTACTCCTCGGAGTCATGTGATGAGTAGATTTGCCAGACAGGAGCAAAGGGTCGCCGTCGGTGTCAACTGCAGGCTGCAGCGGAGATGCGGCGGAGCCAGCTACAGGATCCGATCGATGCAGCAGTGGTAGAGTCAGGTCCGGTAGAAGATGATTTGGCCCGATCCAACATGGGCCGACATGCGAATTGATGAAAATACCAGTTATACCCTTTGCGTTTAGTTTTTAAAATAGTTCCTGGCCCACAAAATATAGGTACCGGTCCACATATTTGGTTCCTTGTAACTGGTCCCTCTCGCTTTTTTGCCATTGGAGCTGGGCTCATGGACGGCTCTTAAAATTCTCAAGCACCATAAAAATTGTCTTTGTTATTAGTCATCTTTTTTCACAACGTTTGACTATTTGTTTTAACTAAAAATTTATTGTAAATATATAAAAGATAAGTTATGCTATAAGTACGTATCTATCATAATTCATATACTAAAGTAAGTCACATAAAAAGTAAATACGAAGTAATACTTAAATAATTTTTTAAATAAAACAAATGGTTCATCATCATGATCAAAAGCCAATAGTAATAAATCTCATTGCTAGACACCGATTTATATATAATTAGTTTGCCAGATGGGCAGATGGCATCTACAATGAAATATGCTACGGACAGTGAGGTTGAACATGAGGAGACGCCGCTGACACTGATAAGCAGCCATTTAGCAATGGTGTTGAGGATCCAACAGCTCACGTCGAAGCTCTTGCAAGTGCCTATGACAACGACAAGCACGAATGGGTGAAAGATGGGAACCCTATAGATAGAGGAGGACACAACTAGATGACTACGATGACAATATGCATAGGGTGACGTAATTAAAGGTGCACGAGTCACATACATGACATATAATTATTCATTCGTTCATTTTTAGGGAGGAACATGTAAAATAAGGTAATGTAAAATCAATTAAATAGGGTGGAATATATAAATATTCATTCATACATGACATCTCTTTGAATGTTGATCTGTTAAACATTGAGTTACACATATTTTCATATTTTTACAGTTAATTTGCTTTTATAAAAAATTACAAGAATTTTTTTAAAACTAGCCCGTACATTCGTACGGGTTGACGACTATAGTAAGCAACAATATCTAATCCGCACAGTCTGGCTATTTCTTCCCCGCTTCAAACACGAAAAGTTGCACGTCTGTATATTTTCCCTCCAAAACTCCTTTTCGGAAAGGAAATTTCCCTCGCAAAATTAAAACTGCCGCGTGCTACCATTTTGGCGAAACACTCGCCGTTCTGGCTATTTTTCCTCCCAAACTGCCGGATCTGAAATCCCAAAATCCAGATCGATCCCCAATTTCCTCCCCTATCGACCCAAGAGGAAAAGGAGCTAGAGAGGACGAGGCCGGCGGCGAGCAGGCGAGAGAGAAGATGGGCCGGCGCCGCCGGAGCAAGAGCAACCGCAAGAAAGCCAAGACCGACGCTGGCAGCGGCGACCGTCTCACCGCGCTGCCGCTGGAGCTCCGCGCGCGGATCGCCTCCCTCCTCCACTTCCGGCAGATCGTCCAGCTCTCCGTGCTCTCCCGTCCATGGCGCCACATCCACCACCACACGCCCGTCGTCAAGCTCTACCTCTACGACTTCCCCGACGAGGAGGACTCGATCCTCGCCGCCCGCGTCACTCTCGCCCGGCGCGCGCAGGACGCGGCCGCGTCCAGCGTGGACACCCTCCGGCTCGCCTTCGCCGCCGAGGACCCCCGCATGCGGCGCCACGCCGGCCGCATCGTCGCGCTCGCCGACGCCCGCGAGATCCGCATCCACGCGCCTTACCACCACGATGGGCCCACGCGGGAGGCGTGGGCGCTGGACCTGCCCCCGGCGGCGCGGGAGCTGGAGGTCGTGGCGAGGGACCACCTCGCGCCCGCCGTCGCCGGGGGCCACGGCGCCGCCGCCCTTTCAAAGCTCACCCTCGGCGGGGTGGTGGTCCGCGAGTGGCCGCCGCTCCTCCCGTCGCTGCGCTCCCTGGACCTCGACGGCGTCACCGTCGAGGCGGCGTTCGCGCCGGGGAGCTGGTGCCCGCGGCTGGAGGAGCTGGACATGTTCTGCACCAAGATCGAGCACGCCCGCGTCGACATCCGCCTGCCGCTGCTCAGGTTCATGAGCCTTGACGAGGTCGACGTCAGCCCGCACGGCAAACATGGCGGCGGTGACGCGCCGCCGTTCGGAGAAGTCGCCATCGACGCCCCGGCGCTGGAGGAGCTCGACGTGACCTGCAACTCGGGTTCTTCCCACGCGGGGTACAGGTCGTTCACGCTGCGGGCGCCGAGGCTGCGGCTCTTGGTCTGGGCTAACCAGTTCGCGGAGCGCGTGGCCATTGACGTTGGCAGGCCGGGCAGCGTCAAGTTTGGGACGATCCAGCTGAGCTCGACCTTCTGGCGCGGGATCGAGCGCTACCGGGAGCAGATGACGCGTATGCTAGAGGGGCTGCTGCCGGACCTGCTGCCGGAGAGCGTTGCTGATGTTGCAAGGTCAGGTACACGACGGCGCATCTTCAATGGTTTCTGCTTTCTTCCACTGCATGCTGAATTGCTGATTGTGTTGGAGCCTTTGTTTGTGTTGTTCTACCAATGCAGGCCTTACATGACGCTGGAAGAGTGCGATGACTCTGACGATGACGAAGACGAGACGGAGGAGAAGCTCACTTGCGACATCGATGCCCTCATGCGTGGCATCTGATTCCTCTCCTGCTGGGTGGCTGTTTAATAATAAATAGATAGACGAGGTCAGGCTTGTTGACATTTTGGTATCGCAGTAAGGAACTTTTTGTCTGCTCCTTCAAATTAAGTAAAAGAGCGCAAATGGTAACATATGAAATTGACTAAATTATGTAAAATTATTTACTAGAGCCGCATTCCATACCTTACATATTTAAGGTGCATCCCCTAAAAATATCAAAACGCCATATATATCAGAGATCCATTTTCATATCATTTACTGAATACACTGTGCATTCAGAATCATACTACACTAGATTATTAATGGCCAAACTAGCTGATCATACTTCAGTAATGCATTGACTTAATATCATATGGCAAGCCCCTCTCCCTAGGCACCTGCAGCCCTTACAACTGAGCCATCAATCAATCTTCATAACTTCTTTATTCCATTTGGTGTGAATTAGTTTTTTTAAGTAAATTGTACAGAAGTAGATACTTGAAGCCTAAAAAAGAATCGTTGCAAAGATAATAACATCGGCACTGTATTTTTTTATTTTGCAACAATAGGTACAATTCAAGTAGTAGGTGACAGTATACACACCTTATCATGTTTTTTCTCTCTTCCACATCTTGCGGACCGCACTACCTCTGTGGTATACGGACACTGGCGAGAACGAGTCAGTGTCGTCTGTAACGACCATGCCGGGTGGACGGCGCTCGTGGAAGGGATGATGTTCGCGAATGATCAGGCAGATGGGGGCGCAGCCGCGCAGGTGTATCATCAGCTGGCTGGTGATGAGGAGACGAACAGGTTGGAGGGAATCGGCCGGGTTGCTGGGTAGTATCAGATCGATGCAGAAATGAACTGCTGAGAACTCGTAGAGGTTAGCTTTAGCAATATATCCATGTTGACAAAGTCTGGAGTCCTCGCGAGTCATCGATGTGCTTGCCAGAGAACTCCTGTTATATCTAGAATAATCATGGGGGCAAGATGAATAAAACGAGCCAATAGTTGAGATCATGCATGGATTCATCCAACGGCTCTAATTTAAAGATGACGTGGATGAATGAGGCACGAGATTGTTTGATGCTGATTTCGTTTACTAGCGATTTGCGCGCGCCCATGCGCACGGCTGAATTTATAAGTATATAAAGTAATTGAATACTCTGCAGTACATGAGTGCAGCAGCGACAGTTGGCTGAGACGATTCTTGTTCATTTATCTTCCTGAGGATGTCGCTCAGAACACTGGCGCAACAATGCATAAGTCTTGAGGTAGACAATCCATGTCTCAGCAAGTGCAACATTGAAATAAAGCTCTCATTCATCGTCCTGTATATGGCCACTCACCAACCATTTTGTTGCCGGTGAGCTACAATATATAATGCCAAGTCAGATTGATCAACAGCCACCAGTAGCTGCATATGGTCAGCAGGTCAGCACAGCTCGTTTGTTCTCATGAAGTGAAACTTTGGTATGTATGTCGATCTTTCCACCAGCTTCGCAACAAAGTACGTGGAGCTAGACTTGTCTGTTACAAACGTATGACGAATAAACGATGAAGAAAGATAAATCAAACCGTAAGGGGACACGAGATTTAATGTGAAAAACCTTCCCAATACGGAAGGGAAAAACCACGTACACCAGCCAGCAAATCTTCACTATATCGAGAGTCCGGTTACAATGCCAATGCAGCGGCTTACAAGAGAGATAATGATGTAGGAGGAAACCTAAAGGGTATATGATCTACACCGCTTCGCTTCGGCTCAAACCTCCGGTGACGGGCCTCCGCTTCACTCCGTCAGAAGTCAGCCTTTTAATATGCAACTAATTTGGATCACAATTTAACATTGTCCTCGCGGTGTTTCGATCTACATGGGACAAATGATCACATCACTATTCAGTCAAATCATCCCGATCACGTCACTATTCAGTCAAATCATCCCGTCGACCTACATACATGTATCTCAATCTATCTTAACTAAAAGAGAAAACCCATATACCATCAGGCATCAACTATGATTCAGGGGAAGCATGGACCTCGAGGGCGAGGCCATCCGGGAGCGAATTGAAAGAATAGTTGAAGTCGGCGTCGAGCTTGTTCTTCAGGCTGTCAGCATCTTGGGCACGCAAACGATCAAGGCCACGCTCAAGGTACAGATCGATTCATCCCTGCACCCATCTTGTATGTACAATCCCCCTGCACGTAGTCATCAAGTTATCATCACAATGGGATTCTGCAACGCATTAGCCGCGCAAGCAATAGAAAACGACACCCTGCCACAACGCTAACTTCCTTTAATGGTGGAAGCCTCCATATCTAGATCAGGTAACAGATTGATTCAAGCCTCAAGGTACGTACAAGATTGATGGCCGTATGAGATTTTGAAGAGGAGGTAGGACTAAAGTTCAAGTGTTTTTATTTTTAGAAAAGTATAAGAAGTAACGTGGATGATGAGTTCTTAATAAGGAGTTGCAAGAATTCTCAAAAAAAAGGAGTTGCAAGTTGCAATATAAGTAAGATAAAGGGCTTCCGATTATTTTTAAAGTGGCAGTGGGTGGGTAATTTAGATATCGATTTAGGGGGTTTCTTTATGTTTTTCTTTAGTGGCAGATGGGGTAATTTAGATATAAATTTAGAGGTTATTTTAGATTAATTATCATAATGGCATAGGTGAGTAATTTTACTCACTTTTTAACGTGTCCACCTAGAATTCTATGTGGCTTCACGTGAAGGCTGCTTTAGTTTTTCTCTTTTTTAAGAGTGTAGGCTTTAAAAGGAGCCTTCAATTAGTAATAGTAAGATAATGGCACATGTGAGTAATTTTAGAGTGTCCACCTAGGAGGTGGATTCATGTGAAGGCTTCAATTTTTTTCTTTTTTTCTAGAGTGTCCACCTAGGATCCTAGATGGTTTCATATGAAGGCTTCAAAAGGAGCCTCCAATTAGTAATACTCCATATTACAGAAGACTCCCTATGTTTTTCTTTAGATGACGTTTCCGATAAAAAAAAGTCCTGCTGCTTCTAGTACAAAGTGGTCGGAAGACGAACAGAGGTACTAGTACTCCGTAGTATTGAGGTAGCTGGATATTTCCATTGCCTCAAGAGTCGGAGTACGGATTCCAAAATATCACTTGGGTAACACAACAAACGAGGTGAAAAGACATGCTCTGATGTGACTATCACATCAGGTTAGTTGGTTCGAAACCATGATGAATCAACTGGAGATTAATATACTTTTCCATTAGCAGCATAAGAAGGATCTGACAACAGAGAATATATATGAAGTAGGGCTACGGGCCCTTACTTGAGGCAGAGGTTCGGAGGTTTTCTCGACCTGCGTGAGAAGGTCTTCTCTCTTAGCAAAATGCCTGGGGGCTATCTTAGCCCCCGCAGGTCGAGTTTTTTTTTAAATTAAAGAATAATGAATCTATTTAATTAACTTGAATAGCAGTAAATAGTAGGAAGAGCGCGAGACCTTTGCTGAACATTCGTGTAAGCGAAGCGACAGTGTGCTAACAAGTGTTCAGTAGACAGAATTGTTTCTTCCACCATTGCAATGCTGACTCAACATTGCCATCATTTTCTGGTTGGTTCACCCAAGAAGAAAGCGTGGCATAGTCTGAGCCCCTGATAACAGAAATATTTTCACTTAACGAAAATAGACCCCAAAAGAAAGAAATTAACTATTAATGAAAATAATCTGAGTTTTTTTATAGAAAAATGAGAACATACAGAAAGGAAAATTACTAATTTGTTTCCACAGGTTGTGAATTACCATAGCATATCGTAAGTCTTTTGGCTGCATTGCTTGCCCATGATCCAGCGCAAGTTTCCTGTAATAAATTTCTAGCTATTGATTAGTTATGAAAGTACTAGGTTAAAATTTAATCTTTGAAGTCGAGAGACAAAAATTGCAGTGCAGATAATATATATCTGATGGAGGCCTGGAAGTAAAATATGGATGCAGCATTTACTGCTCTCCAAAATAAAATGTACAACAAAATAAAATTTCCTTTTCAAGGGAACTGATTTTCCTTCCGATGAATACTAAAGTAACTAATTTCCAAATGATGTTTATAGACAAAGTTAAAGCAGAGGCCTTAATCTATTGCCGGGAAACAGTGACAAATTTTCAGAACAAAGGAGGGATCCTGCTTTGTCGATTCATAAAACAGGAGTTCAAAGGAGTAAATGATTAACATGCGGAGCCAAACAGGTTAGAGAAAACAGAGTACTCGTTAACATGTGAATGATAGCAAGTCACATACTGGATGAAGGACATGCACCAATGCAAAGGAATAGAGAAGAATGATGTGTTTACTAACCTATTTGCACCCGGGGGATGTGGGAGATATTGTTCCATTCAGGGCTTCCATTTTCTGTACACTTCGCCTCCAGCTCTGTATTGCATCCCCAAATACAGAGCTTCTGCAGGGACGAGGGTAGACATGGAAGTGTTCGGAGTTGTTCGGTGATAAATAAGGTCAGCATTTCAAGGGCAGAGAGGTCTTGCATCCTCGATGGCAGCAATTCAAGAGACTTGGCACTATGTATGTCAAGGTAACGGAGGGACGCACTGTTCTGCAGAAGCCATTGCTCGGGTAAACTATCCATGGCTGATGCATCTTGAATTGATAAACTTTGGGTGTGTTGGAGACTTTTTAGGGGCTCAACAAGCAGCAGGGATGGCAGATCAATGCCTAGACTATGGATCTGCAGGGAGTTACTGGGCACCGCCAGACACTCTTCTTTGTCACTGGATGTACCTGGAATTTGTGATGCCTGAACTTCCATGAGTTTGTTGCAGCCACTGATTTTAAGCCGGAAGCGGGATGTAAGGAATCCGAGTCCACCGAAGGATCTGAGATCCTCGCATTCAATTATGTCTACGGATTTTAAAGACTTGAGACTCATAAAAACATCAGGTGGTGGAAGGGATGTCAGGCCTGAGCAGTGTTCCAACTCCAGACCAGAAAGATTGCTAAGTTCATGCAGAGACTCAATCAGTGCAACTGCCACAGCACCACACTTACTAATATGGAGTTTTCTAAGTGATAATGGCAGCAGCCCATATCTTCTACTAGGTGGAAGCATCTTCAGCACTGGACAATTCCTAATATGAAGTTCTCTAAGTTGGTTCATTGATGCAAATGTTAGCGATGTAGATTCTAGATGTTCAGAACCTTCAAGCTTTAGGTCTATAAGAACTCCCATGTATTCTTCCTGCTCTAGAAGACTCCCATCAAACGAAGCCAAAGATGGGCATTTGGTTACACTTACGTAGAGTAGCTGCGATGATTCAGTTATATCATTCTCACTCTGTGACTTGCCTATCCTTGGAAGTTTGGTCAAACCAACACGAGTTATTTCCAGTGACACCAAACTAGGCGGTAGAAGAGGTAATTCCTGAAGCTCTGGGCAACCTATTACCACTAGAGTACGAAGATTTGGAGATAGGGATATCGATGCATCTATTGATTGACCTATTTTCTTTAGCCTAAGAAGGTTATTGAGATCAACATGCTTTAGGACTAGTAACTCTGTCAGTGGTGTGAGTAGTTCCAGATTTGTACAGCTTTTGAGCTCAAGCACACGCAGGTTTCTGATAAAGGGTTCTGCAATCCAATTTGGTAGATTTGCGCCGTTGTAACCTATGATCTGTAGTTCCCTGAGATTAGCATGTGGCTCAAGGTTTTCAAGAATCAAATCATCAATTCCACTTTGGGCATCACTACATTCAGACCATTGCAAAGACAGTGAGATGAGGTATTGCTTTTCTTTCAACTTGGCACCCTCAGCTTCTTTCAACTTGACATTCTCGAGGCCCTTTAAAACAAGTCTGCGTAGGCTACTCAACTCCTTAAGAGCACTTATCATGTAACCTTTTCCTTCTTCGATATGGTAATGTTGTAAAGTCTGAAGTGAAGTTAGTCTGTCAACATGGAGGTTGACAAATTCAGCTGATCCACATGTGACATATTGTAAGCAGTCAAGATTCCCAAGATCTCTGATATGTTTTTGTTTTATCGCCACATCATTGCAGTGAAGTTCAAGTACTGTTAAGTGATACATTTTGACTATTCCACGCAAAGGCCGTGTTGATGTTAGCTGCAATATAATGAAACGAAGGTGCCTTAACTTTGCAAGTTTGCTTAAAAATTGAGTTGTATGGAACAATTCCGTTTGAAATAGACGCAAAGATTTTGACTTTCGGACAAGTTCTTCTATTGTATTCAAAATATCACTCTTGATCTCTTCATGGCTGTCACTGATAATAATAGTGCGCAAATTCTTCAAATTTGTGATTTTCTTGATCTCTTCCACAGGAAATCTATTGATATCTACAACTCGTATATGCCGAACTGTCCTCGCAATATTGCCAGCGCTGGCCACATCAACTATTTGTGCACATTCACCAAAAGAAACATACTTAGCCAAATCATGCATCAAGTCATGCATAACATAATACCCAGATTCTTCATGTACTATACCAAGGTTACTTTTCCTAAATCTGAGCTCTAAGAATGATTTCTTAGTCAGTGGAACCAAGTAATTTTGTACAATGACCTGCAGACTACGAGGCTCATCGCGTGAGATCAGTCCTGAACACATCCACATCTTCACCAAGTCTTCCTTGCCAATTTCACCACCCCGCGGCAATATGCTGCAATACCGGAAGCATGTTTGCAATTTCGTGGAAAGGTGGTAATAGCTTAACTTAAGCACCTTCATAATATCTTCTGCAGTAACTTCAAAATGTTCCAGACTCTCATGAAAGAAGATACCCCAGTACTCGAAATCCATATTATCACGTAAATGTGCACCAATAACTTTTGTTACCAAGGGACATCCTCTCAGTTTCTTTGCAATTCTATCTCCAGTTGGTTGCAAGTATGAATAATCCTGAATGGTTAGGTTGGAAAATGCATGATGATTGAAAAGCTCTAGATTTTCTTTTTCCTCCAGACCTTGCAATTTCAAACACTCTGTTGCACTTGAACCTGCCATTAATTTCATAGCGCAATCTGCAACAGATTGCATCCGTGTTGTCAGCAAAATCTTGCTTCCAATTTTCCCTTCCCTCAAAGGAGCAAATAATTTTTCCCACTGGGCTTCATTCATATCCTCCCAGACATCATCCAGAACAAGAAGGAATTTTAAAGGTTCCAGAATCTCTCTGAGAATTTTCTGCAATGCTTCCAAAGAATTGGCAACAGGTTTTTTCAGTGTAGCAGATTCAAGTATATTACATATGATAGTCTTTGCATTAAAGTTAGTTGATACACTTGCCCATATTACCATTCCAAAATGCCTTTTAACATCTCGACTGTTGTATATGCATTGCGCCAAAGTAGTTTTCCCCATCCCACCATGACCAACTATGGAAACAACTGATACATGATTAGCCACAGAAATTTCAGAAACCTGGTCCGTCTTGGTCAACCACCCAGTTACTAATACCTCCTCCTTCTTTCGGCCAAACACTTTAGTTATAGTCAACATGGAACCTGTCTCGCGGTCGTCGTTGATCAAATGCTCCTCTTGTTCACTAGGACATCCCTTGACATGCTTAGCAAGTTCGAGAAAATCCACAACACCTCCTGCTACCTTGTCTAAATCCTTCACAGCTTTCCTTAGCCTCTTGAGAGCTCCACGATGAGTCCAACATTTGATAGTCTTATCCACCATACTAGTACCCGTAATAGATTTAACAGCCTTATGATTAAGCTTTGCCCAAGAAGAGCCCCAGTCACTAACCTTTCTATCTTTTGCCTTCTCTGCAAGCTCATAGTACTCGATCTCATCAATTGCATCTTCAGCCTCCTCCAATGCGTCCCTTAGCTTCCACAGCCAAGCATCCAGAGAGCTGCTCTTTTCCCTGATGTATTCCGGGTTGATGGCGTCAAACACCACCTGGACATCTGGCACCAAAACCAGGATTCGTTTCTTCACCTCCTCAATGCCTTCAGATTTGCGATACCGGACAAGGTAATCGAAGGCCTTGTTGACCAAGTAGGTGATAGCCGAAGTTGCAACTGATTTCCCGGCAAAAACGAAAGCTGCAACAGGAGCCATACCCTACCAGGTGGATATGCTAGAGAAAAGGAATGGTGATGTTCGTCTTTGAGGTGCAGATGTATTTGTGTGTATTTTTCCTTTTTCATAGAAAGGAAGGCAAGCTTGGTGCTTTGCTAGCTAGATCAAGGAGAAGAGATCTAAATAGTCAGAGCTGAGAGCAAAACTGCTGGCTTTCCTTCCTAATTCCTATTGGTCTGCAATAGAAAAACTAACACGTCACCTCAAGTTAGCCGGTATGGATTAATTTATCAATTAGAAGTTCATAAGAAGGCAGCGAATGTGCTACTAATCACAAAAATAGCATGCGCAAGTTTGCAGAAATGTCCAAATACTATGAGTCAGATGTGAACTTAAAAATTTCTGGATGAAAAGTCGTGAACTTCCACGCAACAACCTACTCATCTATTTAAAGTGAAAGAAGACAGCCACATGCATTTTTGTATAACCATGTAAGTTTGCAACTTGCAGTTTTCAGAAACTAGGCTAGTAAGTTACATTTGTTCAACCACCCACTTGGCAAGCTACTTTATTGGCTATTGCTAAGACAAAAGCTGCACTGCAGAATTGGAAATGCTAGTTCATCTGAGTTGGAATAGAGGACTGTCTTCTTGGGCTATCCTGTATTTTTTTTCCCATTGTAGTCTCCAACTTGGCTATTTGTACTCCATGAGAGATATGCAGACTAAGATGGACTCTAAAAACAAACGAACGTCCTAAAAAGTTTGTTGGTGAAAGTATTAACCCTTTTAGGATGTCATTAGTTTGTTGGTGCAATTTACAATGCTAATCACATCCATAAAAGGTTAATAGCACAAGCTAATTACATTTAGATCCATTTGTATGATTTTTAGATCCATTTAGCTGATTACATTTATTGTGTGACTTTTCATGTTGCAGATTGGAGTTCCGGCAGCAAAAGCTTGAAGATTGAATTTTCTACAAGCGTGTTCACCGATAAATGTAGTCTGCAGACTGTATTGTGCTATAGCATGTAAATTCCATCCCATAATTCCAGTTTAGGAATTGTCGATGGCACACGTGACAAGAATATTTCAATTCTCATGCAGTGAAATGGAACGAAACCTGCCTTGACCCCTTTTCATATAATCTAAATGGAGCGGGGCCTCCATTTAGCCTTATCGCGAGCCCCCCCCCCCACCCACACACACACACACAACACCCCCAAGCCGAGGAGCTCGGTTTGTGGGTGAGGCGGTAAAGGAGGGGGGGGGGGGGGGGAGGGAGGGGGGCTTAGGGTCCTGGGGTTGCTGGGGAAGGATCCATCACCGTCGTCCTTAGAGGAGGGGGTTGGGGGCGCCGGAGCGGGCGGGTGGGGGGGGGGGGGGGGGATCCCCGGTGGGTGGTGTCGGCGGCGGGGATCCCGTCGAGCTCGTCGGGTTCGGGGCGGTAATGGTTGCAGGTGGCGGCGAAGGCGGCCCCCGGCCGCCGGAGCTAGGGCAGGTGGGTGCCGCGGGGGAGAGGAGGTAGAGGGGTTAGGGTTAGCGCCGCGGCGGCCGGCGAAGGCGGCGGGAGCCGCCGGTGCCAGGGGAGTATGCACACAAGGGAGGTGTCGCGCGCGGCGGATTAGGGTTTCGGCCGCGTCGGCCGGCAGGTGGCGGTCGTCGGTGGGGGAGGCTCCCCGAAGAGGTTAGGGTTCCGACGGTGGAGGGAGTCGCCGGAGCCGATGGAGAGGACGGCTCGGGGGATGGCGCGGCGATGCCGGAGGAAGAAGAGGAGGGGTCAGCACAGGCCGAGGAGGGGGGAGGGGGGGAGGGGTTGGAGGAGGAAGAAGGGGATTAGAAAAGAAACCTTCCCAAAATGGAATGTCCATGAATAGAAACATTTCCATTTCTTTTCTTTTCTTTTTGGATAGCTGAATACAACTACAGAAGACTCTTTTCTTGTAAGACTAGTAGGGTGGCACGTGTTTAAAAATATAAATATAATTATTAAAAATATACTAAACAATAAACTTTATTCATAGTAAAGCAAGGGTGTATTTTTATAAATATAGTGATCAAGAATTGTATATTGATAGCAAAGATGTGCAAACACGAAAAAAATATTTTTAAATAAAAACCTAATAGATGCCTAAATATAGCATTTTTTGTAAAAAGAGGAAAAATGGTCCATTTAAACCATCTTCACAAACGATAAGTTTTTGTAAAAAGAGAAAAAAAAATGCTCCATTCAAACCATCTTCACAAATGATAACTTTGAGTTCAAAGTGTAATTGCTATGGCGTGTTACATAGATAAATAAAATTTACAAGCAGTTAACATTCAGCAGCATTTAGAATTTACAATAATCCAATATGCAATAAACTATAGGAAACTCCAGTTTCTGGCCATCAATTTACAAGCCGTTAGAATTTTACTATGAACAAGCAGCCAAGCAAAGAACTTCCAAATATTTCTTCTATCCAAGGTTGAGTAGGTCGCCTATAAATTGGTATGCTGACTTTGAAGTAGAACCCAAGATGGAATTATGAGAACCGAACCCTGCATTTTTTTCGGCAAATAAGCAGTCCTTACAGTATAGATTATTCCACCTGATGTAACCTAGAAAACATGTTGTTCAAGGGAAACATAAGAACTGACCATCGTATGGAGCAGGGTGGATAAAACATTGAGGAGTCTTCTATGGGCAGAGAAATTATTAAACTTACTTCAATGAATTTGAGATCTGGTTATCAAAAGGCAGAAGGATATCTAAAGATTGTATATTTGAGCATAGAGATCAGGTTTTGTAGTAAAATTAACTACTCCACAAGGCATCTAGTATATTGTGATTCACCTATAGGTTATTTACTCGACAATCAAGCAAGCATAAGAAAGAATATCTGAAATCTTTTTTTTTTTTTGAAAGGAACCAAATCTATGGTAACCAGATCACATGAGAAAGGATCCATCACCATTCCTGTTATTTTACTTTCAAACTGTGCATGACCCATTCCACAGGTTGGCTTTTGAACATAATTCTTGTCAATAAAAGCTATGCATAAGTGATAAATTGGAATTAGGAATTGGCACAATAATTACAGAACCATGCAAACCTTCTTCAGAAATTTACTGGTCAGCAAAATACTGCTAGGATAGCAACATTTCTGAGAGCCATACAATAGAAGATCACCTTGTTAATCTGCAGAACCATAACCGTCGTGCGTGCCATATATTAGTGGAACCCAAAACATAATTGTGTTAATCTGCAGAACCTAACCAATTGCACTCACCTTGTTATTAGTGCCAAAGTTCAGGAGTTGTAGTGTTCTAGACGAGCTTCAGAAGCTGACCATTTTTTCTACAAAGGATAGCAAGAATAGAACGATCAAAGAGGGCACCATCTGCTGGTATTTTGCCAGCTTGTTGGATGGCTGCACCATCTGATTTATAAAAGGAATGAAATATATTTCTTTCCCTGCCAAGCAGCCATCACCCAAAGAATGTGGTGGCCTTCAATCTTGACTGAATAGATCAGAGTACCGAAACCTTAGCTGATCTGTCCCACTACCACCCATCAATTCGGTAATCTCTCATTGACTAAAAAATAAGCACATACATGTCAAGCTTTCATTTGCATATGTGAAGAAATTAGTAGTGTACATGATGTATATGGGAAACCCCTTGAGTAATTAAACATTTTTTATAAAAAGATAATAAATAACTGAACGCCACCAGCTCTATTCATATGAAACAAAGGAAAATGCAAGGGAGCAATCTTTCTAAGTTCTCTGGTGTACCTCGTGGAATTGAGTTTATGATTCAATCAGCCAAAGAGAATTTCTAACCTTACATCAGACTACATGAGTAGAAAATATTTATCATGAACACTATTAGCCCTCCATGTAGGATGCTTTATGTTGTCAGGGTACCACGTACCAGTAAAAACCATTTTGCTTATTATGAAGAAGAACAAGGCAAGGACACAACACTATTAAGCAGAAGGTGTGTTAGAGGATATAAGCATTACCTGGGCTAGACGACACTCCTTGTTTAATTTCATATCTCCTTCTTTTTCCTCTTCAGACCTAAAGATTTTCTGCAAGAGAATAGGCAGATCCATATTAGAAACTTGAACAGACAGGAGACGTGAACAGTTTCAAGGAATTTAGTCTGAAAAGTTTATGCAAACAGACATATCAAAACTCACCCAGGTCCTTATTACCATTTACAGGAAGGTGAGTTTTACTACATGGGGGTATGGTATAGCCAATAATTATTTTCAGGCTTATTTCTGTGACTGAAATCACACAAAATTAAAATTGCAACAGAGCATTTTTCTTGTCCTCAAGCTAAACAGCTTAAATGAAGCCAATCAAGAAACACTACCTCATGCCTTACTTTTCACACTGGGCCCTTGTGTCCTGGTATTACTAAAATAAGACAATGAAAGCCAAAACCCCAAATAGAGAGAAGCAATTACACCTTGTCTGGCTATCTTGCTAGCCTTTTATCTAATTATGCCCTATTTGTGTAGCCTCCTTATCCTGGTTATAGCTATATAGCAATCATTGCAACTTAGGTCATCTATGGCACCGATTTCTTACCTTATCAATGGATGATTGGGTTTCAGTTGTATCAACCTTAATATCAAAGATGTCTCGAAGAAGTCGATTCTCCTGTACTCAAAAGAATGGCACAAATTGTCATATTATCAGGTCAATTTGAGAAGAGAAAACTAACCATTCAAAGGACAGTAATCTTCACATGCTTCAGAAAGCCTTTTGCAAGGAACCGCTTTAAGAAATTCTACTATCAAGGAAACAAATTAGCTAATTAGAATATGAAACAATATGTACCATTTTGCAAGCCAAGGAGAGAGGGAAAATCACCTGGATTAATCCAGTCAATTATAAAATCTAAGACATCAATTAAGCTTCCCGATTATTTCATTGGATTGATGCAGGATTGGGTCCGATCCATTCGAATCATCAGTCATGGAATGGAATTGAATTCTAGTAGGGTTATTTGTTTACCATGGAGCCAAACAATCGAGCACATGGCCAAACAATAGGAACGTGAAGCATCCATCACGTGAATCTGTGATCAGTAGAGTAATGATCAGTTATCTATACCTATCTAGCACATGTATCATACTTGCATCATAAAATCAATTGTTTATACCTGCAGCCAATATATAGAAATCAAAGAAAATGCAGCAGGCAGCAGTCACCAGTGGCGGCTTTCGTTCAAGCGCTTGCTATCACCTTCGCACAAAACCTCAGTGCAGGCCATCCAAGAGTTGGGCGGCGATGGTGTGCGTACCTCGACAGGAGCTCCGAGGAAGCTGGTGGCAGTGATGAGCAGAGCAGGGATGATTCAAGCAACTTAGCACAAGAACCGGCCCTCCTCGTGCCTGCCGTCCTCGACGCCCTCCGCACCACAGCTGCACGCCTGCACAAGATAGAAACAGCGGTAATCCAGAGTCGTACTTCTTGTACACCTGGTCTCCGGCGGCACCAAGAACCGCCACCACAGATCCCATCGAATCCAGCCTCCACGAATTGACACTGAAGCGCTCACCCACCTTGGATCGGCCGCCAACTCAGATCGGAAGCGCCGGGTGGAGCGGCGGCCGCCGCCGCACCGGTCCAGCCCCGCGCCGACCGTCACGCCCGGAGCCGCAGCTCAAGACCCCCGTGCTCCTGCAGTCCTGCGCCGACGACCATAGCATCTGTGTCCTCAACTCGAGCACCTCGTGAACCAGGGAGAGAGGGGCGTACCGTCGCTTGCCATCGCTGCATCCAGTCACCGTCGCATCTGCTGGATACGGCGCCACCGTTGCTCGCCGTCACAGCCGCTGCAGCCCGCGCCCACCCTCGCACCCGCCGCAGCTTGGCGCCTGGCTCGTGCCCACCCTCGTACCCGCCGCCGCCGTCACCTGCCTCTGCGCCTAGCCGGCCGCCGCCGCACCTGGCCCCGCTGTTGCTTCTCATGCTATGCCAATGGGATCTGGAGGAGAGAAAGAAGGCTGCGTGCGGGGCGAGAAGGAAATAGAGAAAGAAGAGAGACAGGCGGCGTGATTGGCGGGCAGGAATTCCCAATCATTACGTCAGTTCCCGCCAAAAGTATGTTTTTGCCTTTGTGGAATCAATTATGTGCTACCCGAAATGATTAATGTGAATGTAGTTAAGTTGGAATTGTTGGATATCGGTCAACCGACAGACCGAGGATTAGGGGGAGTATCTCGTCCCCCTAATTCGAGATTTAGTCCAACTAACCTAAGTCCGTTTTGCCTTGAACGGGAGGTAAAGTCTAGATAAGTACGGACTCGGCCCCGGGCCTACAGCGCGGACTATATAAGGAAAGGGTTCCCCACGGGTCCCTACACGAAAAACGAGATTCCTCGTTAACCCTAATCCACCCACCGATCCCTAAGCGCGCTGGAAGGTCTGGAAGCTCGAGTTGGGCGTCCTGGGCAATGTCGTTGACGTCCTGAAGGCCATTGATACCCTCAGAAGACGCTGAAAGAACGTCTACGGTACAAGCCCGAAGAAGCTCTCGCTACTACTACTTCCCTACGCGACACCAACGCCATGGACAACAACAGCGCCGGTATAAAGCCGAACTCATCTCTTTCCGCATTAGTTAATGTGCTAGATGTGATCTTGTTAGACTAGTAGATCATGTTCGTGTTTAATTTGCTAAGTATTGTTAGTTTGATCTAACAATTGGTATCAATCGCCTAGATCTAGCTCTACTAGATCCCTAGCACGAACCCTTAAGTTAGACAGTTCGGTTTTCATGTGTAGATCTAATCTGTTAAGTTTTTGCTCATGTTTTAGTTTAGATCTACACGATGTTTGGCATGTTTTAGTTTCAGTTTTTATTAGATCAGTAAAATTTTTCATGCCTAAGTTCAGTTTTAGTTATGTTTTTAGTTAAACAGTGAGTTCTCGGCTAGATCTAGCATGTTTTAGTTCAGTTTTCCTTAAGTTTCTCACGTATACATGTTTAAACTGACACATCAGAGATCGCTCAGATTAGTTTAGTCAAGTTTTACATGCTAGAACTTTAGATCAGAAAAGTTCACGCTCGGTTTAGTCAAGTTTTAGTTAAGTTTTTCATCTTTTACCTAAGATCTACTCGTTTCGGGTTTCGGTTTAGATCTGTCACACATGTTTTTATTCGAAATAAACATCATCACAGCCCAACCCGCATGATTTTACATCATCTCAGCCCAAAACCCCAAAGATACATCATGTACAGCTTAGCCCGCATCCATAAAGCATTAAGAAAAAGGAGGAAAATAAGTCAAAAAAGGGGGATCTTGCATCCCGAACCCTAGATCTCAGATCTAGGGTTCCCGAAACCCTAACCCTAAGTATGCAGAGGCTCACCCTAGCCTTGGCGGCCGCGCGTGGCATGAGTTGACCGCACGCGACCGCCGTCCTCACGACCGACGCGCAACGCCGCCCGCCGCCCCCCTTTATCCTCTTCTTCCCCATGTCCGGTGAGTGAGGGTTTAGGGTTTAGGGTTTAGGGCCGGCGAAGCGGCCCGCCCGGCGGCGCTGAGGAGAAGGCGGCGACGAGCAAGGCGTGCTCCGCCGCGGGTAGCGCTGAGCGCCTTTCAGTGGCTGCTGGAAGGGGGAGGAGAAAGTGACCCTAGGGTTCACTCCCCCGCGCTGAGCGGCGTTTTATACGGCCGAGCGGCGCGTACGATCGTCCGATCCCACGGACGGCTCGAATCAGTGCGGGGCGGGGGCGGCGACATCGGCTGGGCTGCTTCGGCGGCCCGCCCGTTGGTTTGCTGAGCTACGGCCCGTTAGGTAACAAAGCGGGTTGGGCCGCTTCGTCGGTGGGCTGCGCTGTGCCGAGCCGCCGCGCTCAGCCGCTCCGCGAGCCGCGCGCCAAGCCGAGCCGTGCCACGCCCCAAGCCGCCAGCCGAGCGCGCCGCTGGGTCGCGCATCCGCGTGCGCCCCTGGGCCGCGCGTCAGTGGGCCGCTGGGTCGTTTTTCTGAGTTGGGCCACGCGGGCGTGATTTGCTGGGCCGCGCGCGTTTTAAGTGGGTCGCGAGTCTGTGGGCTGTTGTGGGCTATTTTAAGTCACGGGCTGAATTCATTTTCTCCTTTTATTAAGTTTTCAGTATGTTTTCAGTTTTAAGTACTTATTAATTCCTGTTTTAAGCTAAGTTAATTACTGCATAAGTCTTTTATTTTAGATGTTGGTGTTCATATAATTTTTCTACTAAGTTATTTATGATGATCACTGAAATTTAAGTTTAAATCCACCTTATACTTTGAGATGCCTCTAGATAAATGGAACCACCGGAAAATTTATTTAGAGTAAACTTGTGTTTATTTCAACCACCGTTGTTTATTCATGAGTATTAAGAAGAATTTCGTTTGTTTTCCCCACCGGTGATTGCAAATTGAAATTTAATGTATGTTTTTAATCAGACCACCGTATGGTTAATTCATGCTTTTATTCGCATTTCTCTGTATATCATTACTAAGCAAAGTTTTATTTGTCTTTTATTTCAGTGACAAATGTCAACTCCGTTGCATCGTACCTCAACAACATCAAGCCGCTCAACGGAGCGAACTTCCCCGAGTGGAAAGGACAGATTCAAACGTGCCTGATGTGGAATGACCTTGATCTTGCGCTCAGAGAAGATAAGCCTGCTGCTCCTACTGCTGGAGGGTCTACCACTGCTATTGAGAAGTGGGAGAGATCCAACCGCCTTGCCATCATGGTAATGACTCAGACAATCAGTGCCAGCATTAAGGGGGCTATTCCCACTAAGACTGCTGCTGGTGCTGATCTCACTGCTAAGGAGCTCCTGGCTAAGATTGAAGAAAACTTCAAGAGCTCATCTAAGACTTATGCAAGCACCCTGATGCTGAAATTAGTCTCCTCTCAGTACAATGGTCAGAATGGAATCAGGGACCACATCCTCAACATGTGTGACGTGGCAAATAAGCTTAAGGAGATGCAGATGGAGATCTCTGATGGTTTCCTTGTGCATTTCATCATGACTTCACTCCCTACACAGTATGCTGCCTTTAAGATAAACTACAACACCAACAAGACTGTTTGGTCTATCAATGATTTAATAAGCTACTGTGTTGAGGAGGAGGAGAGACTTAAGACAGAAAAGATGAAGGATGTGGTCAACATGGTTGGCAATCTCAATCTAAATGGCACTCCTAAGAACCAGCATGAGTCAGGCAGCAGCAAGCAAGGCAACAAGAAGCACTCTAAGAAGAATGGGAATAGGAGTTTTGGTCCCAAGAATGACAACAAGTTCAAGCGTGGTCACCGGTCTAAGGGTGGCAAGATGACTTGCTCTTTCTGCGATTCACCCAAGCATCTTCAGAAGGGATGTGCAGGATTTAAGGAATGGCTAAAGAAGCAAGGTAATTTTCAGTATGATGTTGTCTCTTTTATTGATGAATTATTCTTAGCTGATTTCCCCCTAGTACTTGGTGGATTGACTCAGGTGCCACTGTGCATATTTCCAATTCATTGCAGGCATTCCATTCGATCCAAACTATAAGAAGGGGCGAGCGAAATCTAAGAGTGGCTGATGGGAACGGAGTTGAGGTTGAAGGCGTTGGAAGCTTCGTCTTAGAGTTGCCATGCGGCTTCCAGCTTAGTTTAGATGAAGTACTTTATGTTCCTAGCTTAAAAAGAAACCTTATTTCAGTATCGGCTTTAGCAGATTCAGACGTTTGTGTATTTGATAAAGACAAGTGTGTGATATAGTTCAATTCAATAAATGTGGGTCTTGCTGAAAGTAAAGGCAAACTCTATATGCTCTATTTAAGTAATGATTTTGTGATGAATGTTGCTAATGTTTCTAATAAGCGTAAGCGTTTTAATGAGACCTCATCGAAGCTGTGGCACTATCGCCTTGGCCACATTTCGAGGGGGAGAATGGATTGTCTCATTAAAGAAGAAATAATAGAGAAATTAGACTTATCAGACTTAGAGCAGTGCATCGACTGCGTTAAGGGGAAATACGCTAAGACAATTAAGAAAGGCGCTACTAGGAGTACGGGCGTGTTAGAAATAATTCACACAAACATCTGTGGCCCTCTCTCTATAGAATCAGTGGATGGTTATGATTCTTTTATAACATTCATTGATGATTATTCCCGCTATGGACACATCTACCCTATCCGTAAGCGTTCAGATGCTTTAGAAATATTTAAGATATATCAGAAAGAAGTTGAGAAACAGCATAATACTACCATTAAGATAGTAAGATCGGACAGGGGAGGTGAGTACTATGGGAGACATGCTCAATATAGTCAAATTAAGGGACCATTTGCTAAGTATTTAGAAGAAAATGGCATAAGAGCTCAGTACGCCATGCCAGGCGAACCACAGCAAAATGGAGATGCTGAGCGTCGCAACCGTACACTCATGGATATGGTACGGAGCATGCTCAGTCGCTCTAGCTTGCCTGTGGAGCTGTGGATGGAAGCATTAAAGACAGCTGCTCATATATTAAATCGGGTTCCGTCTAAGTCAGTTCCCAAGACACCTTTTGAGTTGTGGAATGGGAGGAAACCGTGTTTAAATTATTTAAAGGTATGGGGCTGCCCTGCCGAGGCAAAGCTGTTTGATCCACAGCACAAGAAATTAGACTCTAAAACAATAAGCTGTCATTTTACTGGATACCCAGATAAGTCAAAGGGGTACAAATTTTATTGTCCTGGTCACTTTAATAAGTTTGTAGAGACCAGACATGCTGTGTTCCTAGAGGACTCAGACGTTAATGGAATTTTTCCAAGGAGGGAAATTAGTCTCGAAGAATTGCGGGTTGAGCTTCCAGAACCAGTGATTCAAGAGTCTACGGAGGTATATCAGTATGTACCACCAGTGATTCCCCCTACTCAAATGAGCAGCACTGCGCCAACTGCTGATATTCAGCAGGAAAACGTGGAGCCAACTCCAGAGCCTCAGGTGCCAGCTAATGTTCAGGCGGAAGAAATTCCATAAGAAATACCTCAACATATTCCTGAACCAGTTGCGATCGAACCATTAAGAAGATCGCAAAGGAAAAGGAAGAAAGCTATTGATCCTAGAATTTATGAGACATTTTTAAGTGAGGATTTATATGATGTTGGGAAAATTAATGATCCTGCCACATTCAGACAGGCAGTTGAGAGTGAGAATTCCACTAAATGGATTGAGACCATGCAAGAAGAACTTAAGTCTATGGGTTCAAATAAAGTCTGGGAATTAGTAGAAGTTCATGACAGGATCAAACCAGTAGGCTGTAAATGGGTCTATAAGACTAAACGTGATTCCAGAGGGAACGTTGAACGTTTTAAGGCCAGACTCGTGGCAAAAGGGTTTACACAGAAGGAAGGAGTTGATTATAATGAAACATTTTCTCCTTTGTCTACCAAAGATTCCTTTCGAATCGTTATGGCATTAGTAGCACATTTTGATATGTAGCTGCATCAGATGGATGTTAAGACTGCGTTCCTTAATGGAAATTTAGATGAGACTATTTACATGGCTCAACCGGAAGGTTTTGCTGTTAAGGGTAAGGAACATATGGGATGCAGATTAAAGAAATCCATTTCTGGACTCAAGCAAGCATCCAGACAGTGGAACCTTAAATTCGATGAAGTTATTAAGAAATTTGAATTTAAGGAGACTAATGCAGATAGCTGCATCTATGTCAAAGAAAGGGTGGAAAGATAATAATCCTAGTGTTGTATGTGGATGACATACTATTAGCTTGCAATAGTAAGAATATGTTGCGTGAGACTAAGAATTTTCTTTCATCCAACTTCGATATGAAGGATCTTGGTGATGCCTCGTATGTGCTTGGCATTGAGATACACCGAGACAGAGCTCAAAGAATACTAGGATTATCTCAGAAAGCATATATTGAAAAAATGCTTAGAAGATATAATATGGAAAAGAGCAACACTTCACCTGTTCCTATTCACAAGGGCGATAAGTTTAGTGAAGAACAGTCCCCTAAGAATGACTTAGACAGAGAAGGAATGGAGAACGTTCCCTATGCTTCTGCCGTTGGAAGCATAATGTATTCTCAAGTCTGTACGCGTCCTGACTTGGCATTCGCTACCGGAGTTTTTAGTAGATATAAGTCTAAACCCGGATGGGCTCACTGGGTTGGTGTTAAAAAGGTGTTAAGATATTGCCAAGGCACTAAAGACTTTATGCTCACATATAGGAGATCAGATAATCTTGAGGTTGAGTGTTACACTGATGCCGACTTTGCTGGTGATGAAGATGATAGAAAGTCTACTTCTGGCTATGTCTTCATACTAGCAGGGGGAGCAATTTCATGGAGAAGTGGTAAGCAAGGTGTAACTGCTGCATCGACAATGCAAGCTGAATTTGTGTCATGTTTTGATGCAACGGGACAGGCCATGTGGCTCAAAAGTTTCATACCGGCATTAAGAATTGTGGATAGCATCTCGAGACCTATCACAATGCACTGTGACAATCAAGCTGCAGTTTTCTTTGCGGCTAACGATAAATTAAGTGGTGCTTCTAGGCACATTGATATTAAGTATCGTGTCGTGAAAGAAAGAAACCGGGGCCACACTTATAAGATTGAGCACATAAGTACAAAAGCAAATATTGTGGATCCGCTCACAAAAGGCATACCACCATTCCTCTTTCAGAAACATGTCCTGGGTATGGGATTGGTTGATAGCCTTGATAAGGTCCTGTTTCAGGGCCATTAGTTTTTCCCCAAATAAGAATAAGTAGTCCTAACAAAGTTTTTCAGTATAGACTATGGGTAATGTTGTCCCAGTGTGCCGAGGTGCTGCTGACGACGCATTGGTCTGGTACTTGCTGAATTACTGAGGAGGGATTTTAGTTTAAGTTAGTGATTGATTAAGTATTAGTTTAAGTTTTTAGTTTAAGTTTGTTTGACCTTTGGTCAAGGGGGAGAATGTTGGATATCGGTTTGACCTCGGTCAACCAACAGACCGAGGAATAGGGGGAGCGTATCTCGTCCCCCCCTAATCCGAGATTTAGTCCAACTAACCTAAGTCTGTTTTGCCTTGATCGGGAGGTAAAGTCTAGATAAGTACGGACTCGGCCCCGGGCCTACAGCGCGGACTATATATGGAAAGGGTTCCCCACGGGTCCTCTACACGAAAAACGAGATTCCTCGTTAACCCTGTCGGTGTCAACCCTAGGGAGGGCCCTAACACGACGGGAAAATAACCGACTAAGCAACAGGAACGAGTAAACCTGACAGACACTAGACAAGGCAGCATCAAGCCTTCGCCTAACTCGCGGGTGCCCGGCACCCCTCGAGCGAGTCAGAACTCCGCCTCGCTCGAGGCCCGGAGCCACCCTCGACAATCCATCTCCGCCTTGCTCGAGGCCGCCTCTCACCCATGGGGCCCGCTGGCGGTTCACCTGCCCCATGGACAAAAGCATTTAATGACCTTGTATGCCCTTGGACGCAAAAGTCAAGCAACGAATCCCTCCCATCTGTGGTCATCTCCGCCAAATCCTGACGCCGTGCGGTCATCCTCAACACTGTGCGCACAGGCCCGTGCTGTGCGAACAGGCCTGTGCTGTCACGATCTCCTGTTCCGCCAACTCCGGTCCGAGAACCCCTTGAACAGGCATGGGGAGCCCTCGAAAGGACGTACGGCCAGCCGCGCTGGACGATGCCGCACGACGTAAGCCCTCCAAACCAAGAGCACAGGGAGTATACGTCATGTACAGGGGATGCCATGTCATGTACTGAAGCCCCGTGCGCCGGACCAAGTCCTGCAATCCGACAACACATGCCAGGACGGGAGCCATGCCCGCGACCATACCCCGTCGTACGTCGCCACAATGCTACGCGCTACACCTTCTCTAATTGTAACTGCCCCTCCTTGGACTATAAAAGGAGGAGGCAGCACCCTAGAAACACAGGACACGATCACCCGCTCATTCACCACCAAGTTCATCAGAGCACAGCACTCAACCTCCCATTCGTTCTAGGGACTTGGAGGCTCATCCTCCTCTCCCGCCAAGCTTGTAGCCCCCTACTACGAGCACCCCGGTGCAAGGCAATACAGTGCGAACGCACACCCTGCTGGACGTACGATCGAAAGATCGGAACCAGGATAAACCTCGTGTCATCGTGTTGCCTCTGCATCGACCATCGAGAGACGGGACACAACGCATTTCTGCAGGTGTTTGGACCCCTCTGGTTTCTTGCACCGACAGTGGCGCGCCAGGTAGGGGACTCGCGCTGTGATCGACTTCCTGACCCACCAGTTCTTTCGATGGTGATCCACACAGAGCATCTAGTTGACCGCTGCTCCTACGGTTCGTCCGACCCGCTCCCGGTCGGATTTACCATCTAGTTCGGGAGTTTGGAGTTTGAGGCCACCGGGAACGGCTACCTCATGCGGCTCCTCTCAAGGGACGCGACCGTCGCAGTGGCCACACCGCTGTCACCAACACCCGGGCGCAAGAAGTGCTTAGGGCAACGCTCACGACGGGCACGCATGGAGCGGCGCCGGGCAGCGCGCGCGTGCCACCTCGACGACGTCGACCTCAGCAAGGACTCCGTCGCCGAGGATGCAAAGACCGCGCCTCCATCGATGCCTCCGACTACGCGCCCGAACAAGGACGACGAGACCGGGCCGTCGTGTTTCCCGTATGGGATGCGCGGAGCGGACCTGGCCTACTCTTCGTCGATCAGCACGACGATGGACGCCTACGAGGACCTCCCCGGCCATCACTTACTTTCGGTCCGAAACCTCGTCGCGACCTCACCAGGTGACTCGTACCTCAGCACGGACACGGGGGAGACTTCGCGTTCGCGAGAGGTCCCGGAGTGGGATTACTCTGGGCTTCGCGACCGTGAAGCTTTTGCGGCGTTCCAAGCCACGGCAGATTACTGCCTCGATTACACCGACGACTCTAGCACAGGGGATCACGACCCTACACGGAAGTGTCTCGTTGCTGCGGTGTTTGAGCCTGACACAGAGGACGACGATACCGCTGGGCCTCGAGACCCTGCAGGAGCTGTAGCGCCTCGACAAGCGGCACCGCCCGCGGGTGGTGACGCCGCGCTGGTCCAGGCACAGCTGATCCAAGTGCGGGAACTCGAGGCTAGCCTCGAAGACGAGCGACGCCAGGTTCGTCGGCTTCGTGCCGCCCTCGAAACAGGGCGTCCTGGACCCAGCAACTTCGCCCAGGAGGCTGGGCGTTCCGCTCAGGCTCGGATCATGGCCGACGACCACGGGGATGACCCCCTGGCCCTAGCAAGGACCAGCCAGAAGCTGATCGCCGCGGCAACGCTGATACGGGCAAAGCTCCGCATCACGCATGCGTTGTTCCGTCAGCACGGGAGCTGGAGGGGCAGCGCAAAACCAAGCGGAGTCAGTGCGTACTCCTCTCAGGAGCCGGATGACAGCGTCGGCCCCGTGCCACCCTCTTGGGCACGACGAATCGAGGGTTGGTGCGCAAGCTTGGGCGGAAACCCCCCACTACCGTCAGTGGGTTGTTTGACATTGCCACGCGCTATGCCTCTGGCGAAGAGGCAGAGGGCGCCAACTTTGTCAACAAGAAGGGGAAACGCGTGGAAGGAACGCCCGCGGAGGGCGGTAAGCTCAAGGCCCCCGCGAAAAAGCCAAAGCAGGGGAAGAAAGGGAAGAAGGCACAACAAGCGCCGCGAGGACAGGAACCCGACGACGACTCCGACGAGGCCCTCGCGGTGGACCCCGCCCGCAAAGGTCTTGGAGGTCACCCTCGAGGGCTGGGAATCTTCGACGACATGCTCAAGAAGCCGTGCCCGTACCACAGAGGCCCAGTCACTAACACCCTCGAGCAGTGTGAGATGTTGAAGAAATACTACAATCGCGTGACCGCGAAGGACGACAACGCGAAGAGGGATGCCGATGACAAAGACAAGGATGGATTCCCCCAAGTGGAGAACGTGTTCTTCATCTTTGTAGGGTCCACGGTCAACATGACGCCTCGACAGCGCAAACGCGAACGTCGAGAGGTCCTTGCTGTGCACCGGGCGGCCCCAAGGTACCTTGACTGGTCGGAGGATACCATCTCCTTCAGCAGAGAGGATCACCCCGATTTCATCGCAAATACGGGGCAGTATCCGCTCGTCGTCGACCCCGTCATTGGCAACACTCGTTTCTCCAAGGTGCTCATGGACGGAGGCAGCAGCCTCAACATCATGTACGCCCCCACCCTGGAGCTCCTGGGGATCGGCAAGGATCAGCTACGCCCGAGCAAGGCGCCAATTCATGGTGTCGCTCCAGGGAAGCGGGTCCAACCCCTTGGGCAGATCGACCTGCCGGTCTATTTCGGGACGCCGGACAACTTTTGCAAGGAAGTCCTCACTTTTGAGGTGGTGGGATTTCGGGGAGCCTATCACGCCATCCTTGGGCGACCGTGCTACGCCAAGTTTATGGTCGTTCTGAACTACACCTACCTCAAGATGAAGATGCCGAGCCCAAAGGGAGTCATCACTGTGGGGCCCTCGTTTGAGCACGCCTACGAATGCGACGTCGAGTGCGTCAAACGCGCTGAGGCGCTCGCTGAGGACGAAGCTTGCGTAGCTCATCTGGAAAGGCTGGTGCACAAGATCGACGACCCCGTGACAAAGCATATCGGCAACTTCGAGCCTGCCGAGCAAGCCAAAGACGTGCCCCTCGACCCCAACGACCCTGATGGCAAGGTGTTGAGGGTCAGCTCTACCCTCGATCACAAATAGGAAGTGGTGCTCGTCGACTTCCTCCGCGCCAACGCCGACATCTTTGCGTGGAGCCCCTCAGATATGCCTGGCATACCGAGGGAGGTCGTCGAGCACTCCCTTGATATCCAGCCCAACTCTAGGCCAGTGAGCCAACGTCTTCGACGCTTTGACGAACAGAAGGCCGGATTCATCAAGGAGGTTTTCCATCCCGTGTGGCTAGCTAACCCTGTATTAGTTAAGAAAAAGAATGGGAAATGGCGGATGTGTGTAGATTACACTGGTTTAAATAAAGCATGTCCCAAGGTTCCTTTTCCGTTGCCACGAATCGATCAAATTGTAGATTCCACCGCGGGTTGTGAACTTCTTTGTTTCCTTGATGCGTATTCCGGCTACCACCAAATAAAAATGAAAGAATCCAACCAACTTGCAACTTCTTTCATTACCCCCTTCAGCATGTACTGCTACACCACGATGCCATTTGGGCTTCGAAATGCAGGAGCTACATATCAGCGATGTATGCTTTGGGTCTTCGGAGACCAGATCGGGCGCACTGTGGAAGCATATGTCGACGATGTCGTTGTAAAATCTAAGAAGGCGGATGACTTGGTTAACGACTTACGTGCCGCTTTCGAGGCCCTCCAGGCCGGTGGTGTGAAGCTTAATCCGAAGAAGTGCGTTTTTGGAGTGCCAGGAGGCATGTTGTTGGGTTTCATAGTCTCCCAGTGAGGCATTGAGCCCAACCCCGAGAAAGTCGCTGCCCTCGAGCGAATGGGGCCAATCCGGGATCTGAAAGGAGTCCAACGGGTCCTGGGGTGCTTAGCGTCGTTAAGCCGTTTCATATCTCGACTAGGAGAAAGGGGTTTGCCTCTGTACCGGCTCTTGAGGAAGCACGAACGCTTCTCCTGGACCCCAGAGGCACAGGAAGCCCTCGATAAGCTCATCGCGTCGCTCTCAAGTTTGCCAATCCTCACGCCGCCAAGGGATGGGGAAACTCTCTATCTATACGTGACCGCGATGACCCAAGTGGTTAGCGCGGTCATTGTGGTAGAAAGAGAGGAGGAAGGCCATGCACTGCCGGTACAACGGCCAGTTTACTTCATAAGCGAAGTGTTGTCGGAAACCAAAATACGGTATCCCCAGGTCCAAAAGCTGTTGTACGCAATCGTGCTGGCTCGAAGAAAGCTGAGACATTATTTCGAGGCGCACCCGGTGACCGTGGTCTCCTCGTTCCCTTTGGGGGAGATAGTCCGCAACCAGGACGCTTCTGGTAGGATTATCAAATGGTCAGTGGAACTGATGGGTGAAACGCTCACGTACGCACCTCGTAAAGCCATCAAATCCCAGGTTCTTGCGGACTTCGTCGCTGAGTGGACGGACACGCAGCTAACCCCACCTCAGATACAAGCAGAATGTTGGACCATATACTTCGACGGATCAGTAATGAAAACTGGGGCGGGAGCCAGGCTTCTCTTCGTCTCGCAGCGCGGGGAACACATGCGCTATGTGGTGCGGCTGCACTTCCCCGCATCCAACAACATGGCTGAATACGAGGCCCTCCTCAATGGGCTCTGTATCGCCACCGAGCTTGGCATCAAACGCCTCGACGTCAGAGGAGACTCACAGCTAGTCGTAGATCAAGTGATGAAGGACTCAAACTGCCACAACGAGAAAATGGAGGCATACTGCCACACGGTACGGTGCCTCGAAGACAGATTCCTCGGCCTTGAGCTCAACCACATTGCATGTAAGTACAACGAAGAAGCGGATGAGTTGGCAAAAATTTCATCAGGGCGAATTACGGTTCCCCCGAACGTCTTCGCCCGCGACTGCTCGAAACCCTCCGTCAAACTCCAGCATCCGGATGCGGCTGCACGAGCGCCCTCGAGGGAGGCTTGTGTCGAGCCTATGGACGAGGACCCCTCGACGGAAGGCGTCGAGAGCCCTCGACCAGGGACGCCTCTCCCTGGCGAAGAAGAGGCAATGGAAATCGATGAATCCCCAGCATCAGTAGACTGGCGACGCCAATATATAGACTGGATCAACCGTGGCACGTTGCCTTCGGATCGAACCGAGGCGCGGCGCATCGCCAGGCGAGCCAAATCGTTCGCCATGATCGACGGCGAGCTGTACAAGCGCAGTCCATCGGGAATAATGCTGCGTTGTCTCCCCGTTCCTGCGGGGCGGCAGCTGATACGCGACATTCACGCAGGAGCGTGCGGGCACCACGCGGCGCGCGCGAACCCTCGTGGGCAATGCCTACCGACAAGGTTTCTATTAGCCCGCGGCGGTTGCCGACACGATCGAAGTCGTGCGTACCTGCGAAGGGTGCCAGTTTTATGCCCGCAAGACACACCTCCCGACGCATGTCCTGCAAACCATCCCAATCACCTGGCCTTTCGCCGTATGGCCGTTACCAAAGGCGCCCGGGGGCTTCACCCACTTGTTGGTCACAATCGACAAGCTCTCAAAATGGATCGAGGTCCGACACATCACCAACATCCGGTCCGAACAGGCGGTGCAGTTCTTCACCGATATAATCCATAGATTCGGGGTGCCTAACTCGACAATCACCGACAATGGCACCCAGTTCACCGGCAAGAAGTTCTTGGCATTCTGTGACCACCACCACATCCGCGTGGATTGGTCAGCCGTGGCACACCCTCAAATGAACGGGCAGGTGGAACGCGCTAACGGCATGGTATTACAGGGGCTGAAATCCAGGATTTTCAACAAATTAAACAAGTTTGGCCGGAAGTGGGTTGCCGAAGTACCCTCAGTCGTGTGGAGCCTCAGGACGACCCCAAGCAGAGCCACGGGCTTCACCCCTTTCTTTTTATTTCACGGTGCTGAGGCAGTCCTGCCCACAGATCTGGAATACGGGTCCCTGAGGCTCAAGGCATATCAAGAAGAATTGAATCAGCAAGCCCGACAAGACTCCTTGGACTGTGTAGATGAGGCACGTGATGTCGCATTGCTAAACTCGGTGAGATACCAGCAGACGCTCCTCCAGTACCAGGCACGGAAGGTGCGACATTGAGACTTCAACAAGGGGGATCTGGTGCTCAGGCTACGACAAGATACTCGAGGGCGCCTCAAGCTCACTCCTCCATGGGAGGGCCCTTACATCGTTGCCAAGGTCCTGAAACCTGGCACGTACCAGCTAGCTAACAAAAGGGGCGAAGTTCTCACTAATGCCTGGAATATCCAGCAACTGTGTCGTTTCTACCCCTAAGCACTTTCCGTCTATCCATGTACTAGTTTGTACGATTCGATGATAATAAAGCTCGTGTACAGCTCGAAATATCAAGATCATCGCTTGTCTCGTGGAGAGAAAGGCGTAACGCCCCTCGAATGGATGAAGGAAGCTCTTTATTTTGAAGACACGCATGACCGGCGAACGGTCGTGTACAACAAACAAGATACAAAGCCGCTTCTTAGCGGCCATGCCCATTTCTCAACATTGGCGACCCTAGATCCACCAGGAATGTCGCTAGTTTTCTTCTAGCATCAGCATGGCCGCACACACCGAGGCAAATGGGGAGTTCTCCACGGCCAACACGGCGACGCCTCGAAGGATCTCGTGGACCTCCAGTTCGTCGCACGCCCCGATTAGGGGAGCGGTCTCCGCCAATGAAGCCGAGGCACGTGCGGCGCAACGGAGGCTGCGACGCTCACCTATGAGGCCATGGCACGCACTAAGTAGCAAGACCGCTCTGCCACTTGGGCGTGCCACTACCGTACGCCGTGGACGGGTGGCCAGAGCACCTGCGTCGTTCAACCATCGCCAAAGTATCGACCAGCTCAAGCTGGAACACGATGCAACGGTTGCTGATGGGGCAACTCTGGCCGGCACCTTTTCTCCTCCATTTACCTCCTCTTCGCTAGCATTCTTCTAACACCAAGGCCCTGCCCACCCTCGAACTAAGTCAGGGGGGCAAGCTTTGCCCCACCCCTTCATTCCTAACTCTAAACCCATCGCGCTCGTGAAAAGCCTACAACACTTGCAATCTCTGCCGCCACCGCCGAGCCTATTTATAGCGCTCGCGCCGTGATCCGCTCCGTAGCGCGCACCCGGCCCTCTGCGCGAGCCGTCCCACGTGCCTTGCTCATAGGCCGGACCCCAACGGGGCCCCCTAACGAGAGAATGACGCGGGGCGGCACGACAGGGACGGGCACCACTCGGAGGAGGGATACGCTCAACGTGTGGCAGCCCGACAGGGACGTACACCACTACCAGGGTCACGAGGTTACTATTTTCGTCAAAAAGGGGGGCGGACGACATCAAAAGAAGCGGCGCGTCCTCGCTAAATGCGTTGCGCACAGGCCGAGGCCATGGCCCTCGTTGAACACTCTGCACGCAGGCCGGGGGCCATGATAAAACAAGGCAGCGAGGCCAGGCACCCGTCAAATCATCTGAGTCATTCCGACAAAAAAGATAAGCCACCCTTCTACCCTACGGTTTCTTCAGTGCTTCACGTTCCATTATTTCGATCGCAGCTTTTTACACACGAGGCAGGGAGATTTTTCTTCGCCCTGTGCGAAGCCAAAAACTCCCTCGGGGGCTATCACAGGGCACGCTACCCTGAGAAACAAATGCTCCACCTTTGACTATTCCTGTTTTTTTCTCATAATCTTCTATAAATTTTCGTCGCGTTGTCGTATTTTGGTTGGGCGCACGAAGAAGTGACAGAGGCTGGGCATGGACAGTTAAGGCAAAGGGGTGGCGATGTCGTGGGATAGCTTACGCCTCCGGGATACGGCATCCCCCTCGACACCCTGGAGCCTAAACTATTCGCAGAAAGGCGGGGCGTGGACGGTCGAGGCCAAAGGGTGGAGATGTCGCGGGAAAGCTTACACCTCCGGGTATGGCGTCCCCCCTCGACACCCTTGGACCTAAACTGTCCAGGCCTACGCTATGCGAAGAAAGGCAGTCTAACCTTGTCAAAGTCCTTTTGAGTCACACAACCAAAATGACAATAAGTATAACAAGATTTGCTACAATCAAACACAAGAACGAAGTTTTCGAGCACTGACAAAGTTGAAATGTTGGTTCTCCTCTGAAATCTATTACATGTGCCTTACAGGCACCATCACAAAAAGCTTTCAAGGGCCATCCCCTTCGATGGTACGTTCCGCGGAGACTTCGTCGTCACCCTCACCCGAGCCGGGAAGGATCTCATCAGCAAAAAGCATGGCGAGGGCGACGGCCGTTTCTGCTACGTTGGCATCGGCTTGGTCGGCTGCGGCCATCGCCGCGTCATCATCGAGACCCTCGATGACAACGTAGCCTGTCGCCAATGCATCAAGCTGGACGATGTAGTGCGTTGACACCACACCCAGAGCCTTGCGGATGCCGAGGTGGAATGTACTCTTCACCCGCTCCATGATGCGACCACCCAGGGACCTCAGGCGGCTGGCTAGCGAACTGCCAGATTGGGCGCCGTCCACCTCATACTCCAGGCACAACGCCGCGGCGGCCTCCCTTAGCTCCTCGAGCTCCTGCTGCGAGGATGAGTAGGCAACCTTGAGTGCTTCCGCTCTGGCCAGCGCGTCCGCCACGGTCGTCTGCAAACCTGGATCGAATCAAAAAGAAAAAGACTTTCAGCAATAGGACCAGTACGAGTTACGAAAGGACGAAAGGGTGACAAAGAGGCTCGAAGCTTACCCTCCGCCTGCTCCTTCTCGATGGCCAACAACGCACGAACGGCGCCCGCCTCCTGTCGAAGGGTTGCCAACGAGGCCCCTTGCTCTTGGGCTGTAGACTGCAGCACCTTGAGGGCGACGCTACGCTCGACCAAAACCTCGTTCAAACGAGTGATCGACGCCTCTTCAAGCCAGAGTTGGGCCTCAGCTGCAGCAGCCGCCTCGTTCTGCTGATAGAGCAGAGCTTGCGTGCTGTCGTGCGCTTGCTGTTCCTGCAGGAGCTGGGATTGCGCTGCAGCAAGAGAAACGTCCCTCTCCTGGAGCAGAGCGTTCAGGCGTGCCACCTCGAGGGCTCTCTCTGCGGCCGCCGACCGCTGTGCGTCATGCTCTCTCTCTGCACAAACCAGGGCGTCACCCCTCGAGCGGGCGTCAATCCCCATGTCGTTAATCACGAGGCGGGTCTGATCCACCTCGGAACCTAGCAAGGCATTCTTCTGCTCCAGCTCATGTATATAGGCGTGCTGGCCGGTGATGTAAGAAACCTTGGCCCCCGCCATGTCTTGCAAATTCTGGTGGAAAGAAGTGCCACGAACTGAGAGGCAAGGAGAGGACCAAAGGACCAAGCAAGAGGAAAGCAAACCTACCTCATGGAGCTAGAGTCCTCTGTTTCGGTGAAGCTCGAGCGCGGAGGAGAGGGTGTTCTGGAAGCTGGTGCCGAGCTGGTGATGTTCCAGCCACAGCCTGTTCTCGTTCTCCACGATGCTGACGAACTCCGCCAGAACCCCGGGGCGATCGAGCCCGAGCGTGCCCCGGTGTCGGAGATATGATCTCCGGCAGTCTTCCACGGGGTAGCCCACGGAAGTGATTTGTATGTAGGGAAGATCGCAAAGATCGGAAGCAAGATGGTTAGGATGGACAGACACGAGGGTTTAGACAGGTTCGGGCCGTCGACTCGACGTAATACCCTACGTCCTGTTTTGGGGTGTTGTATTGCGTGGGTTGTGTGTTGATGATGAGATTCGATGTTTTCTTCTCTATCTTCTCCTCTCGATCTAGGCACCCCTGCCCTCCATTATATATCCCAGGGGGCGGGGAACTAGTCGGTTACAATTGTTGGTGTCCTAGTAGGATTACAGGGTATATTCCTAGTAGGAGTCCGACTTCTCCCTTCTGTGTGGTACCCGGGGGTATATCCCCGACAGTAGCCCCCGAGCCTCGTACTGATTAGTTTAATCAGTTCGAGGGTCTTCTAGTCTTCTATGAGGTCTTTATATCTTCTTGTCATATGTATCTTCTCGCCGAGTGGTTTTAACTTGATCCTAGTGCCTCGCAGCAGCAACATCATCCGAGTGATTTCTCCAATCATCCGAGTGGTTTTGAGAAAGATCCGAGTGATACCTCAGACGTTTCCCAAAAATTTCTTCAAAGTCTTTTTTCTACACCTCACTGAAGGTGGAGTGTATACACTTAGCCCCCAAGCCTTGAGTAGAGTAGAATAGTCTGCTCGAGGGTCCAATAGTCTTGATCTTGATCCTTCGTCTTGAAATGTCTAATGGTGTGCACCGACTAGGTGCACCCACAGGGTGTAGCCCCCGAGACTCGTGCGACTTAGAATAAGTTGGGCGAGACTCCAAAAAGAGCTTCGTGACACCCCATCACGCAATCCAAACGCCGACTAGTGTGAGTACTGGGTTGATGATAACATCCGAGTGCCGACGATTGTAAGCACTCAGGCCTTGATGATATCTGAGCGCCGACACACGTGAGCACTCGGCCATCAATAATATCCAAGTGCCGACTCGTGTGAGCACTCGGACCTTCAACAATATCCAAGTGCCGACTCCTGTGAGCACTCGGGTCTTCAACAATATCCAAGTGCCGACTCATGTGAGTACTCATTTGATCCTCGTGAAGCGGTCCTAGCCGTTCGATCCAACCTCCGAGCGTAGAAATAGGCTTGGCCGTCCTAACTTGGATCCTGCAATATAAACACGAAGGTTGGGTAGTATATGATATAATAAAAAATATCATCTCGAAACAAAATTCGTTGCAGTGATGATGCATATGTAATAATGCATATGTATGTGCTACTCCCTTCCCCCTTCGCTGGCCTTAATTTCCGAGTGGTTGACCTGTTACGGAGTAGATTAGCCTCGTTGGTCTCAGCCGTGTGCTTTCTGACTGGTTTCACCTCAATCCACTTGGTGAACTTGTCAATAGCTACAAGGACATGGTCAAAACCACCAGGAGCCTTCTTGAATGGACCAATCATATCCAAGCACCAACAGGCGAAGGGCCAGGATGCTGGTATGGTTTGCAGCTGTTGTGCGGGTGCATGTATTTGCCTTGCAAAATACTGACACCCTTTGCAGCGCCGCACGATGTTTTCTGAGTCTGCTACGGCAGTCGGCCAGTAGAAACCAGACCGGAAAGCTTTACCAACGATGGTTCTAGCCCCAGCGTGATTACCACAGATTCCTTTGTGTATGTCTGTCAAGAGCTCTATACCCTCTGCGCGACCTATGCACTTTTGGAGGATTTGGGAAGCTCCAGATCGACGATACAGCTTGTCTCCGATGATGACGTAGCTCTTGCTGCGCCGCACGATTTGTTCGTGGAGCGAATTTAGATCTTTGTCTTCCGCGACCTCTGTGGGCAATATCCCGCTGTCCAGATAGTCGATGATCTGGGTTCTCCAGTCCAACGCTTCGTCTACCACTAATGTGGCTGACTCCGGGGATTCTCCGACTTGTTGCTCCGCGACAGTGCCATCCGGGTTTATCTTGATAGATGGTTTGATGAGATCTTGTATGAAAACTCCGAGTGGGACGCCTTCACGGGTGGACCCCATCTTGGCGAGCTCATCTGCTGCCTTGTTATGGTCGCGCGCCACGTGATGGAACTCTAAGCCATAGAATTTCCCTTCCAGCTTCCTGATTTCTTCGCAGTAAGCGTCCATCTTCTCGTTGGTCCTCGACCAATCCTTGTTTACCTGGTTTATGACCAGGGCAGAGTCCCCACGTACCATCAGGCGTTTGATGCCCAAAGATACTGCAATGCGGAGACCGTGCAGAGCTGCCTCGTACTCGGCTGCGTTGTTGGATACTGGGAACATGATTTGAAGGACGTATCTTAATTCCTGTCCACTTGGAGAGATCAGGAGTACGCCTGCGCCGCCTCCTTTTATCTGGAGGGAGCCATCAAAGTACATCTCCCAGTACTCAACTACCTCGTCGTCAGCCGGAGCTTGGTTTTCTGTCCAGTCTGCTACGAAGTCGGCCAAGACCTGAGACTTGATAGCAGTACGTGGAACGAAGGTTATGTGATGGGCAGCCAATTCTATTGACCACTTGACGATTCGGCCGCTGGTGTCTCGGTTGTGGAGAATTTCCCCTAAAGGATTTTCGCTCACCACCGAGATTGGATGGGCCTCAAAATAGTGTTTCAGCTTTCTTGCTGAGATGAGAACTCCATAGAGTAATTTCTGCACATGGGGGTAGCGTACCTTAGATACGGTCAGGACCTCGCTGACGAAATAAACTGGTCGCTGAACTCCATATGCGTGTCCTTCTTCAGGGCGCTCGACCACTAGTACCGTGCTAACCACTCGGGGAGTAGCAGAGATGTAGAGGTAAAGCTGTTCTCTTGGTTGAGGTGGGATGAGGATGGGCGGACTCTGCAGGTAATCTTTGAGTTCCTGGAAAGATTGCTTCGCCTCGTCATCCCACACGAACTTGTCCTGCTTCTTGAGCAATTTGAAAAACGGCAATCCGCGAACGCCGAGTCGTGATATGAAACGACCGAGCGCTGCCATGCATCCAGTAAGCTTCTGCACATCCTTTTGACAGGTTGGTGGTAGCATCTTGGTGATGGCCGTGATCTTCTCGCGATTTGCCTCGATCCCGCGGTTGCTGACCATGAAGCCGAGTAGTTTACCTGAAGGTACTCCGAAGACACACTTTTCCGGGTTGAGCTTCCACCGGAATACGCGCAGGCGTTCAAAGACCTTTGTCAGGTTCCCTATCATGTCCTCGGGGTTCATGATCTTGACCACGATGTCGTCGATGTAGGCTTCTACTATGTCTGGGATCAATTGATCCAGACATGCTTGAATCGTCCTCTGATAGGTTGCGCCTGCGTTCTTCAGACCGAAGGCCATTGTGTTATAACAAAAGGCACCAAACGGCGTGATGAACGCGGTCTTTATTTGGTCTTCCAGCTTCAGGCCTATCTGGTGATAGCCTGAGTAGCAATCGAGAAAGCAGAGCAGGGCGGAGCCTGCCGTGGAGTCAACGACTTGATCGATGCGGGGGGGAACGAAGGGGTCTTTAGGGCAAGCTTTGTTGAGATCTGTATAATCAACGCACATTCTCCAATCATTGTTATTCTTTTTTCTTACAAGAACTGGATTAGCTAACCAGTCGGGGTGGAACACCTCCTGAATAAAACCAGCCGCTAACAGCTTTGTAATCTCTGCCCTAATTGCCTCCTTGCGGTCCTGCGCGAATCGATGAAGCCTCTGCTTGATCGGTTTGGCAGTCGGATTGACCTTCAAGGAGTGCTCGGCAAGTTCCCTTGGGACACCTGGCATATCGGATGGTTTCCACGCGAATATGTCGGCGTTTTCCCTTAGGAATTTGACGAGCACTTCTTCCTATTTGGGGTCTAATTCTGCCCCGATGATGGCCGTCTTCTTTGGGTCGTCCAGGTCCAGAGAGATCCTCTTCAGCTCCGTCTCCTTGCTTGGCGCGATGGCTTCTCTTGCTGGCTTCTTGGCGGGGATCTCTAGAGAGTCCTTGTCCACCTCCTGTGATGCAGCCAGTACTTGCTCCATGCGCTTGGACATGTCCAGGGTAGCTGCCGCGTTGAGGGTTTCCTGTTCGCATGTATATGCGACTCGGATATCCCCCAAGACGGTAATTACGCCTTTAGGTCCTGGCATCTTGACCTGCAAGTAGACGTAGTGAGGAATCGCCATGAACTTGGCGAGCGCCGGCCTTCCGAGGATGGCGTGGTATGCAGTTTCAAAGTTCGCCACCGTGAACTGCATGTGCTCGGTCCGGTAGTTGTTCCGGTCTCCGAATGTGACGGGCAATGTGATATGCCCGAGTGGTTCCGCCCCCTCTCCCGGTATCAAACCGTAGAGTGCGGATTGGGGGGGACTCAGGTCGAGAGTAGTCAGGCCGAGCTCCTTCAACGTGTTAGCGAAGAGGATGTTCAGGCCACTGCCACCGTCGACTAGTACCTTGGTGAGCCGAACATTGCGAATCGTCGGGGCTACTACCAAGGCATGGGACCCGGGCTTCGGTATGAAGTTTGGATGGTCCTCCCGGGTGAAGGTGATCGGAACTTCCGACCACTTGAGGTACTCAGGTACCGGTGATTCCCTCGCGTGCATGACCTGGCGATGGGTGAGCTTCTGCTGGCACTTCGACTCGAACTCTGGTCCGCCATAGATCATGCGCACCACTCGGTTGGCTTCCTAGAAGTCGTCGCCGGGCTCATCGTCCCGCCTCTGGTCTCGCGGGGAACCATCGTTTCTCTTTCTGTATGGAGGGCCTCTGTTGCCCCCAGTGAAGGCTCGCTTGAGCCCGTAGCACTCTCGTGCCGAGTGCTTGTGCTTGTGGTAAGGACATTGCTCATCGAGCATGCGCTGGAAGTCCTCTGGAGTTACCCGGCCTCTGGACCGGTCCAGGGCGGCGACCATATCTCCCTCGCTCTTCTTCTTGCGAGGTTGGCTGTCAGTGCGTCGATGGTCGTCATGTCGGTCTTCGTCCTCGCGGCGGTCGCGCTTGCGAGTCGTCTTATTCTCTTCTTCCCAGCGACTCATGATCTCGCTGAGTTGTTCCTTTTCCGCGATCTCCGCGTCCGCCCACGTGCTAGCGACCCGGAACATGTCATTGACAGTCGCGGGTGGCTTCCGAGTCCACTTGTGAATCAGTCTCCCGTCGGAGATGCCGCGCTGGAAAGCTGACATCACCTCCTGATCCGTGACATCTGTGATGGAGTTGCGCTTTCTGAGAACCTGCGCACGAAGTCGTGCAGGGTCTTGTTCTTACGCTGCCTGATCTGACCGAGGAGTCGCTTGCTCCCGGGCCTTTCCCAGGTACCGAGATAGTTACCGATGAAGAGTTCGGTAAGCTGCTCCCAGTTGTCGATGGCGTCCTGCGGGAGTCCTGCCAGCCAGTTGCGGCAGTCCTTGGTGAGCATGATGGGAAGATAGTTTGCCATCACGTCCTCGTCGCCGCCGGCCGCTTGCACGGCGGTGTAGTAGATCTGAAGCCATTGAGATGGATCAGATTTCCCGTCGTACTTGTCGATGTCCGACAGCTTGAAGCCTCTGGGCCATGTCACGCTTCTCAAGCGCACGGTGAACGACTGGAATCCGCCGATCCGACCTCTAGGGCGGGAATCGCTCGGACCCGATCCGTCTGTGGTTCTTGGGGGAGTGCTATCCCTCCTACGGTCCCGGCCCCTGGGCGGGGAACGGGTCCTCCGATGGTTCCGAGTCCTAGGTGGAGTTCGGTCCCGTCGGTAGGTTCTGCTGCGTGGTGGAGTTCGCTCCCTTGGCAGAGTCGGTCGCCTGGGTGGTGGGAGCGCTCGTCCGCCGTTGTTGCCGCGCCTTGGACTACCGGAAAGGTCAGAGTAGTCTGACTCCGTCGAGTAGCCGTTACGACGGGGATTTCCATGATCCCGATCGTATTCCTCGCGCCGTCGGATTTCCTCACGATGGCGCTCTTCGGTGCTGTTGCGGATGACATCCCTTGCGTCTCGATCTCTGTTGATCGTGGTGCGAAGGTCTTCGTCACGATCCGATCCGCCGCTGGCCCGGTGTCGAGACGGACCGGGCTCAGGAGCGTCTGTGGTTGCTCTGCCCTGCATCTGGTGAACCTGGACGGAGGCGGCCTGCACGAGAGCCCTTACCTTTTCCAGGCCTGGAGTGCTGGGTGGCAACCGACTGATTTCCTCGTTGATGGTGACGAGGTTCTGGACTGGTGTCTCGTAGACGTCGTACCCATTGAACTCGAACATGTCGTCGCGCATCAAGTTCCGGGTGCTCCTCCTGTCGTGCCGATCCCGTTGGCGACGATGATCTTCAGAGCGTGGTTCCTGGAGTCGAGCAGCGCCGGATCCTGACGCGGTGGCTCCGTGTGGTCGTGCGGCTCTGCGAGTCGCCCGACTGGCGTTGCGTCCACGACGCTGGTCCCTGGCTTCAGTCGTCTCCTCGGCCGGAGTGACCTCGTCTTCTGAGACAGGGTTGGTTGGCGTTGCTGGTGCCACCATGTAGCAATATGACCCGACTCCTTCTTGCGCGAGGTAGTCTTCCTCGGACTCGGAGAAGTCGGATGTGGGCGTATAGCGCTCCAAGCTACTCGGAGTTAGTTCTCCGAGTGATCCTAGCAGTTCCGGCTCTGTAGAGGCGTCGGACACTGTGTATCCTTCTGGTAGATCGTCCAGGATTGAGGGTCCCTGTGGGTCTAACTCATAGGAGTCGCCCCAGAGAGGTAATCATCTATCTGGACGATGTCCTTCATCTTCTGCTTCTGAGCAAGCGCGCAAAAGCCAGGGGTCTGGACAGTAATGACCTCAGGGCTCTGGACGCGTGCTGGTTGAGCGTTTACGCTCTACGATGACTCGGCGACGCGACTCTCAGGAGCCGGATCGGAACCGAGTGATTGTAGATCTGTTCCCGACTGATTGGGCCTCGCGTTTTGCGATGGACTCAGCGGGGTAGAGTCGGCGCGATCAGATGCGATCGGACCGAATTGGGCCGTGATGGCCGAAGTCGACGCCAGAGAGGAGACCTCCGTGGCGACCGTAGATCCTGCCGCTTGGGTATCCAAGGCGGCGGTGGTGATGTTCCCGAACTGGATCTCGACTTCGTCGACGTCCGGGAGGTTGCAGCTGTCCAAGATCTTGACGCGATCCATCGAGCTTACCAGGTTGATCTCGGCGATATCCCCTACCTGGCGCGCCACTGTCGGTGATATGATCTCCTGCAGTCTTCCACGGGGTAGCCCACGGAAGTGATTTGTATGTAGGGAAGATCGCAAAGATCGGAAGCAAGATGGTTAGGATGGACAGACACGAGGGTTTAGACAGGTTCGGGCCGTCGACTCGACGTAATACCCTACGTCCTGTTTTGGGGTGTTGTATTGCGTGGGTTGTGTGTTGATGATGAGATTCGATGTTTTCTTCTCTATCTTCTCCTCTCGATCTAGGCACCCCTGCCCTCCATTATATATCCCAGGGGGCGGGGAACTAGTCGGTTACAATTGTTGGTGTCCTAGTAGGATTACAGGGCAGATTCCTAGTAGGAGTCCGACTTCTCCCTTCTGTGTGGTACCCGGGGGTATATCCCCGACACCCGGACGCCTTCGCACTCACCGGCATCGACGTTGACCGACGCGCCACGACCCTCGACCACCTCCAGACCAGAAGGCGCGGTCGAGTCCGCAGCCGTGCCAGCGTCGGCCGTTGCGGTGATATCCCCGATGCGAGGATCCTTTCCGCGGCGACACCCCCACCTTCGAGCAAGGGTGCCGCGTCATCAGGGCAAGGCACCTGCACGTCAGGCAGTGGCCCGAATCCCGGTGCCTCCTCTTCCTCATCAGCGGGGCTGACGATTGCCCCGGCCCCAATTTGCTCCTCCTCTACGCCCAAGCCAAAGGGCATCCCCAGAGGGCCCTGCCCTTCCGCTTCAATGAGACCAGGCTCTCGTTCCCCAACAGCCTCTCCTGGGCCGAGCTCCTGCCGCGCCTGCTCGACCCCCCTCGCCATGGCTGCCTTGTAGATAGCGACGATCGAGGCTTCAGTCTCGAGCACCGTGCGCGAGGGCATGGCCTCGATATGTGGCGTCGAGTGAGCCCTCGTCTTGAGAGCTTTTACGGGGGCGAGGAGAGGAGCAGCTGGAGAAGCTGTCCCACTGAGCAGTAAACGAGAGAGCATCAGTGCAGCCACACAAACGATGACCAATCAAAACCTAGAAGAGCAGGATGATCCTCACCGGTTGATCCCCTTCAGCTTCTGCTTCTGGGAACGGCGCGGGGGCTGAAGCGTGCCTGAGGCCTCCCCCGCGGGGGCTCGTTCGCTGGCGACTCCAGCGCTTGTCGGCAGGACAGGCGCGGCGGGCACCTGGACGAGCTCGTCACAAATCAGGCCAGAAACATCCTGCGTGCCCGTGTCTTCCTTCAGCGCCGCGGCCACGGATGAAGGTGCGTCGGCGGGGCGCCTCGCTGTGGACAACTCTCGAAGAGCCTCGTCGTCGGACGAATCGTCGTCCTCTCGCTCGGGCGTGCTCTCGGGGGTCGGCAGCAGGAGGATGCCTTCCCTCTCCCGCTTCCGGTTCTCCTTCTTGTGCGCGTCCTTCCTCCTCTGCTTCCGGAGCCGCGTCTGCGTCTCAGCATCCTTGTGCACTTTTTGCCGCTCCTCGTGGATGCGGTTGACCGCGCGGGTCTCGAAAATGGGAGGAGACGACCGGTACCCTCTACGGGATAGCCCCTGATGCCACGACATGTTACATTTCAGGAAATTTAGCATAATCAGGGGGCCAAATTGAAGAAGAAGGAAGGGCACTCACGAATGTCAAGTAGCCCTCGTCAGGGCGCATCTTGAGGCCCCAGAGGATGTCATCCTGGACGTCCATCTTGGTGCAATCCACCGCTCGTCGCGCTCGCTGAGCCGCCTGCTCGAAGGGGAGCAGTTCTTCCATCATCCTCGAGCCCTCGAAGGGTGCCTCCGATGTCAGCTCGAAAATACGCAATCTCCTCTCCATAAGAGGAACCACCCGCCGCCGGTGGAAGTTTGCGATGACGGCGGCGGCGTTCAATCCTTTTGTCGCCAAGGATTGGAGCGCCTCGATGTAGACCTTGAGGTTTTCCTGGCGAGTCCGGGGAGACACCCCCCAGTGCCATGAATTTTGCTTCTCTCCCACGATTTTGTCGGTGTAGGCGGGGAGGAGGTCGCCATCATTTTGCAAATAGAACCACCCCTTGTCCCAATCCGCGTTATTGGACGTCATGGTGGTAGGGATGTAGAGGTCTTTCTTTCCCTCCCGCAGTTGGAGCATAACGCTGCCGGCGCGGACGAGTCTCCGCACCCCCTGGACTCGGCGGCGGTGTAGAGCTCAGCGCGGAAGAGGTGGACCCACAGCTCCCAGTGCGCCGAGATTCCCAAGAATCCCTCGCACACGCCGACGAACACCGCCGCTTGAGAAATAGCATTAGGGGCAAAGTTGTGAAGCTCCACCCCGTAATACTGGCACAACGCGCGGATGAATTTCCCGGGAGGGGAGCCAAATCCGCGCTCGTGCAGACGCGCCAAACTAACGACGTAGCCTGGAGGCGGGGATGGTGCCATGTGCGAAGGCGACGGCGCGATCCACTCCGGCATATCAGGGGTGGTGATCTTGGGGAGCAGGCCCTTCGCGACAAGCGACTCCAGGTAATGCGTATCAGCAGTGGACGCACTCCATGGGGCGGCTTCCTTCAGCGTCACCATGGCGGAAGGTGAGAGAAAGGGGTGGATTGGATCTAAGTTTTCGAGGGTTCGCAAAGACGAAGAGGTAAGGTAAGGGAAACTGTCCCTCCCTCTCCCCTTATTTATTGGAAAAATTTACTCGGCCGCGGGTGAGCACGGCCGCGGGCACGCGTTAACTGCGTGCTCGGTGCTGTCACCGACAAGTGGACCCTGCAAACGTGGAGGACCGGCGCAGGGGTGCATTTATGACTGTGGCCGCCCGAGGCGTCATGGTGTCTTGTAGCACGTCCCGTCCAATCGCCCCCGCCAGTGCTGCGCGCGCCTAAAAAGGCGCGCCAGTACGCCCTGGCCACGCCACGTTGGCCACGACTGCATGACCGAGCACCCCGATTCTCACCCCGTCAAATTGCCAACGGAATATTCCCCTACGTGGCACCCTCGCAGGTAAGGCGTATACGGTTCAGACCTTACTAATCAGGAGATCGAAGCCTGGCTCAAGTCGAGAGTTTCGACAGGCTCTCCAGATTAACGGAGTCAGGGGCGAACGGGGCACGCACGAACACGCTCAACCTCGAACAAAAGCTTTAGAGGGTGCCCCGTTCCGCGTTCAAGGCTAGACAGAGGAGGCCAGTTAGAAGGATCCCAACGAGGGAGTGCATCGAGCCCTCGATCCCAACGAATGGGATCGAGCCTTGCCTGGCGTACCTTTGTGTAAGCTCGCATGAGACGTGTCTCCGGACCACAAGCCAACCCCAAGCGAACGGGGCACGGACGTCCACTTGAACTACCCGTTACCAGCTCACCGACACGACCGTGACTCGCGGCCCACTCATGGGTAGCACGAAACCGTGTCACCCCTCCTCCCCTTGACGGGGCGACGAGGGTCATAACGTAAAATCAAGAGTCTCTTGAAATCAATCATGTTAGGGCCCAACCTACAGAGGGCGCCTCACACTGAAATAAAGCAACATGCCTGGAACTTCGAGGACATGATCAAGCCAAGGCCAGTCGAAACGAATGACTGGGTCAGTAGACCACTCTCGCCTATTTGTGAACGAATACGCTCCCAAAAGAAGACCTTGGACGATAATATTTACTCCTCCAAGGCCTCGGGGGCTACACCCGTAGGTGCGCTAGCGCGCCCCGCGGAAAAATACTCCCATCCCGCGAATGAACTTCAAAGGACTTTACCTCCAGAGGGATGACTAGCCCATGCAGGTCTGACTTTCATCACTGCATGGCCTCGGGGGCTACTGTCGGTGTCAACCCTAGGGAGGGCCCTAACACGACGGGAAAATAACCGACTAAGCAACAGGAACGAGTAAACCTGACAGAAGCTAGACAAGGCAGCATCAAGCCTCCGCCTGGCTCGAGGGTGCCCGGCACCCCTCGAGCGAGTCAGAACTCCGCCTCGCTCGAGGCCTCCTTGCTCGAGGCCCGGAGCCACCCTCGACAATCCATCTCCACCTCGCTCGAGGCCGCCTCTCACCCATGGGGCCCGCTGGCGGTTCACCTGCCCCATGGACAAAAGCATTTAATGACCTTGTACGGCCTTGGACGCAAAAGTCAAGCAACGAATCCCTCCCATCTCCGGTCATCTCCGCCAACTCCTGACGTCGTGCGGTCATCCTCAACACTGTGCGCACAGGCCCGTGCTGTGCGAACAGGCCTGTGCTGTCACGATCTCCTGTTCCGCCAACTCCGGTACGGGAACCCCTCGAACAGGCATGGGGAGCCCCCGAAAGGACGTACGGCCAGCCGCGCTGGACGACGCCGCACCACGTAAGCCCTCCAAACCAGGAGCACATGGAGTATACGTCATGTACAGGGGATGCCACGTCATGTACTGAAGCCCCGTGCGCCGGACCAAGTCATGCAATCCGACAACACATGCCAGGACGGGAGCCATGCCCGCGACCATACCCCATCGTACGTCGCCAAAGTGCTACGCGTTGCACCTTCTCTAATTGTAACTGCCCCTCCTTGGACTATAAAAGGAGGAGGCAGCCCCTAGAAACACAGGACAGGCTCACCCGCTCATTCACCACCAAGTTCATCAGAGCACAGCACTCAACCTCCCATTCGTTCTAGGGACTTGGAGGCTCATCCTCCTCTCCCGCCAAGCTTGTAGCCCCCTACTACGAGCACCCCGGTGCAAGGCAATACAGTGCGAACGCACACCCTGCTGGACGTACGATCGAAAGATCGGAACCAGAATAAACCTCGTGTCATCGTGTTGCCTCTGCATCGACCATCGAGAGACGGGACACAGCGCATTTCTGCAGGTGTTTGGACCCCCTCTGGGTTCGTGCACCGACAACCCTAATCCACCACCGATCCCTAAGCGCGTTGGAAGGTCTGAAAGCTCGAGTTGGGCGTCCTAGGCAGTGTCGTTGACGTCCTGAAGGCCATCGATACCCTCAGAAGACACTGAAAGAACGTCTACGGTACAAGCCCGAAGAAGCTCTCGCTACTACTACTTCCTTACGCGACACCGACGCCATGGACAACAACAGCGCCGGTATAAAGCCGAACTCATCTCTTTCCGCATTAGTTAAGGTGCTAGATGTGATCTTGTTAGACTAGTAGATCTAGTTCGTGTTTAATTATCTAACAGGAATCAGCCTAAAAAAATTTGTGATCCGGGCAATGACAACTGACAACCATCCGGCCAGCAGCAGCCACACAATTTGTGAAAACAACTTCGATTTTTACAGGTGGATATACAGTCAGAACATGTATATATGTTTGAATCAGGTGCATTTCAACATTCAAATTTGTTCAGGAACAGTTAGATGCAGCAGTCGTACTGATGTTGTCAGGTTGCAAAATCTCTGTGGCAGTGGAAAGGCACTTGATTCAAACAGATAGATTATACTCCGTATATTGAAATGGAAATTTAAAGAGCCGCCGCTACAAATCAATGAAGCACTTTTTTTCCTTCCACTGTGTTCTTCAGTCCTGGAACTTCTGGTACGTTTCATGTCTAGCTGCTGTGCCTGCTGGATTCGGCCCGGCAGTAGCCAGTGAAGTGGCCTCTTCCCTCCAATCGCGGAAAAATAGAAAACACGATGGACAATCCGTGCGGTATTCTCCCCCCCCCCCCCCCCCCCCCCCAAAAAAAAAAACAACCCATGCGGTTTTCCCAACCCGTTCCGGCCCCACCGAACGAGCGGGCCGGATGCGCGGGGCCCACTTGCAGCAACAGCCGCGATGCGCCGCTTGCTCGCTCCCACTCCCTCCAACGCGTTACCGCTGCCGCCGCCGCGCTTCGCCTGCCCTCCCTTCCGCCCCGTCGCGGCACCACCTCGTCGTGTTGGCCCCAGCGAGGCTTCCGTGCGGGGTCTGCGGGGGCGATGCTGAGCGTGCCGCTTGGGTTCGCCGCTCGCGCGCTGCGGCTGCCCGATCTGCAGCGCCGAGCTCGATCCCTTCTTCCTCCTTGGTGTTTTTCCCTGTGGGCTGTGGTGGGCATAACAAGTAAGTTTCTGAATCGTGTCCACTGATCGCTGGAATTCAATGACTTGCATGCTGCTTGTGGACTTGTGGTTATCGTACTTCCAGGCTTCGTCTAATTTGTGGATCATTCGGAATTTGTGACAGTCTACGAGCAAAATGAGCTATTTCAGCACTGGAACTTCAGAGTTCAGACTAGTAACCTTAGGTGAAATCTGCTTTACATTATCTAATACGGGCACCATTACACAAATAAATATAGATCTGAGAACAGTTTTTCACTGAAACAGCATATTTGGATTTTTTTTTTTTTTTGTATTTCAGGATTATTTCTACCAGCTTGTTGATTGGAGCCGCTCTGGATGTCTGATTGGAGGCTGTTCTTTTGTCCCGTATTCTCCTGAAAACTAATTGCCATACATTAGGTATGCATCTCGGATTGCATGCATCTCTAATGCTACATCTGTTATCGATGGTCGCTCCCGAGGCTGTTGCTTCGAGCAGGATAGGCCCAGCCTGAAGACAGAAATCAAGCACTCCTGGACGCCACTCTCTGTAATGTCATCCTTTGATTCTTTGTGCAACCAGATTGTTGAGTCCACTATCTCCAAGGCTCTGTCAGGAAGAGCATCCGCAATAAACTTATGCAGACCTGGTGAATCTCTGAATATGTCATCTATTGGGCTCCTTCCGGTAAATATCTCAAGCAGCAATATGCCAAGGCTATAGATATCACCTGATGTTGAGATTGCAGAGCCTTCACCATACTCTGCAGTTGAGCAAACATTTTCTGGTTAGCATGCCATATTTATTAGAAATATACAAAATAACTCATATAGAACTTGAGCTACCTGGGGCAACATAGCCAATGGAACCTCTTATTCCGGTTGTGCTACTTCTATATGAATTTTGCATCCTCTTGCTTGCATTTTCTGGCAGTAATTTTGATATGCCAAAGTCTCCAACTCGGGCACTCATGTCTTCAGCAAGAAGGATGTTGCTTGGCTTAAGATCGCAATGGATTATGGGCGGTTGACAGCTGTTATGAAGATATTCTACTGCAGCAATGATGTCAGCAGCGATATCAAGCCTCTGGCCAAGGCTGAGTGTGTTGCTTGTAGTGAATTTATGAAGTTTCGGATGGAGCCAAACATCTAGGCTACCATTAGGCATAAACTCAAAAACCAATGCCTTGAACTCTTGACCTTGGAGGTCAGTGCTCGAGCAACAGGTAATGATCTTTATGAGACGACGATGCCGTATCCTTCTCATGGCCTCACATTCCACCTCAAAACTCTTGGAAGATCCAGACTGACAAAGGTCAAAGACCTTGACAGCAAAGGTTTTATCCTCATTTTCAAGAACACACTTATAAACAGAACCATATCTACCACTTCCGAGGAAGTTTGCTTCTGAAAACCCATCAGTTCCTCTAGATAATGCAAGGTATGAGATTCTTTCATATTGCTCATCAGCAATTGGAGATTGCACTCTTTCCTTCTGCTTTTGTTTGAGCTTTCTGCGGAGCATCCAAACAAGAAGAATTGCTGAAACTGATAATAAGACCGTTGCAGTTGTTAGCAGAGAAATTATAATAGACTTCAACTTCTTTGTTCTGCTCTTTCTTATAGGTCTTGTAGAACAAGGTGCCAAGTGAAGTTGAGGTGCTCCACTGCACAACTCAGTATTACCAGCAACTGATATGGAAGTTAGGTTTCTGAAAACACCTCCATCTGGCACCTCACCTTGCAAATTGTTGAAAGATAGATCCAATATAGACAACGATGTCAAATTCTGCAAAACTTCTGGGATTGATCCTGACAAGTTGTTGTGTGCTAGGTACAATTGTTGTAAAGCTCTAGCACTACCGATGGCATCAGGGATTGTACCGGACAAATTATTCATGGTGAGATTCAAATATCTGAGTCCTTTCAAGTTGCCCATAGATAGTGGTATGCTTCCTTCAAACGAGTTTTTATCCAGTAACAGTCCTTCTAAAACTATGCAATTTCCGATGCTAATAGGTATTTGGCCAGACAACTGGTTTCCTGACAGGATCAAGTGGTTGAGATTAGTCATGGTACCAACATCTGATGGAAGGGGTCCTGAAAGAGAATTGTATGATAAATCTAAGTAATATGAAAGCGAAGGCTTCAAAATTGCCTTGGGTATTGAACCATTTAGGTAGTAATTTTTTGAAAGATTAAGAGCATATAGATTCTTCAGGTTCCCAAGACTTTCTGGGATTGGTCCTTCCAGGTTGTTGTCGTATGCAAGGAGATTGGTTAGCTTTGTGAGATTTCCAACAGACGATGGTATGAGGCCTGAGAAAACACTACTATAGAGTTTAAGGTCGACCAAGTTTTCTAGTTTTCCTATGCTCTCTGGAATCACTCCTGACATAGAAGTATTCGATATTACCAGTGTGTCGAGGCTGACAAGATTACCGATGTCTGCAGGGATACTCCCAGAGATCTTATTGTCATTCAAGTATAACTTCTGAAGAGTACTCGAGAGATTTGCGATTGAACCTGGCAAGTGTCCTCTGAAGGAGTTGTAGCTGAGTACTAAATGCTGCAGCTGGCTGCAATTTGCCAAAGAACTGATGAATTCCCATCCCTCCTTGTCATTTGCTTCAAGCATGTTTACACTCAGGTACAACAGTTGCAGAGCTTGCAACCTCCCCAAAGTGGCGGGCACATACCCACTCAATCTGTTTCCGTCGAGAACAAGTGTTTTGATATCGGAGAGATTGGATACTGAAGAGGGGATCATCCCGGTGAATCGGTTGTTGTTGAGGTTAAGGATTTGCATGCCAGGGAATTTATTTCCAATATCAGCAGGAATGCTTCCATGCAGCATATTGCTCCCTACTTGAAAGCTGATCAGCGAAGACAAATTGTACAGAGAGAGTGGTAGCTCACCGGAGAGGTTGTTTGAGTAGAGATCCAGGAATAGCATGCTCTGGATGCTACCGAGCCCAGGTGGTATTGAACCGTGGAGCTCGTTGCTCGCCAGACTGAGGTACTCTAGATGAGACAGATTGGTCAATGATGCCGGGATGGGTCCTGTGAAGCTGTTGTTGCTCAGAGAGATTGCTTCCAGGGTCGTCATCACGTTTCCGAGCTCAGCCGGAATGAAACCACCAAGCTTGTTGTCATGTAGAGCGATGGTGGTCAGGCTGATGCAGGAACTGAGATTGGCAGGGAATGTGCCGGAGAACGAGTTACCATTCAGTACGAGTGTCTGGAGACGCCGGAGGCGACCGAGGCTCGCCGGGATCTCGCCGTACAGCCCATTGGAGCTCAGGTTGAGCGTCTGCAGGAAAGTCAGATTCCCAACAGCTGGGGAGAGTGCTCCAGTGAGGCCGCTGCCACCCAAGTTGAGTGCCGTCACCCGGTCTGGCCTCCGGCGGCTGCAGGTCACGCCCTCCCAGCTGCAGAAGCTGGTGCTGCTGTTCCAGGATGCCAGGATACCAGAGCCGCCATTGATGAGCTGTGCTTTGAAAGCTAGCAGCGTGGCCTCGTCAGTGGCGCTCACCGTGGGGATCGTCAGCATGGCCATGAGAGACAGCAGCCAGCTCAAGACCCCTATTGCCATGGCCAAATTGTTTCTGAGCTTTGTAGTTGGTAGGTGGAGGTGAACAACTAGATAGCAATGAATTGTTCTGAACTAGTCAAATTTGGAGCCGTCCTCTGACTTCGTTTAGATACTTTTGTTGCTTCGCTTTCATTGATGACTTTTGGAAGCCATGATTTTTGTTAGATGTATATGTATTCTTGTAGATTTCCCGTTGTATAAGGGGTTTTGTGCATATTTCCTAATACCTGTACCTGTATATATTTGGGCCTAGAGCCCCCATATTGAATACAAGTGCTATTCATAACATGGTATTAGAGCAAGGATTAGGGTTAGGTCTCCCTCTTCTCCCTAATTCGAAATCCTGGTGTTGCACTTGCACCTGTTTTTTTTTAGGATCTCCATTGAAGCCGTCCTCTGTTCTTCGTTATTGAACATCAGACGCTTCTTCATCTTCGATCCGTTGGAAAATTCGTTGCAAATTTCCGCCACCCTGATCTTCCAACTGGTGCGGGTCTTCGGCATCCAGCCGCCCCCCCGTGAGCTCTCCCTGTGCGCCGGAATCGTTGCCGTCGCCGCCGTCTTAAACTCTGTTCCGCCCGGCGGCCTTTTTCATCCAGTTGCTGAGGTCGCCGCCGCGTGATTCTTCTGCTGGATTGGACTCCTGCTGCCCGCCGCCGCTCCCATCGTTCTTTCCGCACCGCCGCCGCTCTTTCCGACGCGGTTGCCATCGGGATTTCGCCGCCGCCGCCGCCGGACTCGAAACAGAGTCGAGTTGATCTCTGATCGGCTCGATCTGTTTTGCTCGGCTCGGCTCGATCTGTTTTGCTCGGCTCGCTCGTTTCAGCTCGATCGAGTCGGCTCGGCTTGATCGGATTGGTTCGGCTCGTTTGATTCCCCTGGGGTAAAAAAAAAAAAAAAAAAAAAAAAAAAAAAAAAAAAAAGAGGACTACTGCTTCTGATCCCGTGCTTTTGTGCGACTTGTCTGTCGTTTTGCTTTGCACCATCTGATCGGTAGGGCACTCAAAAAAAAAAAAAAAAAAAAAACTGCTTTTGCCGCTGCCGCTTTCTGTTTGCGCTCTCGCTGTCGCCATGGCTCCTTCGACTTCGTCTGGAGGTGTTCCCCTTCTTCGCTGTCCGGTGCTTTTCTGTGGCACCAATTATCGTGATTGGGTTCCTCGTCTTCGGATTCATATGCGTGGTCTGCGTCTTTGGGAGTTTCTTACTGGCGAGTTGCCCTGTCCACCCCGTCCTACTGCTCCTACGCCGCCTGTTTTTCCGTTGCAGCCTACTCTTTTGGCAACAGCTGCTCCCGAAGAGAAGGAGAAGTATGATCGGGATCTTGCAGCCTATGATGCTCGTGTTGAGCGGTTGCAGACTGACTATGATGATCGTATGTCCTCTTATGAGTCACAGTATGTTGCGTACAGGGCCTGGATTGATGAGGATGCTCGAGCTGCTTCTATTCTTGTTGCTAGCATGGAGGATCGTTTCTCTGCAGATATTGTTGAGTATGAGTATGCACATCAGATGTGGGCTTTTCTTCGTGAGCGTTATGAGCCTTCTGGACAGTCCACCTACCTTGCTGCCATACGTCAGGAGCAGCTTGCTCGACAGGGTGATGGTACCGTTGATGATTTTTATGGTCAGATTTCTGCTATTTGGCGTCAGCTTGACACTCTTGGCCCTCAGTTGTCTCCTAGTACGTGTCAGTCCTGCCAGAGTCAGAAGCAGGCCCTCGAGCTTCGTCGCACTTATGACTTCTTGACTCGGCTTCGTGATGAGTTTGAGCCACTTCGTGCTCAGTTGCTTGCTCGTCATCCTTGTGTTTCGCTGATGGATGCTCTTGCCGAGGTTCGTAATGAGGAGATTCGTCTTCGTACTGCTGGTCTGTTACCGTCTCCTTTGGTGTTGGCTGCTCGTTCTTCATCATGTACAGCTGCTCCTCCTGCGGTGCCTACTTCATCTGGGAGTAAAGGTGGCGGTAGTGGTCTTCATTGTGATCATTGTGATAGAGATGGACATGTGGAAGCTTATTGTTATAGGAAGAAGAAGGGACAAAAGGCTCGTTCTCGCAGGTCTTCACAGAATGCTACTAGTTCTAGTACTGGAGGTTCTCAGAGGAGCTCTGCTGGTTCTGAGACACAGGAGATCATTAGGTTGCTCAGTCGCCTTGTTGCCTCTCCGTCACCAGGAGCTGCTGGTTCTGTGACTCAGCCTTCTGCACTGTCAGGTTCTGCTGCTGCTTCTCAGTCTTCTGTTGAGGGATCACACACCTCTTCTACTCCAGGTACTTGTCCATGGATTCTTGACTCCGGTGCTTCTTTTCATATGACTCCATATCGCACTTGTCTCTCTTCCATGGTTTCTCCATCTCGTTCCTGTTTTGTTCATACAGCCGATGGATCTTCTCTTCCTGTTGTAGGGCAGGGTACTCTTTCATCTAACTCTTTTTCTGTTCCTGATGTCTCTTGTGTTCCTGATCTGACCATGCAGCTTATGTCGGCCGGTCAGCTTACTGATCATAACTGTCGTGTGATTCTTGACCCTGATTTTTGTTACATTCAGGATCGTTGCACGGGTCAGTTGGTTGGCACTGGCCCTCGGCGCCGTGATTCACAGCGTCTCTGGGAGCTTGACTGGCTTCATCTTCCTTCCGCTACGTCCGCCAGTCTTGTTGGCTCTGCTTTTGCTGCATCGACCACCTCTTCCTTCGCTCAGTGGCATCATCGTTTGGGTCATATTTGTGGCTCTCGCTTGTCCACTATGATTCGTCGTGGTCTTTTAGGGTCCTGTTTCAGGCCATGAGTCTTTACATCAGTGTCAGGGATGTAGGTTAGGCAAGCAGATACAGCTTCCCTATCATTCTAGTGAGTCAGTGTCTCAGCGTCCTTTTGATCTTGTTCATTCAGATGTATGGGGTCCTGCTCCCTTTGTTTCTCAGGGAGGGCATCGATATTATATACTTTTTATAGATGATTTTTCTCGCCACACATGGGTTTACTTTATGAAACATCGTAGTGAGGCTTTATCCATCTATAAGACTTTTACTGCTATGATTCGCACTCATTTTGACACTTCTATTCGTGTCTTTCGTGCTGACTCCGCGGGAGAATATCTTTCTGGAGCTCTTCGTCAGGTTCTCTCTGAGCATGGCACTCTTGCTCAGTTTTCTTGTCCAGGTGCTCATGCCCAGAATGGTGTTGCTGAGCGCAAGCATCGTCATCTTCTTGAGACTGCTCGTGCTCTTTTGCTCGCTTCTTCTGTTCCTCCTCATTTTTGGGCTGAGGCTGTCTCTACTGCCAACTATTTGGTTAATATCCAGCCCTCTTCAGCCCTTCGTGGAGAGATTCCTTATGAGCGTCTATGTAGCAAGTTGCCTGATTACTCCAGCCTTCGTCTTTTTGGCTGTGTGTGCTATGTGCTTCTTGCACCTCGTGAGCGTACTAAATTAACCGCTCAGTCTGTTGAGTGTGTTTTTCTAGGATATAGTGCTGAGCATAAGGGATATCGGTGTTGGGATCCTGTTGGTCGTCGGATGCGGATTTCTCGGGATGTTGTTTTTGATGAGTCCCGTTCTTATTATCCTTGTCCTTCTTCGGATACTTCTTCCGCCTCCTTAGTTGACCCACTCTCCTTCTTGATTTTGCCTGATGCCTCTATTGCTAGTACACGTGTAGTACCTCCTCCATTGGCACCTTCTCCTGATGTACCTCCTCCATCTACATCTTCTCGTGTGGTGCCTTCTTCACTGGCGCCACAGCCTTCTCATGTGGTGCCTTCTTCCTCGTGAGTTTTCTACAGGTCCTTCTTCCCTGGTACCTGACTATTCTGTGAAGCCACCAGTTACACAGTTTTATACGCGACGTGTTCAGCCATCCTCTCAGTCTCTCTCTCCTGATGTTGCTTCCTCTTCGGATGTGCCATCCTCTCCGGATGCGACTCCCACAGAGGATTCTTCGCCTGAGCAGTTCCTCCGACGTTGTGATCGTACTACTCGTCGGCGTCCTGATTTTTATTCTCCTTCTGCATATTCTTTCGTGGTTCTTTCTGAACCCAGCTCTTATCGTGATGCTATTCTTCATGAGGAATGGCAGCTTGCTATGGCTGAGGAGATTGCTGCTCTTGAGCGCACTGGCACGTGGGATCTTGTTCCTCTTCCTGCTCATGTTCATCCTATTACATGTAAGTGGGTCTATAAGGTTAAGACTCGTTCTGATGGTTCTCTTGAGCGCTATAAAGCTCGTCTGGTGGCTCGTGGTTTTCAGCAGGAGCATGGTCGTGACTATGATGAGACTTTTGCGCCTGTTGCTCATATGACTACTGTTCGCACTCTTCTTGCTGTGGCTTCTATTCGTGAGTGGTCCATCTCTCAGCTTGATGTCAAGAATGCCTTTCTTAATGGTGAATTGCATGAGGAGGTGTATATGCGTCCTCCACCTGGTTATTCTGTTCCTGAGGGTATGGTTTGTCGTCTTCGTCGCTCACTTTATGGTCTTAAGCAGGCTCCCCGTGCTTGGTTTCAGCGCTTTGCCTCTGTGATCACCGCTGCTGGTTTTTCTGCCAGTAATCATGATCCAGCGCTTTTTGTACACACTTCCGCTCGTGGTCGGACTCTTCTCCTTCTTTATGTTGATGACATGATCATTACGGGAGATGATTCTGCGTATATAGCCTTTGTGAAGGCGCGTCTCAGTGAGCAGTTTCTGATGTCTGATCTTGGTCCTCTTCGTTACTTCCTTGGGATTGAGATTTCCTCTACTCCGGAGGGGTTCTATCTGTCTCAAGAAAAGTACATTCATGATCTTCTTGATCGTGCTGCTCTCACTGATCATCGCACTGTTGAGACTCCCATGGAGCTCAATGTTCATCTTCGTGCCACTGATGGTGAGCCTCTCACTGATCCTACTCGTTATCGTCATATTGTGGGGAGTCTTGTTTATCTTGGTGTCACTCGTCCTGATATCTCGCATTCTGTGCATATTCTGAGTCAGTTTGTTTCAGCTCCTACCCAGCTTCATTATACTCACTTGCTTCGTGTCCTGCGTTATCTTCGTGGGACTATATCTCGTCGCTTGTTCTTTCCCCGCTCTAGCTCTTTACAGCTCCGGGCCTATTGTGATGCTACTTGGGCTAGTGATTCCTCTGATCGTCGATCTCTTTCTGCCTTTTGTGTGTTTCTTGGAGGTTCTCTCATTGCTTGGAAAACAAAGAAGCAGACAGCAGTTTCTCGTTCGAGTGCAGAGGCTGAGTTGCGGGCTCTGGCTCTTGTGACAGCGGAGGTTACTTGGTTACGGTGGTTGCTTGAGGATTTTGGTGTTTCTGTTACTATACCGACTCCTCTTTTCTCTGACAGTACAGGTGCTATCAGCATGGCTCATGATCCGGTGAAGCATGAGCTTAGTAAGCATGTTGGTGTTGATGCTTTTTATACACGTGCACAGGTACAGGATGGTATTGTTGCTCCTGAGTATGTGCCTTCAGAGATTCAGTTGGCTGATTTATTTACCAAGGCACAGACTGGAGCTCGGCACAGATTTTATCTCTCCAAACTCAGTGTTCTTGATCCACCCTGAGTTTGAGGGGGGTGTTAGATGTATATGTATTCTTGTAGATTTCCCGTTGTATAAGGGGTTTTGTGCATATTTCCTAATACCTGTACCTGTATATATTTGGGACTAGAGCCCCCATATTGAATACAAGTGCTATTCATAACAATTTTGAGCTCTTTGCAACTGCCTTTCGCTTTTTACCTCTTCAGATCTTGTCCATTTCATCTGGTCAAGGCGCGTCATCCCTGTATGGAATCCCATAGTTTCTTTCACATTTGCCATCTCTTTCTAACGCTCTACAGTCAGTCACTGAAGAGGATATGGCCCCGTTTGGAGAAAGTTGTACGTACATCATCAGGTTTTCAGTCTACCGTTGTCGTCAAGGCTTCAAGGGGGCACTAACTGGCAACAGCAGAACACTCTGCTTTTGAAGCGACCTCTTCTTCAGCATGTAGAACCATGCTTGCAAACTTTTTTTTGGTAACTCCATGCTTGCAAAGTTGGTGACAGCTCAACATAGAACATATATTTCCAGCCAGCTGAGAGTGATACCGGGTGCTACCGACAGCCGACATGCACTGGTCCCATGCCGAGGTGATTTGATATGTGTTCTCAGTTATTATGAGCTGAATAACAAGGGACCAGTAAACAAAGTTTTGTTTTCCCCTTAATCTCCTGTATTTGAGTTTGCCTCTCCCCCAGTGAAAATGTCAGGCGAGCTTGTAAAAGGTCAAAAGGATGTGAGATTGGTCAAAAACACCTACTAGTTAAGTTCTCAATATTAATTTCTCAAAAAAAATGGACAAAGTTTTTGCTAAGGTTTTGGGGAAATATTTCTCGGAATGTTTTGTAAGAAAAGCATAAGTTTTGGCGTATCTTTTCCCCAAATGGTTTTGAAACAATTTTCTTAAAACACTTAGAGAAAAAAGTTTCAGAAAAATGTAGAGGGAAAACTTTTCAATAATCGAAGGATGTTAAGGTATCGTTAGCACAGCAAAGATAGTATTAGGTTCATCGGCTATTGTAAAAAGTAATGCAGTGAAAAAGTAAAACAGACTATTGCTAGAGAAGCATGCATAGAGATAAAAAATGAACTCACACGTTCTTCAAAATGAATTTTTTCTTTACCGTTTTCAGAACAAGAGTTACGGTTGCGCTAGCAAGCCGGCGAAATAGACTCCAACGTGGCTTGCAATTAATACACCGTAGCAGCTTTGCAGCATGCAACAGCGCATGCACCCAGTACGGATCGAGCGCAGTAGCATGGGAGCAAATGAGAACGCAGCGCAGGCTTATGCGCCCGCCTCACGCCGCCGTCTCGCGAGGCGACCGTTCTACACACTCTCTCCGTTTTTCTCTCCGCCAACAAGGATTCAGCCGGCTCAAGCCATAATACTTGCTCTCATGCATTTAAGCACAACTTTAGCTGTAAATTAGGCCAGCCTTAGGCCAGCTCCATCGATCTAGCTAGCACTGGCTACTTCGGCGGCTTGGCTGGAGGAGAGAGAAGTTGGACGCAGGGTTATCAGATTGATCGGAAACCGCGCGTGTGAGAGGGTGGTGCATCGAAATACGTGAGCGCTAGCGTCAAAACAAGAGGCAGCGACTTGCTTTTTTCTTGGAACACGCGTCCACGTCAGTCCGAGCCTCTTCCCAAGCCTACTCAGCTGGCGACGTCGCGCCCTCACTGGACACGGCCTCAGGGCGCCCGCAACGGCCAGGCGCCGGCGGCGGTTGGGGGTGCTGCGGCGCTGGCGGAGCTGTGAGGGGCGGTGACTGGCGCGAGCGCGAGGGAGAACGGGTAGGCGCCGGGCGCGGTTGGGGGTCGGCGGAGGACGGGCATGCGTCGGGTGCGGCAGCGCTGGCGGAGAAGTGAGGGGCGGCCGGTGCAAGCGCGGGGAGGACGAGCAGGCGCCAACGCGGGGTTGGCGGTGCGATGGCGAGGGAGGACGAGCCAGTGGCGGCCGGGGGAGAGTGCGGCGGCGTAGCAAAGGCTGTGGGCGACGGCCGGAGTGGAGGACCCGCCGGCCGTCCAGCCGTGACGCCATGGCCGCGGAGAGAGAAGAGGGGTTAGAGAGGTCTGAGAAGGAGAAGGGAGAGGATAAGGCCGGTAGAAGGGGACCCACATGAAGTAAATGTTATAGCATGATTGTTGAATGGATGATCTATAAAATTTGCTATATCCTACGTGGACATCAGTATAGAGAGCAACTTACTGTAACCATTGCGGGTGGCCTTAGGGCGCCCGCAACGGGCCGTTAGGGCACGTACAATCCAGCGCCGGGTGCCGTCGACTTGCATCGAGGGAAGTAAAATCGTCCGATGTGGCAAGCATTCAATGATGAAAGAGACTCGAGCCGACGTCTCGTTCGACTACGGCAGCCGCGCGTGCTCCGAGGCAGTCCACGACTTCTCACACCCGCTGTACGCGTAACGCTGCGGGTCGGCGCCGGTTGCAGGGATCCAGTGCGCGCACACGTTTTGTGAAACTGACGCATGCCGTGTGAAACTGACACACATAGCGTGCGCGCTGCATCATTTGTGAAACTGACGCATGCTAGCCCAACTGATGCATTCGTTATGAACCAAAGTGTTGGCTGCATGCATTCGTTCTCAACCAAAGTGCTGGCTGCATGCATTCCGTTTGATACTAAACTGTTAGCTTCATGCCGTGTGAAACTGATGTATGTGTGCATGTTTGAATAAATTCTTTTATGTAAGCAACAAAGTGGCTAAAAATCAAATGATGTACTAGATCATCATGATTTATGTGTCAAATAATGAATTAAATATCTTACAGACAGTTAAAAAGACAGCAATTGTCTCAACTGTTATACAAGTTGTCCGTATGTGACAAAAAAAACAGCAGCTGTCTAAACTGTTGTACATGCCCTAGTGGCCTGCTATAACAGTCCACGCCACGTTCTAGTCTTACGTGGAGGTGAAATTAAATGAAAAGAGAGAAGCCAATGGCCCTGTTCGGATGTTTCGCGAATTTTTTTTCGAGTATGTCGGGCACACATTTAAAGTATTAAATATAGACTAATTACAAAACTAATTACAGATTCTGTCACTAAATCGCAAGACGAACCTAATGAGTCTAATTAATCCGTCATTAACACATGTTTACTGTAGCAATTTATTGTCTAATCAGGACCTAACTAGGCTCATTAGATTCGTCTCGCGAAGTACATTCCATCCATATAATGGGTTATTTTTTCGACTACATTTAATATGTCATGCATGTAAGGGAACATACTCGAAAAAAATTTCGCGAAACATTTTAAACAGGCTCGCTGGCCGCAGCGAGTGCCGCCGATAGCACATCTTCCCACGTCGAGCGGTCCCCATCCATTTCTTCTCCATGCCTTCTCTCCTCTTGCCTGGCTCCGTCTTCCTCTCGCCTGCCTCACCTTGGCTGCTAGCCGGTCGGGATGGGGCCACCGTCGTGTCGTGGCCGGCGGGGAAAGACGAGCGCGGCAACCAGCGTGAGGCAAGACGAGGGCGGCGATCGTCACGAGCGGAAGCAAGAAGCACCGCTGCCTGCTGCCGGCGAAGGCGAATTGGGGACCAGCGCGGAGCGAGCGCGGCGACCACCGAGGGAGAGCCACAAAGCAGCCCGATGAGCGCGAACCACGCACAAATCAATCCGTATCTTTAAAGTCTGTATCAGAATGAGGAACAAAAAGAAATTGAGAAAGAATCATCTGGATTTCAATGCAGAAACAAAATCCATCCAAGTCTGCTACTCTGCTAGCATAAATCAACCAGTGCTCTGTCCAAGCAAGAATCGAGAAAATGAAACACCAATACACGAGCACGTTCTGTCCAAGCAAGCAACAGGAAGAGGAATGGTCTGGATCTAGACCACTGCCTGGAGGCGAAGTTAGATGAGGTTCCAGTGGGAAGATCGGAGGCCGGAAGCCAACTAGCCAAGTGCCGTCCAGACGCGCCATGTGAGAAGGTAAGCAGAGAGGTAGCATATCAACTTCGGGTAGATTTGCGAGGACGACGATGTACTCCGGTCTCCGGGAAGAAGAAGAGGCATGTGTGAGGAAGACAATGGAGAATGGACTGGTGGTAAATATGTGAGACGTGGACCCTACCTCACATCGCATTAAGTGTCAATAGCTAGCACCGTTAGATGAGTAATCTTTTACAAATGTCTATAGCTGAGATGGAGGTGACACGTAAGCGTTATAGTAAGCAGCACGCTATAACCATTGCGGCTGCCCTTATGGCCACCCCCTTTTCTAGGCAACCAGGTCTGTCGTCCTGTCTGTTCACTTTCCTTCTTTGCCCGTGCTTAGTTGATGAAAAGTTTTTGGTGAAAAGATTTCGGGTATTGATTTTACCAATTTAGGATTAGTAAATATGGACGAAAAAGGTAGAAAGTTATACGGATAATTTGGAAATCTCGAGACGAATCTAACGATGGTAATTAGAGGGTAATTAATCCATAATTAACGGATGGTTACTGTAGCATTACTATTGCAAATCATGGATTAAGTAGCCTCGTTAGATTCCTCGCGATTTACAGCCCATTCATATAACTTTTCACCTTTTTTCGTCTACATTTAATACTTCATGCATCTAAGATTCTCCTTTGATGTGATGGGTGAAAAGATTTTAGATGGGAACTAAACAAGGGCTTTGAAAACTAGTACTGCTGTCAGCCTTTTTTGTACAGGTGCAAAAGCTGTCAACCTATCACGGACCCGTGTTTAGATAGGTGGTGAAAAGTTTTTGGGGTAATAAATGCACCTTTGACCAATAATTAGGGGTATTAATTAAAGACAGTTTACAAAACTATCTCCACAACCCTAGGTAAATTCTCGAGACGAATCTAATGAGGTCTTTGACCACACGATTAGAGGAGGGTTACTGTAGAGTTACTGTACCAAATCATAGATTAATTATGCTCATTAGATTCGTCGCGCAAAGTTGCACCCATCTGTGAAAAGGTTTTACAAATAAACTTCATTTAGTGTTTCATGCATACAAGATTCTTTGCATTTAATGTTTCCAAATTTTTTTTCGGAGGGCATCTGAACACGGCCCGGCTGTGCCCTGCTCTGCTCCAGTAGTCTTACCGCCAGAAACTTAAAAAGATACCACTGTAGTAGCTTTTTTTAGTATACAAGTTTTCCTACCAGAAAACAGTCTCCTTCTGTTTGATTATTCTGCCATGTTTCTGATTTATTCTGCTTTATTTTTCTTCACAAAAGTTACTATTGACTCTAAAGAAGCAAGAAACAGTTTTGTTCAGAAATTGCTCTGAATTATTCATACATCACATAATCTACGACTGCATGGCCAAACACTAGTATTTTTTTTATTTTCCTATTCCTAACTATTTGGACTATATAGTACGAAGATCCTCACAACCCTTCTAAATTTTAGACATCATTGATATTTTGCCCCCTGCGTCTTAGGACCTATTTAGACCCAGAAAAAACGTACATTTTTTCAAAAAAGTTATCCACTTAGAGAACCGTGTCAGTTTATTTCTATCTCTATAACGCTTTCATATAAGGCACCATATCCTATGAAAACCAATTTTCTGTGCAAACTATGAAAGCTCTCATCACAACCCCTGAATCCCCATCTGAGGGCAAGATAGAGAGGTGGAAAATTTTAGCACTTAAATCCTCCTACCATTAGCTTTGTTAATCACAATCTTCCTAAAACCCCATCCAAACCAAGCCTGGAACGGAGGGATCCATCGTCACGTCCGAGAAGCTATCCGTCGCGTCGCCTGGGGCGCCGCCGCCGCCTGGACTGGGCCGCCGCTCTCCTCCAGACTGGCTGCAACCATCTTCCACATATACGGCTTCACGTTCTGCCTGAGGGTGGCGCCGTCGGCGAACACGCTGGTGCTACACACGGCGAGGAGATCTGACGCCAGGGCGGTGCTGGCTGCGGTAGGTAGATTTGGGGTGACGCGGCTCGCGCTGGAGCCGCCGGCGCTACTGGCTATTGTGTGGGCCGCCGAGGAGGACGAGACTTTAATTGCCCACGCGGCCACAGTGCCACACTGCAGGCCGTGAACTGCGGTGGCGCGCCGATGGCGACTGAGCTCTTCCGGCGCTCCTCGCACACATTTCTGGAGGAGAGCGCGATCTCCGCTTGTCTTTGAGGCAATTAGGTGACTGGAGTTGGGGTTTGACCGCATGGCCAGGCTTCCCCAATGATTGTGTGCTACCGCTGTGAAGGAAAGCATGAAGAAATTGAATCATGACTTGGCACACAAGCAGCAGCCAGCAGCCAATGATTGTGTGCTACCGTCTTTGAAGAAAGAGCTCGGCAAGAAGAAACCGAGGCGTGACTTGAGCACAAATTTAACTGAAGCTGTTGATATATAGGTCTGAGTGCATCCCGTAGTTCCTAGCTTTGTCTAAATCTGGGTAATCAAAACAAAGAAAGAGCTCTGCTGATCTGCAAGGTCCCATCCGGCACGACATCGATCACTGCTGGCTCATGGCACGAGCTCAAGTTCGAGAGCTCAAATTAAACTACTGCTGGATCAATTCTCCACTGACACAGTGCTACTGGCCGAGGAGAGCGGCGGTCCAGTCCAGGCGGCAACAATCCAGGCGCCACCCTTAGGGCTCATTCGGTTCCTCAGGAACCGTTCCACCTGGATTAGATAGCTATAACAAGAAATTTGTGCTAGGTACAACGAGAGACCGGGATTTATTCCGGGTCGTGAACCAATTTGTTCATGATTGCTGCAACAAAAGACCGGGAATCAATCCACTAGTCAAGAGGTGTGGAACCAATCCAGGTCTTTTGTTGTACCTATCATGAGCAAATTGGTTCACGACCCGAAACAAATCCCGGTCTCTTGTTGTACCTATTACAAATTTCTTGCTATATCTACCCCAATCCAGATGGAACGGTTCCAAAGGAACCGAATGAGGCCTTAGGCAGAACGTGAAGCCGTATTTGTGGAAGATGGCTGCAGCAGTCTGGAGGAGAGTGGCGGGGCCTAGTCCAGTGGCGGCGGCGGCGGCGGCCCAGGTGACGCGAAGGATCGCTGCTTAGGGGACCCCTCCGTTCCAGACTTGGTTTTGGAGGAGAGGTTTTAAAAAAATTATGATTAATAAAGCTAATGGTGGGAGGGTTTAAGTGCTAAAATTTTCTACCTCTCTATCTGGCCCTCGGATGGGGATTCAGGGGTTGTGACTGGAGCTTTCATAGTTTGCACAGGAAGTTGGTTTCCATAGGATACGGTGCTTTCATAGAAACAGAACTTTTCCGTACTTTCTACTCATTTTTCTTGGTCTAAACACGCCCTTAGAAGTTGCACTTGCAGAATATTAAGTGTCGTCGGATGGAGGAATTCCAATTATACTAGATAGAATAGGGGTTCCCTACAATTCCGAGACTTATTAGTGTCTGATTTCAATTAAAGAAAACGTCGACGTTGCCACTTTCACCACAATTCATGATTTGACAATACTTTAAGAATAGCATCGCATCGGTGAATCGTGTGTTTTGACCCTACCAAAAGTTCAGCACTAACCTCTCCCCAAGGACACCAAAGATGAAGATATAGGCATAATCACACAATGGTGAGCACATCAGGTGGAAACATAACTCCGACAATATAGAAGATGTCAGCTACAAGTTTCAGTGAACCTATTCTTTTCAAGAAGACAAATGGGCGATCTGATTTTTTTTTGAACCACCACATTTCAGCCTTACACATTTCAGCCTTACATAATCATGAGCACATCGGGGGAAACGTAACTCCGAGAACATAGAAGATGTCAGCTACAAATTTCAGTGAACCTATTTCTTTTCAAGAAGACAAATTGGCGATCTGATTTTTTTTTTTGAACCACCACATTTCATTATTTCAACCTTACACTCTCTCACCCTCGCGATATGGATGCTAGCCCACCCTTGGTTTTCTTGTTGATGAAACGCATCGTAAAATAATTAGCTACAGAGCCGAAGAACATGAAACCGGCTTTCCCTTCCTCCAACCGCCAGGAAAAACACGGCGTATCGCCAATTCGCCACCACAAATCTGGGCCCGGATTCAACCAGGCATGGCACAATGCGCTGGGCCCATCTCCCAGCAGCAACACACGCCTGCTCCCACTCGCACGGTCACACTCAAACCCGCCCGCATTGCTCCCGTGAACCGCCGCGAGCGAACCCTATCCGACCGCTCGCTCCTCGGGGCCGCGGATGGCGCCGCCGGCGACGCCCGCGGAGGAGGAGGACCTTCTGGAGGTGCGGTGCGCGGGGTGCGATGAGAAGCTGGATGTGGAGCGCGGGCTGACGGAGTTCATCTGCCCGGACTGCTCCACGCCGCAGGCGCTCCCGCCGGAGCTCATGCCCCCGCCGCCCCCGAGGCGGCGCCGCGCGCTTCCCATCCCGGCGCGGGCGGGGGCGCCGCCTCCACCCCCCGCGCCCGCGCCCGCGGCGGGCGCCGCGAGGCTCCCGTGCGGGTCCTGCGGGGCGATGCTCGGCGTGCCGCCGGGCTTGGCCCGCTGCGGCTGCCCGGTCTGCGGCGCCGAGCTCGCCGTCGACCCCGCGCGCCTCCGCCAGTACCTCCTCTCCACCGCCGCCGCGCCGCTCGTCCCGGTCGCGCTGCCGCCGGTCTTCCGGGCCCTGGAGGTACGCGCGACGTTTCGATTTCGTCCCCTCTGCTCGCTGGATATATGGATTAATTGTGCAACTGGTGCTTGCACTTGCTAACTCGTCCAAGTGAAATCGGCAATCCTGTGTTTGTGCGAGCTCGTGGAAATGGAGGTCGTGTTTCAGAATGTAGGAGCAGCTCTGCGAGTATGTTGTTGCGAAAAATTGGGGGAGGGGGAAGAAATGGCTAAATGCGCCTAGCCTGTTATCCGCTGTTGAGATACTTGGTCTGTGTGTGTGTGTGTTGGGGGGGGAATATCACCAATAGGCAAGGTATTTTCAGGGGCATTTTTGGGTACCTTGCATTTCGTAATAAGAGGATCGGAGTCTACACTCATGAGTTGCAACAGTTTTATCCCCAGTATTGGAACTTGCTCTATCCTTGCTATGTTCCCAGAATGATGAGAATAAAAAGATAAACAAGATGATCTTTTAGTCATTTTTAACTTTTCCCATCGATATATGTAAAAGTATGTTGTTTGACTGAATAACTAACATTTATATCACTAGATTTCCTTGCTAAATACTGCTGTCTACCATTATTGCCAGTACATCATGTTAAGAAACCATAGTTGATGTTTGCACTAGACGACTCTGAAAAATAGAAAATGACTGAACTCTCTTTTTGAGACACTGCACTTCTTAAGATTAGTGCTTTTACTGTGGTGCAGGGACGGCAGGACTATCCTAATTCTACAGTTCGTGTGGGACATATTCAAGGGCATCCAATGGGCCATTTAGAGCGGTCACAGGCCAGACATCAAAATACGCAGGCACTTTTGGAGTTTCCTGATGCTGGTACTGATAGTGATGATATAGATACTGAAATGTCAAATGGGATTAACGAAACGCCCTGCCATAGGAATGGATTCCCGGTTGCTGCTAGAACTGTTGTTGCAAAGGGGAGACACCTGGAAAATCTGAACAATGTCGCATGTCAGGTGCAGGCACAGCAATCCGATCATTCAGTTCTTGCAGAACATCCATCAGACCGTACATTTCATGTTGGCGAGGCACAAAATGAGTCTGCTAATCATGCATTTCACAGAGGTCTGGGGCACGTTGAGCCGATTAAGGAGAAAAACATGGCAAGGCACAGCAACCAGGTAACCGGTACTGCTATTGGCCCCAAATCTGTAAGTGTGGAGAAGAGGCAGGTTCAAACTTTGAAACAGATCACACAGGACAGGCAGCTAAAGACCAGACTTGCTAATCTGCCTAGTTCTATTGAACAAGACCCAGAACACTCCAATGATAACGTTCAGGCAGAGCATGATGAAGCTGAGACAGGCCAGTTGACTCCAAGACTGGCTCGTAAGAGCACAAAGAGGAATTTGACATCTTCAAATAAAGGCTTTGGGCATAGGCGTAGTAAGCGTCTATCCAAACAATCAGCTGCTACCACATACTATGAATATCCTGAAAACGAATCTGAGGAAAATCAGCCAGTTTCTCCAAGTCGAACTATGTCTGATTCTCAGGAAATTGACGGAGTCAGCAATGATATTTCCTCTAGTTCATTGCCTCAGCACAATACGCCTCATAGAAGATCCAATGAGGCAGACAATATACGGGCCACCACAAAGTCTGCTTCAATTCCTGATATATCTGATCCTGAAAGTTTTGCACGTTATTACAGTAAAATATACCCTCCGGAGGTTAGAAAAGCTCTTGAAAGGAATCTAAATTTTATGCATCCAGGTAAAGGTGTAATACAATTTCTTGTGGTGTTGGCTGTTCAACATCTTAATGGACGATGAACTGACTCCAAAACAAACTGATGATATTTTTATGCAAGTTTTATTTAGAAATAAAAAGTTGTGACATGTGAGTAAGTTTAGAAATTACCTATTAATTGTTCTGTTCATTATTGTCCTTTGCAGGTGGCAAAGAAAAGAGAAAACGTGGCGAGCGTGGTCCTAATCTCTGCCTTAATGTTTGGACCATGCCCGAGGGTGCAAAGATTCGAGTTTCCTTCAATGATCAAGGTCAACCTATCGGAGACGAAGCACGCACCTTGAGTAGCTTTCTGGGACAAATCGCACGTGATGGAACAATGGCACCTGTGACATATACAGATTGGAGGTTTTTTCCAGAGAAAAACAAGCAAGCAATGATGCATTTGGTGAATGTAAGTACATTTATTACCCTGAAAAAGATGAGATATGTCTTTCCATGGATCTTTAGGGTCTGTTTGGATTGGAGCTTTTCAAAGGAATCACAATCCTTTGTTTTGCTGACGGCATACGCTGTTTAGAATGGAGGAATGCTCCTTCCCGTTCCTCTGGAAAGGTTTCCATCCATTCACAAAACGCAGGGATTAAAACATTCAGGCAGAGTCCATTTTCTTTGCTGAAGTCCGAGGCACACGTGCGAGACAGACCGAGCATGGGTGCGTAGGGCAGGAAGCCAAAGAACTTGGAGTAGATTGGCCCACCGATGCTGCCATCTGCAGCTGCAACCCAGTTGCACTGGGCCACTGGAGAAGCCACTGCCGCCAGCCCATGGTCTCCCCATCTTGCACCACGCAAGCAGCTTGCGCCCAAGCCTCACGCCACCTCTGGTGGCCTGAAGCCGCTTGCTCCTTCATGTTGGCGTAGAGGGAGAGGGAGGTGGGGGGATGACAGTTGTAGGGAGAGCGATGGACCAAAGGTCCCGCATGCAAGAGGGACACTGAGAAAAAAATAATGTTAACTGAAGTATAATCAAATCTTAGTGTGCTGGTATCACTAGCATGTATTTGGCTTTCCATGTTTTCCCACTACTCTCATAATTGTTTCCTGTGTTTTTCCCATTCATGTGTTTTTCCATTCCTTTGTTCCAAACGGCCCCTTAATTTGTTATTTTCCCATTCTCTGGTGATTGGTGCAGCTGAAATTTGAACTCCCTCCAATTGGTCAAATCTGGTCTATGAGTGCTTTGGGAAAAAAGTGGAAGGACTGGAAAGGTGTCTTGAAACATGATCGATATGATGTCCATGAGACAGACGAGGAACGCCTTGCTGACCGAGATTTTCGTGTCCCAGAAGATCAGTGGAAACTCCTTGTGGCATATTGGGGCACTGAGAAGGCCAAGGTAGTGCTCAACATTCTACTGAGTTTGACACCAACATAGAAATTGTTAGTAATATTTGAAACTTGACAATATTTTTGGATTATTTGTTTAACTGTTGTTGTTTACAGGCAGCAAGTGCTCGATGTAAAGCGTCTCAAGAACGGCATCCTCAACTTAAACATCCCAGAATTGGGTCAAAGAGTTATGCACGTTTACATGAGGAAGAGGTAAGTGTGGATAAATCGTTTGTTTTCACCTAGGGCTCGCCTTGATTATGTTAATCGTCATGAAACAGAGGCAGAAGCGATTGAACATGGCGGAACCAAGCCTCACAGATATATCCATACCCAAAGATCCAGACTGTAGATCCATGTCTATGGACGATGTCTCTGCAGAAGCCGTCAGTCCAGACCAGTGAACTTATGGTTATGGATGTGTGCTCTGCACCAGTGAGCTTTGTGGAAAGACGGCTGCTAAGATGTCCCAGATAAGCACATGATAAACTAAAGGGCTTAGCATCCAGCGCACTTTGGAAGAAGATGCTGGAAATGGAAGAAAATAGCAGGAAGCCAACACAAAGACTGCCCAGAAGCTGACGGAAAACTCTGAATGCACCAAGACGAGACCTAACCTCTGCTCTGTTTTGTAGCTTCACTCTACCTGGACCACTGCATTTTGGTGGCTTACCTGTTGTGCTTCACCTATGGCCTGTTGGCTGTGATTTGTATCTTGGGACTAGGGATCGTATAGATGTGCTTCCCTGAACATCTAGGGCGGGCTTTATGCAATGTTCACTAGTTGGACAACAACACTACTGAGTGTTAGTGCTTCTTATCCTACTTCTCGTTCTGTAGTTAGTGTGATTTCTACTGAGTAGTAGTTGTTTGGGTATAATCTAACGTGTGCTGCATGTGCAGTTAACTGTTAACCACTGTTGCTAACTTGATTTTGATGCAAACTGCAAAGTATTACCAGAAAATGGGGGTTGATGTATATCAGAAGCCTGAAAGTGATGATGTTTCAACACGGTTAACGAACTGGGCCGGGCTAGCCCATGGGTAACGTGCCAGGCCGGGGCGCATTCACGTATTATATTTTTGCTTGAAGGGTTACGAGCTGGGCCGTTTGCACATCCATGTTTTCCTTAATTTTTTCATGCACTTTTATTTTTTTAAGTACGGAAGCAGCAGAAAATCAAAGCACTCGAGCGGATGCATCATGCATGGCCTTCTTTGCCCTTTGCGATTTGCGAACGAGCCACACGGTTAGTGTCGAGCGGATCCTGCTCGTCCATTACAAACGAGCGGACGCGATTCACCCGCGCGATGCCTTCTTTTCTTCCCACCACCAGCAGCAGGTTAGCAGCGGCGCGCTCACTCTTTTGCCCTCACGCGCTGCCGTTTCGCAGCGAGCCGCTTCCCCCGGCCAATCCGCCCCGCGAGGGGAAAAAAAAAAACCCACACCCCGCGGCCCGCCCCCCGAGGCCGCGGCGGATGGCGGCGCGGCCGGCCGCGGAGGAGGACCTCCTGGAGGTGCGGTGCGCCGGGTGCGGGGAGACACTGGAGGTGGAGCGCGGGCTGACGGAGTTCGCTTGCCCGGACTGCGCCACGCCGCAGGCGCTCCCGCTGGAGCTCATGCCCCCGCCGCTGCCGCCACGGCGCCGCCGCGCGGTGCCCCTCCCTTCCGCTCCGGGGCGGGCGGCGCCTCCCCCCGCGAGCGCCGCGAGGCTGCCGTGCGGGGCCTGCGGGGCGCTGCTGAGCGTGCCGCCGGGGCTCGCGCGGTGCGGCTGCCCGGTCTGCGGCGCCGAGCTCGCCGTCGACCCCGCGCGGCTCCGGCGTTACCTCGAAGCCACCGCTGCGCCGCCGCTCGTGCCGGTCTCGCCGCCGCCGGTCTTCGAGGCCCGAGAGGTGCGCCCGGTGTTCCATTCCTGACCTTCATGCTTCGTCCCCCGCTGGATCTACGCGATTGTGCTTGCACTCGCTATCTTGTTTGCCCGGTTAGAGTCTGCTAATTCCGAGCACTAATTTTGTGCTCGCCCGTGGAAATTGAGGCTTTGTTTCGGAAATGTATTAGCTGTAGCCGTGAGATTAGACTGTTTCAGAAATGAGGTGAAAGAAATGGCCGAATGCAGCTAGCCTGTTAACTTCTGGTGAGCTACTAGGAGGTGTTGGAGAATGTAATTGCACCAGTTTCCAGGTGTTTTTGTGTTCCAAGGGCAGTGAGTAGTACTGAAATATGAGATGCAATACATTTTGCAGTCAACCATGACAATGCAGCTCCTGTTGCATATACTATTTCGGCTTTCGGGTTTGATAGATAGCTTACATTTCATAATTGAGAGCTTCAGAGTCCTGATCCACAGCATAAGATTTTCCCCCCAACATTAGAACTTGCTTTATCTTTATCCTGGCCATGTTCCCAGTGTGCTGAGAGGGTAAGCATAAACCTGATATTTTGTTTTGATCATCAATATACGTTAAAGCACGCTTATTGACTACATAACTAAAAATTGTTGAACTAGATTATCTTGATAAATAAGTATCTCATCACTGCTAGGACTCGAATATATGACTAATCATTGCTAGCACTTCATGTTAAGAACCATAGTTTTTTTGGATGTTAAGTACCATAGTTGATTTTGCATCAGAGACAGAAAAGCAAAGAAGACTTTTTTTTTTCTAAGACACTGCACTTCTTACTTTTGCTTTGCTTTTATTGTGGTGCAGGTGCAGCAAGAATATCCTGATTCTGCAGTTCGTGTGGGACATATTCAAGGATATCCAAATAATCGACTGGTTCATGTAGAGCGATCACAGATAAGATGTCGAAATACAAAGGCACTTTCGGGGTATCCTGATGCTCATACTGACAGGGATGATATGGATACTGAAGTGTCAGATGAGACTAATGTAATGCACTGCCACATGAGTGGATTTTCAGTTGATTCTAGGGCTTCTAATGCAAAGAGGAGGCAGGTGGAAGCTCTAAATCATGTCGTATATCAGGTGCAATCACAGCAGACCAATTATTCAGTTCATGCAGAAGGTCCAGACCATGCAATTCATGTTGGGGAGGCACATAACAAATATCTTAATCATGCAGTTCACAAGAAGAGGCAGGCTCAAACATTGAATCAGACCACACAGCAGGTACAGAAGTATTCTTCCCGTAGCATTATTTGTGCAGAGTATGCCACAGTGCCGTGTATGCCACAGTGCCGTGTCAGGATCAAGTGATTGATTTGCAAGAGACTCATATAGATCCTGTCAATCGTGAGGACAATGTGCATATGCAGCCGAATGATAAGATCAATGCAACAGATGGCAATTGCATAACTGGTTACTCAATTAGCCACAAAGCTATTAGGTCAAAGGAAATACGGGAAGGCTAGAACATATGCCTAGAATCTTATTTTAGTTGGTGGGCTAGAACTTCGATTCCATGATCTTTAGGGTTTGCTCGGGCTCTGTCGGATCATCCGACCATGCGTCGGAAGATCCGACAGAACTGAGAGCATGCCAATTCTTTTTAGTCATCCATCTTTGATCCATTCTTTAATTCTATTGCTTATATCTTTTCAGATAGGCCATACCAAGGTCTCGGGCAAGAAACCGGTGCCTCTGAAGAAGCGGAATGTTGATGAGACTCCTGCCAATCCTTTTCCAGAGATTGAGACCGATTCGGATGAAGACATTAGAGAGGTTGGCAAATCGAAGAGATCAAAGCAGCCATCCACATCTAGGAGTGTTCGTGGCAGGGGTGCCACTAGTGGTAGGGGCAAGGAGCCTCGTACCCAAAGCCGTGCCAACCCAGGAACTCAAAGAAGGCAAGAAGGGACTCGCTACAATGATAATATTGATTTATCCTTTCTTGTTCAGAATATCATTAGTGTTGGTCTTCCCACTCGTGCACATGATGATGATCCTCCATTGGTGAACTTTCGGTTGGCGGCAAATAGCATGAAGCCACTGAGGTTCAGTGAGCATGAGGACCCTAGGACTATTCCCTTAAAGCAATTCAAGGGGGATCTTCGCTTTTGGCTTCCACACCAAGCCGATTGGTATGAGTCTGTTATCCTTCACATTGGCCGCATTTGCACTCCTATGAATTGGGTTGATTGGAACTACATGAATGGCATTACCGGTCCTCTTGCGCCTGTGATAAAGGATGTGTATGATAGATGTGTGGAAATGGATTTGGATAAGTTGATGGCCTTTGTTTGTCCCTATAATGAAGAGATTGTGGCTCAATTCTATGCCACACTTTGGATTGATCAAAATAGGGATGAGATGCATTGGACCACCAATGGCAAACGTTTCTCAGTGACATTACATGAGTTTGCCGGGATGTTTGGACTTGCAGAAGAGACCGCTTATGCTCATACTAGGAATGACCATAGCAAAGTGGATCTTCACAGGGGATTGGAGATGGATGATCTCAAGTTGGCATTCATGTATGATGGTGACTATGGTGAGGTCCAACTTGGAAAATACAAAGGCCTCTCACCGTACTACAAGTTGCTCAACCAACTCTTTAGGGGCACCATGTACCCTAGAGCCGGAGATGCAGATAACATATCCAAGAGGGCCAAGAACTTGCTATTTCAAATGGCTCCCGACAGGCCCAGGTTCAAAGTCTTCAACTTTATTTGGAATGAGATCGTTCTTTGCTCCTATGACTCCACTAGTGGATGCCACTATGCTTCCTATATCTTTCACATGATCAAGAATGTGAGTGGTGTTAATATCCTAGCTGACCGGGTGCATAATCCATACCACTCCTCCCCTGGCAAGATTGCTCAACTTTTAAAGCTCAAGAGGAAAGCATATGTACCGGTTCAACCACCACCACCATCCTCACATGGAGCTTCTTCTTCCCATGCTCCCCGTCCATCACAAGCCCCATCTTCTTCCTATGGACCTCTACCTCCTAGTGGCCAAGTCAAGAAAGGCAAGCTTGACTTTATCCTTCAAGGAGTTTTTGCTTTTTATAATATGTGTTGCCAAAATGCACAAGATCTCCGTAAGCATAGACAATTCATGGATGAAGAAATGCTCAAGTTTGAGAGGCGGGATAAAACTATTATGGCCAAGGTTGATCTTCCACACTCTCCCGTTCGTGAGCCTAGAGAGTTTCCTTCCCCTCCACCTTTTTATAATCCTTGGGAGGAAACTTCTCAAGACTATGTCTTTGGTGCTCCACAAGAAGAGGAAAAAGAAGATGAGGAAGAGGAACAGGAAGAGGGAGAAGGAGAAGGAGAAGAAGAAGAAGAAGAAGAGGAAGACGATGACGAGGAAGATGATGATGAAGACGATGAGTAGCTTTATTTTTGGACTTTGATGACGAAGGGGGAGTGAATTTGGGCGTTGGAGACCCCTCATCACCATCTTTCGCTTTTATCTATCTTTTCATTCATGTATTAGCCTTTGTGGACATGTAAGAACTTATTTGTGTTATGTGTGATATATGTGCCAAGCGAGAACCTTTTATTTGTAAGACTTAATTATGGATGATGCTATTGTGATGTTGAACTCTTTCTTAAATTTATGGTCGTGATGTTTATGCTTGGTGATTTGTTACTTCTTACTTTTGTTGACGTGGATATCTTGTCATATGCATCACGTTGATTTTATTGCACTTATGCACTTGTATGCAATGATTAAGGGGGAGTTCTTACATAAACATGAGCATAGGCATTTGAGGCCATTTGAGTTGTACATGCACATGTTTACGAGGAGCTTCTCTAATTTTATTGGATGCAAACATGAATTTTATTCCTATCTTGTGAACCAAATTTGTGTTGTCATCAATTACCAAAAATGGGAGATTGAAAGTGCATCTAGGCACTTAATCTAGTTTTGGTAATTTATGACAATGTAAAGTTGGATATGATGCTTTGGCTAAGATGTGCAGGAATAATTTTTTTTTCTTTGTATTAATAGAGAGAAAAGACCGGCCCCTTACAAGCAGCGCACCTCACTCCGAGCCGAGCTGTGAGGGCGCTGAGATACAAAATTGATGTTCTTAAAGTATAACACAATACGACAATGTGACCCAAAAAACTATTCAGACTAGTCCTAGCCTAGTCCAATGGCTTGACCAACGCTCAAGGAGCTAAGACTCCGAGCACCTGCTAGGCACCACAAATGATGTTCTTCCTTGAAGGCCTGAAACAAGGTGTCCAAACTCGGACTGTCACCTTCAAAGACACATGCATTTCGCTGTTTCCAAATGAGCCAAGCACCCAACACGACCAAAGTATTGAAGCCTTTCCGTTTGTCTTTTTGAATCTTTTTTACGCTCTTCCTCCACCATTCTGCGAAGGAGAGTTCATGTTGTGAGGGAGTACAGAACCGCCAACCAAAACCTGATAGGATGCGAAACCAAAATTCTCTAGTGAATACACAAGTGGTGAGTATATGTTGGATATCTTCAGCTTCCTGGTCACATAATAAACACCGATCAGGATGAGGGAGATTTCTCCTAGCCAAACGATCCGCTGTTCAACATCTGTTTCTCACAGCTAACCACAAGAAGATTTTACACTTTGCTGGTGCCTAAGATTTCCAAATTATGCGCCAAGGTTCAAAATGAATTGATCTGTTGAAAAAGGCCAAATAAGCAGATTTAGCTGTGTATTGTCCTGAGGCATCCAGTCTCCAAACATGATTGTCTTCATCCTCCGTTAACACTAATTCAGAGAGAGTATCTGCTAGCTGAAACAACTCATACAACCCGACCATAGATAATCCCCCCTGTATGTCCTGCGCCCATTTATGCTCAACCAAAGCATCTACCACTAGACGTATGTTGCGAGTGCGTGTCGGCACTGCGGCCAACACCGTTGGTGCAAGATCATTGATCGAGTTACCATGAATCCATTTGTCCGTCCAAAACTTAGTGGTTGCCCTATTACCAATTGTAGTTCGCATTGCAATTTGGAAGAGTGCACCCACATTGGTATGGGTGGGAATGTCTAGGGACAGCCACGGCTTGGTTGTATCAGTTTTCCGGAGCCAGAGCCATCTCATCTGTAAAGCCCAACCCATGACTTCAAGATTTGGAATCCCCAAACCACCAAGTTCCAGTGGCCTTTGCACCTTTTCCCAAGCTACCAGGCAGCACCCCCTTGTACTTCTCGTCTACCCTTCCATAGAAAAGCTCTTCGAATCTTGTTGATCGCCTTGATGAACCATTTAGGGACATTTAAAGCAATCAAAACATGTATAGGTAGAGCCGATAGCACAAACCGCACCCAAGTTGCTCGTCTCGCCATATTCATGAGATTAGCCTTCCAGCTAGGCAACTTGTCCCCGATCCGTTCCACCCAAGGCAGAAGGTCCGCTTTCCTTAGTTTCTTGTCGGAAATTGGAAGTCCCAAATAGGTACATGGGAATTCGGCGACAGAGCATGCCAAAGTTGAAGATATAACAGTGGTTTTAGTTTCTTCACACCGTATTGGAATGATACAACTTTTCTGAAAATTGGTACGAAGGCCTGATGCCTCTCCAAACACTTCCAATATCTGTGTGGTCAGGTTCATCTCATCTTCAATTGGCCGAATGAAAAGAGCAACATCATCTGCATATAGAGAAATCCGCTGTCCAATATTTCCTCTTGTAAGTGGTTGTAACAATCCCAACCCCTCAGCCTTTGTGAATAGGCTGTTTAGAACATCCATGACCAATATAAATAACATGAGTGATAGAGGATCGCCTTGCCGGAGACCACGCTGATGTCTGATTTCTAACCCAGGTTCTCCATTAACCAAAATGCGTGTGGATGCTGTTGTGAGAAGGTGAGAGGCTAAATTGCACCAAGCAGTACTAAAACCCAAATGTTTCAAGACTTCCAACATAAACGACCAAGAAACTGAATCAAAGGCTTTTGAGATATCAAGTTTTAGAAATATGCTTGGTACCTTAATAGTTTGTTGGACAAGCATATAGTTATCAAGGATGCATCTTCCTTGTATGAAGGCACATTGATTGGTAGCCACCAATTCCTTGAGCATTGGCGCCAAACGATTAGCCAATATCTTCGTAACCAATTTTGCAAAGCTGTGCACAAGACTAATAGGTCTGAAATCAGTGGGCAATAGAGCTTCCTCCTTCTTTGGTATTAACGTGAGATAAGCCGAGTTAAGAAGCCATAGCTTCCTTGCATCACCCTGCTGCAAGGTGAGTATCGCTGCCATCAAGTCCGACTTGATTATCTGCCAGCAGGATTTGTAGAAGCGCCCAATATATCCATCTGGCCCCGGAGCTCTATCAGCCGGAAGATTCTTGACTGTTTGCCAAACCTCATCTTCAGTTATAGGAGCATCCAAGACTGAAAGGTTAATTCCCTCATGATGGAAAAAATCAAGATCCAAAGTGGAGGCTCTCACAAGTGGAGTACCAATTAGGCCATCGAAGTATTCAAAGAAAACAACTTGTTTATCTTCCTGGCTAGTGGCCACCTCCCCATTCTGTACAAGTTTAGAGATGAAATTTTTTCTCTTCCTGAATCTTGCTTGACTATGGAACAAAGCTGTGTTTGCATCTCCATCTTTTAAGAACCTAATCCGTGATCGCAAACGGGCCACAGTTCGTTCCAGAGAAGACAAGACCAAACAATATCTCTTGGCTTCGCATCTCAACCAAACCTCCTCCGGAGTCAGTATACGGCTATCTTGTGCAATCTCCAATCGATGTAAAATCTCTCGAGATAAACCCAGCTGCGTTTTAATATGCCCCACTTGTTTCTGACTCCAAGATTATAAAACCCTTGTAAGCCTTTTCAACTTCATGGCTATCTGCTCCATGGGACATGAAGCATTGACCGGCTGTCCCCACGAGTGTGCCACTACTTCATGGAAATCAGGGAACTTAGTCCAAAAGCTCTCAAAATGAAATCTCCGCTTACCATCGTTCCCTTCTTTGAGGCCTAGAAGCAACGGACAGTGATCAGAAATTTGAGATGCCTGACTCTGAAGAATACAATCTGGGAAGGTGTCCTCCCAGTCGGAGGTGCAAAGAACTCGATCGAGTCTAACCAGCGTCGGCACCTCTCTTTCATTTGACCACGTATATCTCCTACCAATCAACGGTATTTCCTTCAACTCATAGTCATTCACAAAACGGCGGAAGTGGCCCATCATGGCATGATTTAAGTTCTCATTGTTTTTGTCCTCAGCTGAGTAAATCATGTTGAAGTCACCACCAATTACCCAAGGACCAGTACAATAATTTTTGACCTCCCTGAGTTCATTAAGAAAATCGACCTTGTTGTAAACCACCAGTCCGGCTCATCATCAATCTTGAATCTGATAGAAACCGAATGACGATGCACCCTATGTTGATCCGAGACAAGGATTCCCTGCCTCCAAGCAACTAAAATTCCACCACGAGTGCCTCGGGCTGCCAGATAGACAAAATCTTGAAATTCTTGACCCAACAGTGAGATAACATCTCTATTTGTGATAACTGACAATTTAGTTTCTTGGATACAGACCAAAGCCGGCTTACATGCGTCCACAACTTTTCTAACCGAATCCCGACGTGCACGGTCATTTAGACCCCGTGCATTCCAAATGAGAAAACTTACACTATCCATTGGAAAAACCAAAAGGAAACAAGACCCAGAAAGAACACCAGAGACTAGGCCACCACAATAGTACTGGATGCTTGCACCGGGAGTTCTTCAGGTAACTCCTTGTGGAGCATGGCTGCCATCACCTTCACATCGTTCCTTTTAAGTGGCGTCTTGAAGAAGACCTGATATTTCTCCACCATGGCTGCTGATACCTTCGAATCATCATCTGTATAGAACTCCCGACATATCGACGCGGCAGCCGGATTATGATTTTCAGGTGGGAAATTAGCAATGCGACGGCTCCTCCTTGGAGGTTTGGTCCCTGCATAGATTTGACGATGGCGTTGCTGTTTCGCAGTTGGTATAGCAAGAGTTGTGTCCACTGGCTTTGACACTTTTTCGATGAAGATAGAGCTTGCTGTTGGAGGAGGCGGAGTACTTGGTGGGGATTCATTTGGCTCTGTTGCTTGCTGCATACTTGCTTTAGGACGTCTGGCATAAACCTTTGACAGCGCCTTGGTAGAAGATGCCATGGATGAATCGGGCTCTGCCAACAATTCAACGGGAAGGACTTCCTCCGCCGGCCGCCAAGTGACCGGTGAAGACGCAGTTAACACAGGAGGCTCCCCAACAAGCTCCACAGCGTTGCACTTGGACTGCGTTGAGTTCGCCATGGAATCGTCGGTGTTGCAGACTGCTGGAACAATGATATGTGAATCGACCCGATCACCTGGGAGCTTTTCATGTTGTACTGCCGGCTGCAAGCTTGGGTCTGAGCTGGTCACAACAAACCGAACCATGGTTGGGGACTCCATGGACGGGAACGTTTCTGGCTCTTGCTCATGAATCACCTGTTCACAGCAGCCGGTTTCCAACGGCTGAATTTCGGCCCGGCCCACAGAAAGGTGTAACTCTTCCTCCGCGAAGCCCAAGACAGCTTCTGGTGCTTTAAATGACGACTCTTCGTGAACCCCATCATCGCCTGCTTCGAAACCTGGCATCTCCTCGGGCTCTGGCGCAATAACTCCATCCACCGGGTCCTCAAGGGGTGGAGGATCAAGGCGCGTCGCCTGGGAAGAGGATCTATCCGCCTCTACAGAGCGCGCCACGTGGCGTGCCCCGGAGACGTCCGGTCCCAACATGTCCCGGACCGACGGCCTACCCGATGCAGCGGCGGCAACTGTCTCGCCGTGAGGGCTCGGCGAGGTCGCTCTCCGCCGCTGCCGACGTCGGTTGCCATTGCTGTCATCTTCATCACTTACAGACGGAGCCCGAGTAGCGATTTCACCCCTTTGCGGCAGGACCTCTGTGATTTGAAACGTGACTGGATACCTTAGTGATGGTTTTCCTGGCGGGACCAAAATGTCACCAATGGGCGGCTCAACGATGTGAAGATCACAACTTCTAGGTATCTCCCTTGGATTGAAACACCAACCTGTTAATCGAAACACTGAATAATCATCCCTGTTCCTTGTAATTGGCTGTAGGAGTTGTGGCCATCCATAGGGGCTTAGCAAGCTTTCCGCTGTCGACATCTCCCATGCAAGGGCAGGGATCCCGCGAAGCTCGACATCGACCATCACTGGGAGGGCAACGCCGTCTGCGAACGCTTGCCGCGACCACCGGCGGCAGTGCAGCTGCAAGTCTCCCGGCCCAGGTGTTGGCCCTGCAGTAGTGAGCCTTGTGATCGTAGCTTCATCTTCAACAAACATGATGTATATGTGATCTCGGCTGGACCGACGAAACACCAGAGAATCAAGATTCAGGACAAAAGCATTCGCTACCACTGCATTGAGATCGTTGGTGGCGAGCTCTGCGATGTTTCCAACCACAGTAACAAGAACTGCCTTTCGAAGATCCGCCTCTGCTCTTGCAAGTTGCGCAGACCAATCAATAATGCACGGTGGACCTTGGGCCGGGGAGACGCCGTCATCCGACGCCGGAGGCGCAGGAGAGGCATCCCGACCGTTGCCCTCCACGGCGTCGCAGGAGAGGCATCCCGACCGTTGCCCTCCACCGTGTTTGGAGGATTGGGAATCGGAGCAGCGTCTTCATGGCGGTCGTGACGTCTTCTGTGGCGCAGCCTGCGACGACGGCGACCGCCGCGGTCGGGTTCCGGCTGCAACGCGCCAGTCTCCTCCGCACGGGGCACGTCGGAGGCCACTCCAACAGATGCTCCCATGGTCTGAGGCGAGTCCATCTGGCCCTATTCCACTGCCGGCGTGATGCGCTTCCACACAGTGACGCGCTTGGGGAGTACAACCGGCCTTCTGCTGCCTTGAGGAGCGGTTGGCACACGCCTAGGGCAGACATGCGATCGATGCCCCAGGGTACGACACCGGAAGCACCTGGTTTGGGACTTGCACTGCGCCGCCCGATGCGTACTGGAAAAACAGTTAAAACGCAAGCCCTGGAGATCAACCGGCACCGGACGACGAGGACGTCGCGAGAGCTCCGCCGCGTGCGAGCGCGACTCCACCGTCTCCCAGCCATCCTTATCCTGGACGCGCCTGGCTGGTGACGGGATATGGACGGTCGAACGAAGAACGATTCTCGGTGGTTGTTTGGCAATCCCCGACGGCGACGGCTTGGAGGGCGCTGCCGACTCGACCGGTGTCAAGACGGCTTCACGGTAGGAACGCCTTTCCGACGCAGCCGCCGCCGATTCGCCGGATGAAGTCGATGCTGGGCTGCAGTCGCTCCAGCGTTCTTCCTTGGACCGGCCAGCCGGGAGAGACGAGCGGACGATTAGATGAGGAGGCAAGGAGGAGGTGGAGACAGGCGCCAGGGTAGAGGAGCTCGCCGTGGCGGCGGTGCGGGGTGGCCGCCGAGTCCGGAGTGGATCTCGGCGGGAGGCTGGTAGGGGAAGGAGCGCCTGGGGGAGGGGAGACGAGGGGTTCCATCTTCCCAACTGGTAATTTTTTTAAAAAAAAAGAAATGTCAAGTTTCATGACCCGCAGGAATAAAATGAAAAGAAAAGAAATGAAAGATGAAAGGAAGGTCCCCAATTCATATTTGTATGGTGATAAATCCAATCGAAGGATTTAAATTTATTTATGGTTTGAATTTGAGTATAGGATCACCGTACTATTAAGGGGGACGTGCTTGATGAATTTAGGTTGTTAAAATGCTTATACTTGAGATGACAAACATCCAAGAGAGACACAAACACACACAATCAAAAAAACTCACAGTTCACTGTTTCGTGAGAACTTAGGTCGGATGATCCGGCCCACAAGTTCCGGCCGACTCTGTCTTGAATTAACTTTTCATCGGATGATTCGGACCTTGCGTTGGATCTTCCATGGTTTTCAGAGCAATTGAGCTTTCCTAAACAAGAACTGAATTTGAACCTAGCTTGATTTCTCTGACTATGAAGGCTTTGGGGAAAAAGTGGAAGGACTGGAAAGCTATCTTAAAACATGAAAGGTATGACGTCCATGAGACAGATGAGGAACGTCTTGCTGATCGAGATTCTCGTGTCCCAGAAGAACAATGGAAATGCCTTGTAGCATATTGGGGGACTGAGAAGGCCAAGGTAGCGCTCAACATTCTATTAAATATTAGAGTTGTATAGGTGTTTAGTCTTGTATTGTATTTGACTTGTACTCCAAGCCTATTCGGCCTATATAATGAAAGGTCACCCCCCCTCCTAGGGTGTGTGGTGTTTGCCTAATTCTCTACATGGTATCACGAGTCCGGGCCCTATCCTAGGCCAGGCCGTGCGCCCCCCCCCCCTCCCCTCCGCTGCCCTAACTCGCCGTGGGTTCCCCCCACGTGCGCCCACCTCCAGGCGCCGCCTCCAGGCGCTGCCCCTCCCCTGCACACCCACCACGGCGCAGCCCTCCCTAGGCGCGCCCCTCCCCCCTCCAACAGATCCTCCTGTTGATGTCCGAGGTGATCAACGAGCTTCTCGCTGCTCCCTCCTCCCCAGCCGAAGTCTCCAGCAGCACTTCCGCTTCCTCCCCCTCCCCAATTCCTGCAATGGGTGAAGCAATCAGCCCCTACGCGTCGATTCCCGTCAAGGCTCACGTCCCTGTGACGTTGGAACTCCGCTCCGGCAACTACACCAAGTGGAGCGCCTTCTTCCAGGCGATGTGCGGCAAGTTCGGTCTTCTCCAGCACATAGATGGGACAACACCCCCTGCAAACCCTAGCGCTGCCTGGACTCAAGCAGATTGTTGCGTCCGGAGCTGGCTCTATGGCTCCGTCTCCGAACCAGTCCTGGACTTCACCATGGCGCCAGGGCAATCTGCCCGCCAATTATGGGTCGCCATCGAGCAGCACTTCCGGTCCAATCAGGCTCCTCGCGCCATCTACCTGAGTCATGACTTCCACACCTTGACTCAGGGAGATCTCTCTGTTGAAGACTACGGGAATTTGATGAAGAAGGCTGCCGACCGACTCCGTGATGCAGGACAGGCTGTTTCTGAGCCAAACATGGTGCTCAATCTCCTGCGCGGCGTCAACCCCAAGTACAGCACCACCGCCGACATGATTGCTGCCACCGCCGACATGACCTTCTCCAAGGCACTCGATCAGCTTGCCCTGAAAGAGCTGCGCTTGGCCAATGAGACCAAGGTTGCGACGTCCACTGCTCTCGTCGCCTCTGCTTCCTCCAGCGGGTGTGGCTCTGCCTGCCGCATGTCGTCTTCCTCTTCCGACGCGCCTCCGCAGCAGCAGCAGCGTCGTCCCAAGAAGAAGCGCGGCTACGGCGGCGGTCAGCAGGGCTACGGCAGCCAGCAGAGAAGTGGCGGCCAGCAAGGTGGACATCCTCGCTTGCCCTATCCTACCGCTCCGTGGTTCTGCGTTCCATGGCCCGGTCAGGGAGGGGGACAGGCGGGCGGTTGGCGCCCACAAGGTGCTGGTGGCTCCAACATGCCGGGTGCAGGGCTGTTAGGCTATGCTCCTCCGGCCCAAACAGCCTTCGCACCTGCGCAGTACTCCAGCCAGCAGCAGGCGCCCAATTTTGACCAGGCGGGTCTCATTGCTGCCCTCCAGCAAATGTCGGTGCAAGGGTCTACTCCATGGGTCCTCGACTCCGGTGCTTCCACCCATATGCATTCTTCGGAAGGTATACTCCTCTCCCGCTCCTTCCCGCTGCCCTCTTCTATTGTTGTAGGCAATGGTACTCATCTTCCTGTCACGTCTCGTGGTCAGTCTGTCCTCCATACACCTGCATCCAAATTTACTCTGAACAACGTCCTTGTCGTCCCTTCTATCGTTCGTAATCTTCTTTCCGTTCGCCAGTTCACTCGTGACAATCGTTGCTCAATTGAATTTGATGCCTCTGGTTTCTCTGTGAAGGACCTCAGGACGCGACGCGTGATTCTTCGCTGCAATAGCGACGGAGACTTGTACACCATCACTGCTGCCACACCTACCACTGCCCACGCCCTCATCGCCGCCTCCGCCTCCCTGTGGCATCAGCGTCTCGGACATCCTGCTCCTGCTGCCGTTGCCTCGCTTCGCCAGAATAAATACATCACTTGTAATAAAGTAGATCGCTCTATGTGTCATGCCTGTCAGCTAGGCAAACATACGCGTCTTCCCTTTAGTGCATCTACCTCTCAGACATCTTCTGCCTTTGAGCTAGTTCATTGTGATGTTTGGACGTCTCCTATTCCGAGTATTTCAGGCTATAAATATTATCTCGTCTTGCTGGATGACTTTACTCATTTTTGTTGGACATATCCTCTTCACCTTAAGTCCGATGTTCATGAGATTTTTGTTCAGTTTGTTGCCTATGCACAGACACAGTTCGGCCTTCCCGTTAAATGCTTTCAAACTGATAATGGTAGAGAATTCGTGAACACTTCTACCACAACCTTTCTAGCATCACGTGGTATTTTATTCCGACATTCTTGCCCTTACACGTCCGCTCAGAACGGTAAGGCCGAGCGAGTTCTTCGTACCCTTAATAATTCTGTGCGCACTCTCCTGATGCATGCGTCCATGCCTCCAATTTATTGGGCTGAGGCTTTATCTGTAGCTACATACCTCCTGAACAGGCGTCCGTCTACCTCTATTTTTGGCGAAATTCCTTTTTCCCGGCTTCATGGCAGCGCTCCTAGCTATGACCACTTGCGAGTTTTTGGGTGCCTTTGTTACCCGAACCTTCAAGCGGTCTCCCCTCACAAGCTCGCACCTCGTTCAGCTGCATGTGTTTTCTTGGGCTATCCTTCGGCACATAAAGGCTATCGTTGTCTTGATCTTACCACCCGTCGTGTTGTTATCTCTCGTCATGTTGTTTTTGATGAACTTTCGTTTCCCTTTGCACACGATGGTCGGATTCCTTCTTCTTCCTATGATTTTCTACGAGACGACGATTTGGATTTTGTTGTGCCTTGCTCTACTAACAATGCAGCAGGAACTTTGGACGCCGAGCAGCATCCCTCATGTGCTGGTGAGAGCGGTTCAGTACCCTCACCAGCCCCTCCAGCGGTCGCCCCGTCCACTACGGACGCTGCGCCACCGCAGTCTTCTCCCGGTGGGCGCGGCTTCGTGCCCCCACCTGGACGTTCGGAGCCTTCTACATCGGGCGGGAGTGGCTTCGTGCCCCCGTCTGATCGTGCCGCAGCCACAGCGGCTCCTGCAGCCGCACCAGCAGCGGCCGCGGCGCCCGCTCCTCATGCTGCAGCAGCGCCTGCAGCTGCTGTCCCAGTGCAGCCACCACCTGGAGCGCCTGAGGCTGGTCCAGTACTGCCTCCAGGGCGCTTTCGAGGGCAGGTTTTCAGCCGTCGTCCGGTCAATGGTCCGCTTCCTGTCCGCCGCTACGGTGCAACAGCCAGCGCACTACAGCCGCCACCTGCGCCTCCACGTCCTATGCGTGGTGCCTCACCTCCGCCGACTCTTCGGCGGCTCACTCGTCTGCAGACCGGTACTATTCAGCCTGTCAGTTATCGGAATCTTTCTGCTGAGCATGTCGTCGCTTCACCTATTCCAGGGAATTATCGTAGTGCTCTTGCTGATCCTAACTGGCGAGCTGCAATGGCAGATGAGTATAAAGCTCTCATGGATAATGGTACTTGGCGTCTTGTTCCTCGGCCACCTGGCGCTAATGTTGTGACAGGGAAGTGGATTTATAAACACAAATTTCATTCTGATGGTTCTCTGGCTCGACACAAGGCTCGTTGGGTTGTCAGGGGTTTTAATCAGGAATATGGCGTGGATTATGATGAGACCTTCAGCCCGGTTGTCAAGCCAACTACTATCCGGACTGTTTTGAGTATTGCTAGCTCTCGTCATTGGCCAATCCATCAGCTTGATGTCAAGAATGCCTTTCTCCATGGTTATCTCAGTGAGACTGTGTATTGTCAGCAGCCACCTGGATTTATTGATCCTTCATATCCTGATCATGTCTGTCTGTTGCAGAGGTCGCTCTATGGTCTGAAACAGGCTCCTCGTGCTTGGTACCAGCGATTTGCTACTTATATTCAGCAACTTGGGTTTGTTCCATCGGTTTCTGACACTTCCCTGTTCATTTACAAGAGTGGCTCGCATCTCGCCTACCTTCTCTTATATGTGGACGACATTGTTCTCACTGCCTCCAACTCAGATTTGCTTGCTTCTGTTATTCAGCGCCTGCACTCCGAGTTTGCCATGACGGATCTTGGTTCTTTACACCACTTCCTGAACATTTCCGTCAAGCGCACTTCGGATGGATTGTTTCTCTCTCAGCGACAATATGCCCTGGAACTTCTTCAACGCGCCGGCATGACCGAGTGTCACCCGACCTCCACTCCCGTTGATAGCAAGTCCAAGTTGTCTGCTGAAGAAGGGCCGCCAGTCGCTGATCCCTCTCTCTACAGGAGCATTGCTGGTGCTCTTCAGTGGCTTACCCTGACTCGGCCAGATATTGCCTATGCTGTTCAGCAGGTTTGCTTGTTCATGCATGATCCAAGGGACCCTCACCTTGCGTTTTTGAAACGCATTCTTCGTTATTTGAAGGGTACTTTGGACGATGGTCTTTACATTGGTTCCGGTTCAGTGGATTCCCTCACTGCCTACTCTGATGCGGATTGGGCAGGCTGTCCAGACTCTAGGCGCTCTACCTCTGGTTACTGTGTTTATCTCGGAGATAGTCTGGTGTCTTGGTCTTCTAAGCGACAGACAACGGTATCTCGCTCCAGCGCTGAAGCAGAATATCGTGCTGTAGCTCACGTTGTGGCTGAGTGTTGTTGGCTGCGCCAGCTTCTTCAGGAGCTTCATCTTCCTCTCGACAAGGCAACTATTGTTTATTGTGACAACGTCAGTGCTGTCTACATGGCTGCGAATCCAGTTCATCATCGTCGCACTAAACATATTGAGATTGATATTCATTTTGTTCGAGAGAAGGTTGCTTTGGGACAGGTTCGGGTGCTCCACGTTCCGTCGTCCCATCAGTATGCTGACATCATGACTAAGGGTCTTCCTGTACAGTTGTTTACTGATTTTCGGTCCAGTCTTGGTGTTAGTTCCCCTCCTGCGACTGCGGGCGGGTATTAGAGTTGTATAGGTGTTTAGTCTTGTATTGTATTTGACTTGTACTCCAAGCCTATTCGGCCTATATAATGAAAGGTCACCCCCCCCTCCTAGGGTGTGTGGTGTTTGCCTAATTCTCTACATTAAATATGTCAGCAATATGAGAACCAGTTAGGAATTTTGAGTCTTGACAACATGTATGGATTATTTACTTTACTGTGTTTTTCTTTTACAGGCAGCAAGTGCTCGCTGTAGAGCTTTGCGAGCAAGGCAACCTATTCATAGACATAGAGCAGGGTCGAAGAGTTATGCACGGATACGTGAGGAAGAGGTAAGTTTAGATAACTCCTTTGTTTTCACCTAGAGTATGCCTTGATTATGCTATTTGCCATGAGACAGAGACAAAAACGACCGGACAAGGAGGAACCAAGCCGCACAGATATATTCATATTGACTCATACACCAAAAGATGGGAAAGAAAGACCCATTGACCAACGCACAGCTGATGTAATTGTGAGTCTTATAAAACACTGAAGGACACTTATGTTGAAATTCTTCATCATGTTGCTCCTTAAATCACCTGTCACTTACACCGAGCATGTAATAACTTTTCCCTGAAGTCTCGCCTTCTCGAAGAAGCACGAAAGAGGCAAAAAGGTTTGGCAAGTGGTTCTATGGATGATGTCTTATCCAAAATTGTTGGTCCAGACACAAGGGACACGAAGAGAACTTATGGACCTGTGCCCTGCACCAGTGAGCTCCGTGGAAAGACGGCTGCCAAGGTGTCTCTGAGGCTAGCTCATGCAGCTAAAAGGAATGCAGAGGCGGCGGCTGCCACACTGAGGAAGAAGATGATGGAAATGGAAGAAAATAACAGGAAGCTTAAGGAGGATCTGGCCAGCGTGAAGAGTCCAGCTAGTGGTGGTGTAAAAGACAGGAGGATGTCAACTGATGATCTGCAGAAGAACCAACACATGAATCATTAGGTCTCCTGGTTATCCACAGGTACTTTGCAGCATTTACGATAACTTCAGTCATCGCTTACAGTACTTCAACTATTTGCCCCTTATATGCTTTCTATAAAGAAGGATGGATTCTGGTTAAAAAAACTTCGACTATTTGTTAGCCACGTTAGACATGGGTCACTTTTGATGTTTTCTCTCTCTGATGTTAACATGTTGATTATTATGCAGATACTGCGGCCCGTATCTTTTTTTTCCGTAACAAGCCTTTTCCAGAACCGAAGACCACAGAATGTACAAATACTTCATCGCCTCTGTTTCTCGTAGACTGGTGAAGTACATCAATTTTTGAAACAGTCAGAATCGAGATATTTTTCACCAAAGATGCACCCAAGCAAATTAGTAGTACCAGAAAGCTGAAAGTTTGAATGAGTAACCAGGTGTTCTTCATTATTGGTGAATATGCAAACTGGATGTTGGCTATCTTTTTTTTTTGAAAAGGAAGGATGTTGGCTATCTGATGGTACTATTTGCCTCCATCTCATCGTACCATCAGCTGTCAATTGTCATGCTTCTGTTGCCTTTCATGCTTGGTTGTCACTCTTTCAGCTAGTCAGCTATTTGAAATCTGTCAGAATCTTTACTCGTTGCTGAATAAGTGTTTGCCTCAGTTTCATGTGCAGCCGACTAGATTAAATCCTAGAAGCTAGAAACCTGCTATGCATCTAGATCTCACATCGGCAGAGCTTTTACCTTATTACTCTGGCCTTTGGGCATCAACAATAAGCAGATTTTGCGCAAGACTACTTAACAAGATATGTAGAATACTACAATCACAAATGCATGCTTGCTACATCCATTGATGACATGTGGTACTCCCTCTAGTCTTCAAATATTTCTTTTTGAAACAGTGACGAGGTCACTAAGATACTATTTTTACCATAAATATAATAAATGTACAATGTTTTAAAACTAATATTGATTATGAATCTTCCCAAGCCAATTTCAAGCTAATTTGAAAATATTAAAAGAGATACTGCTTATATTATCAAAACTCAAATATGTTGACTATTTAGGGTGTGCGAGTATCATCGCCTGGCCTTTTGGACGGAATCCCAATTCTACCACCGGCCGTAAGTCAGAAAACTTACCGTCGATTCCTGCGCTGGCGCCAGCTGCTCATCCCACGAGCCATGATACTGCCCTTTCGCCCTTCCTTTTTTTCCTCCTTTCCTACGCCGCTACGAGAGATGCGTTGCTAATTTTTTATGCCGCTACGGGAGAGGATCCGTGCACAATCCTACACCGCTACGGGAGAGGAACCGTGGACAATTTTTTGAAAGAACTTTTCTTCAAAATATTTCTTTATGATATTTTTCCTAAAGTTTGTTCCAAACTTTTGTTACAAAATTTTTCTTCAAAATATTTTCTTCACGTTTTTCAAATTTTTTGTTATAAATTTTTGTGCTTCAAAATTTTTCCCTAGACAAACTTTTTGTAGAAATTTTCTTCAAAATTTTACTTCATGATTTTTTTTGTAAAGTTTTGTTACAAAACTTTTTGCAAAAGTTTTTTTTGACAAGGATTTTTTTTTTGCAAAAGTTTGTTGAAAGACAATAGGTCAACGGGTGCTACATGTGGGCTTCGAATCGGCCATCGTTCAGAGCCGTACGCTGGTGGAAAATGGCAATGGGGTAATAAATGATGCCCAAGACGGTGGCCCCAGTGCAGAAAATAGCTGTCGTAGAATCGACCGCACGGAAGGATTTGTACGCCCGGCCCCAAATTAGCGACGCCCCCTTTTGGTCCTTCCAGCCCAATCGGCTTGGTCACTAGTAGAAGAACCGCTGGGGCGTGACTCGCCACCGCACTTGCGGTGTGCGCGCAGTTGCCGCACAGCCCCCAACGCGTGTGGCATTAATACACCCAGCCACTAGCACCCAGCGGCCAGCGCAGCGTAGGAGAGAGAAACTCACCTTCACATGCATGGCATGGGTCCCACAAGAGGAAACTTTGAAAAACATCCGTATCTCACGAACTAATTGTCCCAATCAAAATCCGATCGCATCATTGTAATTCTTTTGACGAAATCTTCAAAACTAGACCACACTTGACTATATTTAGAATTAAAAAAATATGGAACATTTTTTTAAAAAGAAGGAACAGTTCATCTAATTTTAACAGCTAGACCAAATCATATGACCACACAGAACAAAAAAATCGTATAGAAGGAACATAAATATTAACATATGGAACAAATCATCTAGTGAAACAAAATATTATCATATAAAATGAGGAATAATATATACAAGAGGAACAAAATATTATGCATTTGGAACAAAAATATATACGTGAAAAACAAAATATTATACACTTGAAACAAAATATATAACTTATGAAACAAAAATACATATATGTAGAACAAATTATACTACTCGGATTATGTTGAAAATAAGGAAAGAAAAAATCAGTCTGAGAGAGAATAAATTAAAAAAACAGAAGAAACAAAAATAATCAAGAGGAAAAAAGAAACGGAAAGAAAAATAAATTGAAGAAACAGAAAATAACATGAGAAATACAGAAAAAGGGGTAGCAACAAACCTGCCATTCGTGAGGCGTGGCCCGCCAGCCCATGTGCATTGAATGCATGCTTCCTATGCGCGTGCTGCTCCTGGGATGATGCCTGCACGGCTGCACGCAGGCGTGTGCTTTTAAGGTTTGAGTCAGACGCCTTAATGCCGCATATGCGGTACATAGTAAATCCGGAACCGCTGAGTAAAAAAAAAAAGTAGAAGAACCGCCGGACTGCCGGAGGAGCAGGAAAAAAAAAGAACTGAAATCCACCCGCCTTATCCAGATCCAGATGAAGAGGACGAGAGAGCGCGAGGCGGCGGCGAGCGAGAAGATGGCGGAGCCCGGCGGCGGAAGGCGGCGCGGGGTGGCCTGGGTCGTCCCCGGCGACGGAGCCGACCACATCACCGCGCTCCCGCTCGAGCTCCGCGCGCGCATCGCCGCCTCCCTCCCGTTCCGGCAGGTCGCCCGGCTGGCGACCCTGTCCTGGCCCTGGCGCCACATCCACCACCACGCGCCCATCGTCAAGCTCAACCTCAACCTCGATGAATGGCGCTCCGCCGCCGGCGTCATCAACGAGGACGCGCTCGCCGGCCTCGAGGTCGCGCTCGCCCGCCGCGGGCAAGAGGGATCTGGATCCAAGGTAGACACCCTCAGGATCGCCTACAACGTCGACAACCCCGGCATACGTCGCCACGCCGGACTTATTATCACGCTCGCCGGCGCGCGCAAGATCTGCGTCACCGCCCGCAATGTGCGCCGCTGTCCTCTCGAAGAATGGACGGTCGACCTGTCCCCCGCGGCGCGCGACCTGGAGGTCAACGCGTTCTGCTACCTCGCTCCCACCGTCGCCGGGCCAGGCGCCGCCGCCCTGCAGACGCTCGTCCTCCACTCGGTCGTGCTCCGCGACTGGCCGTGCCTGCCGTCCCTGCGCTCCCTGACGCTCGGCCGCGTCATCTTCGAGGCGCCACCGCCGGTCGAGTGGTGCCCGCGGCTTGAGAACCTGCGCATCAGCTACCCGATGATCCATGTAGCCCGTGTCGACATCCGTCTGCCGCTTCTGAAGAGCCTCAAGATGGACGGATTGTACCGTACCCCACACGCAGACATCACCGTTGATGCCCCGGAGCTCGAGGAGCTCCACGTGCGCAAATTGCTGTGGGGCGGTGGAGGCTACAAGTCCTTCACATTGCGGGCGCCGCGGCTACGCTGCCTGATGTGGCGGGAGCAGTTCGTGGAGCATGTGTCCATCGACGTTGGCAGGCCGAGCAGCGTGACGTCGGGCCAGATCAGGTTCACATGGAGCGGTAGGTTCACATGGAACCGTAGGTTTGGGGAGTGCCGCGAAATGAAGGACTTCCGGTCACAGACGGTGCAGATGCTCGAGGGGCTCCTCCCGGAGCTGCCACCGGAGTGTGTGGCCCACGCTGCAAGGTGAGGGATACCTCCATCAGTTTCTGCTGCCTTCCATTGCGAATATTGTTGGTTGAATGGTACTAGGATGTGAGCCTTGTTGTGACGTTGAATTCAATTTCAGGCCTTACATGTCGCTTGACAAGTACACCGTGGAGGACCCTAACACCAGCGAGCCGATCCCGTGGGAGAAGCTCACCTGCGACCTCGGTTCGCTCATGTCTTCACTAAAAGCCTGAACGCCTTTGCAGCCATTGTTGCAGCTCTCTGAAATTATGATCTCCAGGAGCTTCACATGAACGAACAGAGTAACTGGAATTTGGGAGTTTGTGTTTGGTTAAGTTGTACTATGAAATGTGAATGTGAATCAACTTGTTAGCTTGCTTTTGTTGTTAAATGAAACAAAACCTGGCCCTGTTTTTGTAAAGAACTTAAATATATGTTTCGGGAACAAAAAATTGATATGTTGCTGTCCTCTAACACGGGCCACTTGTAATGTTTCCTCTTTATAGAGGCCAAGAGCTTAACATGTTTATCGTTGGTAATATGCACATAATGCCACTGTCCTTCCTGATCAAAGCCTTTCCCAGAACTGACGAAGACCTC